>CAJNDT010000491.1:269068-701568 GCA_905221615.1 Symbiodinium sp. CCMP2592 | reverse complement strand
CCTTGGGTGGCGTAGATGCCAACTTCCGCGTCGAAGGGCAAACGGAACAAGAGGTCTTCGGCGTCCATGCACTCGGCGTATAAAAGGCAAACAGCGTATCTGCCCACGCTTCGCCGGGGCGGGACCCCGCGAAGGCGAAGGCCTGCCCGATTTTTGGAGAGTGAACCAAGTCTTGAAGTGCATGTCGCTCACTGCCTGTTGAAAGGCGGGCACGTCAAAGGCCGGCATGGAGCATGCCGCCTAGCGTGATCACCTCCTGGAGCTCGCTGATGTTTTCCGGGCTCAGCGGGAAGCGCTTAAAACAGCCATGCCAATGTGGAGTCTTGAGTGATTGCTCCCGTGGCCACCTCTGCGATGACACGATAGGCACTCTTCGTGTCCACCAAGAGGACGGCCCCAATGCAGTTGTGCCGCCGACATCTTCTTAGATGTGTGGCAATGCACAAACTCGGAAACAGCACCGGGGCTGAGTCCCTGGTGCCAAAGTGGAGAGGATGCCGGGAGCCATGGTGTGCATCGACTTGTGCAAAGTTTTTCCCAAGTAGCTGCTCAGGAAGATGCTTCGGTGACTCTCCACCTGGCTTTGCAATCCCGGTCTCTTGAGCATCTCGAACAAGACTCCTCCTCGCCATTGAATTGGCTGGCGGCATGCCAACAGTGATTTGAGGAACAGAGGGTGGGCCAACTTGGGCAAGCCTGTTGGACAGGCTGCCAAGAGGTCGCTCGGCAGACTGTCCAGTCCGCCCGTCTTGCCGGGCTTGGTTTTCCTCATCAGGCCCTCGATGTCGGTAAGAGAAGGCAGCCATTCATGACTCATGGGTCCAAACCACCTCACGGAGGAAGTCAGCCGTCGTGCGGATGACACCCTGCTCCTGGCGACCAAAATGTAGAAGCCAAATTTGGTCTCGGTCTCCTCGAGTTTGCGCCAACTCACCTGTATCCGGATGCACTAAGGCTGGGAGTGGCCTAGCCGCCGGTTTGTTCTGCCTCCCGGCCAGCTTGCTTGGCCCGCTGTAGGACCTCAGAGACCCCTTCTGGCCCATCCTTCACAATGGCTCAAAGCATCGCATCGTTGCCCTTCGCAATCAGGACCTTCATCCTCTTGGCGCATGGCGATTTTGATGGCGGCGGCAATCACCTCGTAGATAGATGAGGGTATGTCTCCGAAGTCGCTCGAGTGCGGGAAAGGAGGTCCCTTTTCTCCAGCACAAAAAGGCCTGGCTGGCAAAGTGCCCCAATAGCCGGTTTGGGGCCCTCAGCCGAATTTTGGCATCGCGCAGGACCCATGCCGCCTCTGGGATAAAGATCGCTGCGAGGGAGGTGGCTTTGGAAACCATGTACCGAGGGCCTGTTGCAGGTAGTCCTGGAGTCGGTGGCTATGATCGTCAGGATGACTTCCTTGAGGTGTCGCTGCAGAGGGAGTTGGCAGCGCAAGAGCAGTCTATCCGGCTCTGCTGTCCACTTGGATGGGTGTATGTTGCTGCGTCCCCTCGGTGCAGACACGCATACGTGCAAGGCGCCCAGATTCCATCGTCCGCCATCAGGTTGGCTATCTTCCAGCCCGTGAGGTTTGGAACATCACTTTGAAGCGAGCCAGTAACATGTTGGTAGTCTGGCGGGAGACGCCCGTTCAGATGAATGCCGAGGAGCAAAAGCTGAGCCTTCCTGCGCCTGGTCTTTCGGAGTGTGTCAAGGAACGCAGCCCTGTCCGCAGCGTGCCCAGCATGTGGGCACAGTGTCGCGCCAGGATGGCGATTTTTTATCCCGGACTCGACGATTTGGGTGGCCAATAGTCTCGGGTCGTCATGGAGCGGCTCCATGTTACCTTCCTCGACGACAACTTGCTTGCCATCAAGGTTGAGGAAGCCCCATTGACGGTGCAGCCAAATGGCCACACCCCAGCATCCCTGTGAATCCGAAGATAGCCTTAGGTTGTGCAGCCCACGACAAAGTCCCGAGCTGCCCTTGGCTTCTTGTATCAGTGCAATGTTGAGGCCCGCTGCGTGGAATTGATCCTCCACATAGCGGTGTAGCCCGCCAAGGCCGTGTGTGTTGACCGACCAACGCAGCAGGGGAAAGCCTGTGGCGCGTCAGCATTGGGGCATGTAGAATGTACTGTTCTGGCTCCAACTGAAACTGGCTGAAGTCACCTTCGCCCATGTCAGGGCCTTGTCCGTCATCCTGAGGGCACCCGCGAGCCATGGCTTCCGTGGCCGGTCCAGGAAAGCATCTGTCCCGAAGGAAGAGCTCGAACTGGTGCGTTCTCTCTGCCCGGGAGTTCCGCGCATTCCATTTGCCGGATGCTGACCAGCCAGCCGCATTACAGTCGAAAAAGATATTGTACTTCACAGCCGGAAGAGTGGCCCTGATTTGTGCAATCCATAGCAAGGCAGCTGCGATAGCCATCTGCTCAGCAGCCATGGCGGGCACGCCCTCCGGGCTTGAAGGCGACATTGGGTCGCCGTCCTCCTCTTCTGAGCTGCTTGTATGCGCCTCGGAGTTGGGGCTGGGTGTCGGAGTAATGTCTTCATCCCAACGAAGCTGGAACCCTGGCCGCTTGCGCCCGCCTTTGATTAGTATGGAGTGGCCAACGCAAAACGGCAGGTGCAATGCATCGATGAAGGCATCGGATCGAAGATGTCAGTGTCAAGGTGAATCCACTTGCCCGCACCGCGCAAGTCCAAGCAAATTATGTATGCCTGGTCTGGCGGGTGTTCCTGCCGTTGCAGATCCGCAACAACAGATCTGACACGCCTGCCACGATGGGCCAGATTCTCTGGTCGAGGCGTCGGTGCGGAAGTCCAAATGTCTTCGACCTCCAGGTCAAAGACGTCTGAAATAATCAATGGCGGAGGGCGAGGATGGGGCGTGATGATGTTGATCACCTCCGCCTCGTTGGTCATAAAGGCTACAAAGTGCCCAACGACCGGGGTAGGGCCATCAGCCCTCGGCTGCCACCTGCCTAGGTCCGTGAGGCCCACTCGGTGACTTCCCTTCGTCGAATGATTCTGACCAAGGCGGCCTGTCTTGGCTGCCGTTGGTCACCATGCTGCAGAGGGTAGGGCTCGGTGTGGTGCAGGTTCGCGTGTTGGAGGATAGCTGCCCTCGTAACTGGGCCCTGGTGGTAACATGAGAAAACTCCACCAACAATGGCCTGCGCGTCAATGACCAGGACCAGGACATATAATTAAGTCCGTAAGAAGCAGCCAAGGTGTAGTCTTACAAAGCTCGCGCTCGTTTCGCAGAGCTGTGGCCATGTAGGAACCGGGTGCGACAGCCAATCTGGAAAGCGCATAGACTGGTCGGGATCACGTTCTCCACCCGCTGCACGGTCAGCGGGAACGCCGTGGCAAAGTGTAGCTCCTCCGGCTCGAAGTAGGGGGATGTAACCCAGGCCGATATGTGCTCCGCTCGTGGCAGCGGATCAGGTGCTGGGTCCGGAACTGGCACGAGGCCAAAGTTGGGAAAGTCCGCCTCGCCGGACGATCTGGACAGAGGGCTGGCCATCACATGTCGGTGGTATGCCCGACTCAATTGCTCCTGCGTCGTGAGTGTCTCAGCCGCGCCAAGGTTGCCGAGCATCCTTGCCGTGAGGTCGGGTCGGAGACACAGCTCCTGCACCCCGTACGATTCATAGTGAGCTGGAGGTGGATCGGGGAAAGACCAAAAAAAACCGACTCGATGATGCCGTCCATCCAGATTTCGCTCCACATAGGTTTTTTTGGGGGGGGCTCTGCTTCTGCAGCCCGACCCGAATCGCCGACTCGTCCAAAGTGTTCACCTCCGGAATGTCGATAGCTGCCTCGGCTCTGGTGCGACACTTCGCCAGCTTCTCCGACAAGGGGGTAGTGCTAAGGTCTGTGGGTCCCGGCTTGCGCCCTGCCTGCTTGATGGCCGTCCGAGATGGGATCGGGATCGCAGGGAAGGCAATGAAGCGGAGTTCATCGCCGACGGGGAGGTGAGGTAGGGACTCCTTCGTCGTCCCCGCCTCCTCGTCTATCTGCATTTGACTTGTGCCTTTCCCAAGCCTCACATGAGCAGGCGGAAGCGTTTCTTTGTCGCCTGCCTGGACTTGCCTGCAGACTTCAGGGCTGCTTCCAGCATACCAGAAAAGCCTGTCGGCTCCTCCTCTGGGATGTTTATCAGCTAGTCCCACTTTGCCATGGCTTCCTAGTCCTGTGGCGACTGCTTGGGCGGGGGGGCCTCCTCTTCGTCGTTGGCGATGGCCGTCTGGAGCTCCGTCAGAGCGTCCGCCAGGGCCTCCTGGTGTTCTTGGTGTTCGTTATGAAGATGGGCCAAACGCTCGAGGTGCTTGTTCCGCTCCTTGACAAAGCTGGCCGATCACTTCTTGTTCAGATCCGTGGTTTCCAGGTCGCATTTTTTGATCTTGGCCTCGCACTTGCGCACCACTTTGACCTGTTTCTGAATGCACCAGACTCCCGGCCGCACACGACAGCGGTGCTGTTGGCCCGGGCCCAGCCGATCCGGAAGAGGTCGCACCCTGTGTCAGGTCTTTGCGGCCCATGACTTCCTTGTACTTCGGCTGGCTGTGGTGTGCGACTAGCAGTCGAAGATCTCGGAGCCGTGGTTGCCGATTCTCGGCACGAGCTCAATGCATACGGCGCCGTGCCACTGAACGAGCCGCCCGCAATCGGCGGTGCCCGGCCGGGGATGTCGGCCCTTTACGCAGTCCAATGGCTGCGAGGCAGGCGTGCCTATCCTGTGGGCACTGGGGTTGCCGGCTATGCCCACAAACCTTCTTGCTCCGAAACCCTCCTAAAAGAAAAAGGTGTATATATATATATATATATATATATATGGTTATTCTTAACTATTAGTAATTAGTATTATTGTTATTGCTGTATACATATATGGGTAGAACCTGAAATGTTTCTTCCGCTTTATATTGGGGCATTTGGAGTGTAGGGTTGAGGGCTTAGAGCCACTTGAATGTCGGGTTTATGTTTGTTTTAAAGTGGGTCCTGTAAAGTTTTAGGACAGCCGGTTCCTTGACTGGGGCAACAAAACGGTTCTAAACCGCTTTGTAAGGGTTTGATACGGAAGAGTAAAAGACACAATGAAGCTTTCGTTGTCGTTGAGTCTGTCAGCGTTCCCTTCAGGGGTGTACAATAGGGAACGGTTGAACTGATGCCCCTGATAAATACCTTCCCTTTCCGTAACAAGGGTGTTGGGATTAGGTTCCCCCTGTGAATTTGGATGCTGTTTATGTTTCAATGAAGTGGTTCAATACCTTCACGGGTGTAAAAACTAGACCAGAGTACTGGGGTGTATTTCACTATAGTTCTGGCAAGTATCAGGTGCTGCAAGAGAATACTGTGTTCATCGGTACATGTCCATGGGGCTTGGATTTCAAGTCTACTGTCCCACCCAGCAATCCTGTCACAGGGCCCAACCTGAGAACCTAACCCTTGACGTCCTTAACCGGGGCAACTGCGCAACCCTAAATTTTAAAACCCCAGAGGCCCTCAACCCGCCACCCCATTTATCCAAGAGGGCCTATCTCTTGTTCTTGGGTTCGCCTGTGGCAAGATGCGCGCAGCAAACGCAGATGCCACTCTTTTCTTGGCTTCATCCTGGCGCAGGGGCCATGCTGGGTGGGACTCAAGCATGGGGGCAGAGCGCAGAGCAGGGTAGGCTGTCATGGGATTTGGTCGAGCCAGAGGGCGCAGAAAGTCTCAAGACAATGCGAGTTGTAAATAGGTGGCTTGGTATAAGCACGATCAAAGCTTAATGCACGCTCACTAAACACGCTTTCGCTCGGCGCACCGTAAGCGAGCCCTCCACCCTAAAGCCTTGAAGCCTGCAGCCTTCGACCCTGAAACCCTAAACCCTAGAATCGTAAAGCTTATGCGCATATGCTTATGCCATCTTATGCCTATACCCTCAGGGTGCTTTGTCTTTACAAACTGTAAGCCTCACAGCTCCAAATGCTAACACCTTCAATGTGTTGTACAAGACGGACGGAGGTGTCGGACCATCCTGCAATCGCAAGGCTATAATGAAACGTACGGGGTGGAAGGGTTGAGGAGTTAGAGATTGCAGGGTTTGGAGTCCAGTGGTTGGAAAGCTACATGGACAAGACCTGAGCTCTGCACCCATGCGGAGCATCAAGAAAACCTTGCGCAGATGATTTCAGGTTTCACGACGCTTTATAGTAATCTTCCTGAACCCTTATCCCTCCTTTAAGACTTCAGCCCTGAACCTTGGCGATTATCCCAGGTGACAAAGTTGATGAACAAGATTCTTGGAGGCGGCTTGTCAAAGACTTTCCAAAGGATACAGAAGAACGTCTTAGCCAATAGGATCATTCGGAGATACCCTGAAAAAGCCGAGAGCTTGACAGTAAACCCTACATTTTCCAGATGTTCCGGGGGGTCTCAAGGAGTTGCAGTCCCACGAGTGCTTCGTCCTTCGTTTACAAAGCTCTTTAGCAACTTAGTTAACCCACCCACACAACCCACCTGCACACCCCCAACCCCCAAACCCACACCCACGCCCACCCACGCCCACCCAAACCCACACCCCACACCCCCACACCCACACCCCTACACCCACCCACCCACACCCCTACACCCCGACACACCGACCCCCAACACCCCTACACCCACCCACCCACCCCAACCCAACCCAACCCAACCCAACCCAACCCACCCACCAACCCACCCAACCCACCCACCCAACCCACCCAACCCACCCAACCCACCCACCCAACCCACCCAACCCACCCAACCCACCCAACCCACCCAACCCACCCCCCCCCCCCCACCCACCCACCCACCCCAACCCCCCAAACGCCCACCACCACCAACCCACCCAGCCCACCCAACCCACCCAACCACCCCACCCACCCCCAACCCACCCCAGCCCACCCCACACCACCACACTCCCACCCCCCACCCCCCCCACCCACAACCCCACCCCACCCCCCCACCCACCCCACCCACCCCCCCCCCACCCCACCCACCCCACACCAACCCCACCCCACCACACCACCCCACCCACACCACCACCACACCCACACCACCCACACCACCCACACCCCACACACACCCACCCACACACACACCACACACACACACCCACCACACACACACACACACACACCACACACACACACACACACACACACACACACACACACACCCACACACACACACACACACACCACACACACACACACACACACACCACACACACACACACACACACACACACACACACACACACACACACACACACACACACACACACACACACACACACACACACACACACACACACACACACACACACACACACACACACACACACACCACCACACACACACACACACACACACACACACACACACACACACACACACACACACACACATCACACACACACACACACACACACACACACACACACACCACACACACACACACACACACACACACCACACACACACACACACGACACACCCCACCACACACACACACACACACACACACACCACACACACACCACACACACACACACACACACACCACACACACACACACACACACACCACACACACACACACACACACCACACACACACACACACACACCACACACACCACACACACCACACACCCAACACACACCACACACACCACACACACCACACACACCACACACACCACACACACCACACACACCACACACACCACACACACCACACACACCACACACACCACACACACCACACACACCACACACACCACACACACCACACACACCACACACACCACACATACCACACACACCACACACACCACACACACCACACACACCACACACACCACACACACCACACACACCACACACACCACACACACCACACACACACACACACCACACAACACGCAACACACACCACACACCACACACCACACAACACACAACACACACCACACAACACACACCACACACCACAACACACACAACACACAACACACTTCAAACCACACACCACAACACACACAACACACAACACACTTCAAACCACACACCACACCACACACCACACAATGCACACCACACAACGCACACCACACCCCACACCCCACAACCCCACAACCCCACACCACCCCACACCACCCCACACCACCCCACACCACCCAACACCACCCCACACCACCCCACACCACCCCACACCACCCCACACCACCCCACACACCACCCCACACCACCCCACACCACCCCACACCACACCACACCACACCACACCACACCACACCACACAACACCACACAACACCCACCACACACCACACACCACACACCACACACCACACACCACACATCACACACCACACACCACACACCACACACCATACACCACACCCCACACGCCACACACCACACACCACACACCACACACCACACACACCACACACCACACACCACACACCACACCACACACACCACACACCACACCACACACCGCACATTGCACACCGCACACCGCACACCCCACACCAGACACCACACACCACACAGCACACACCAGACACCACACACCACACACCACACACCACACACCACACAACACACCAACACACCAACACACCAACACACCACCACACCACACACCACACACCACACACCACACACCCACACACACCCGCACACACCACACACCACACACCACACCAACACACCAACACACCAGCACACACCACACCAACACACACACACACACACACCCACACACACCCACACACACCCACACACACACCACACACACCACACACACACACACCACACACACACACAGACATACAGACAGACAGACAGACAGACAGACAGACAGACAGACAGACAGTGACAGACAGACAGTGACAGACTGACACAGGCAGACAGAGATACAGAGACTACAAACACAGAGACCCAGACCCAGACCGACCCAAACCCAGACAGAGACAGAGAGACGGAGCGTCGTGGAGGGGTTCAGCTTCGACGATTCGAATTCTAATTGTTTGCAGCTTAAGTTTGAGATTTATGTTCAAGGATGTATATGTTTTAGGAGTGATAAAGCTCGGTAAAGAGTTGTCGGGATTTGGGTTTGGCGCGAAGATTGTTGGGTTCAGGCCTATGGTGCATTGGAGTTGGGGCATGTAGAGTTACAGGCCCATGAAGCCCAGACAGTCCTGCATCGACCGACGAAGCTGTCCTCGACCCAAAGCCCTTACACAAGTCAAGCCGCATGTGGTTCTACTGATGTAGAACTTCTAGGCCCTAAACCTAAGCCCCGTATAAGAAGCGCTAAAGACTTTCAAGCTATATAAGCACTTGTAACGGTCGAGGGCCCGAACTTTCAAGCCTTAAGCCGAACCCAAAAGGCCGTAGACCCCTAATTGCACTTCCAGATGCATCGTTCGATCCCGCTGCGCGGAACGAGTCCTCCTCCTCTTGGGAGGGATTCGTGCCCAGGGAGCCGTGGGAGCCAAGGGTTAAAGGTTTGGGGTTGCCTGAACGTCCCGAGTATCTTTATATGGTGCTCAAAGACTTGGTATGCAGTCGTTTTGGATCGAGTTTGGGACGAGAGATTCCCGGCATTGCCAAATCAAAGCCCCAGAGGTTCAAATGCCACGTAGCTCTCGGTGCAGAAGAACCATACGGAGCCCAACCTGGCAAAGGAGGGCCAGTCCACATTCAAAAGGCATCACACACGGCTTCGTGTTCATCGTCGACCAGGCCTGGGACCCCGCCTTTGGCCCAAGCATATCAGGCTCCTGGCGAAGCATTCACTCGCGCAGCATATGGTCACTAGCATAGGGCAGGACTGGCCTTCCCCGTCACAGCTACACCGACCGAGGTTGTCCTCCACAGGAATAGTGCCCAGTTCTCCAGACAGCTGGGCCTGCCACTGCAGCTAGACAGCTTGACGCAGTTGCCACTGCGGCAAGCGAAGAAAGCCTCACCGAGGGTGCTAACAAGATAAACCACGTTCCAGCACATGCTGGCCCATCTCTGGCTTCCTCGGCACCTATGACTCGGCGACTTCGAGCGAAGATAGGCGGTGATTACTTTGGGCATCAGTGCAGCCGATCCTGTCAGCGCCGCCTTGCGGGACTTGCCGATGTTGGTATGGGTGAGGTAGAAGCAGACGGGCACGCCGCGTGTGCCCACGTCCACTACGCCGCCCAAGGAACATCCCTTGCTGCCACGGCACCCAAACAGATGGGCTCTCCAAACTCCGTGCCGACGAGAACTCCTAGCACCTAGAAGATTTGTCCTAGCACCAATGTGTGGGTGGGAGGATCGAAGCCTTGGCCATCCATGGAAAATGGCGATTTCTTTGCTTGGCACCGCCGGAGAATGTCTCTCTTGTGGCACATTTCCTGGTTGGGTTCGGTGGGGGCTTCGTGTTGGACTTGCACAGTAGACAGTAGCCATAACTGCCATACCTGCCCTTCCTCTTCGGCAAGCTGCGCCACGCTTGGCTTGCGGGGCCACTTGTCAATTCCAGCTGCTTCGCCTCCAGGAACTTCAGGAGCTTGAGCTGCCTGGCCTTCTCCAGGACCTTTTTTTGAGGAGCTCCAGCTGCCTCGCTTCAAAAAACTCCAGGGGTCACTTGTCGAGGAGCTCCAGCTGCCTCGCTTCCAGGAACTTGAGGATCTTGAGCTGCCTGGCACTGTCCAACAACTTCTTGAAGTGCTCTTCCAGGTGCCGCTTCATGAAGAGCTCCAGCCGTCTCGACTTGAGGAGCTCCGCCGGGAGCTGCCGCGTCTTCAGGGGGCACTGCAGCCATTTGTACATCTGCACTTCAATTGTTGAAATTATTGGCTTAAACTCGCCGACTCGGCCCTTCAAGCACGACGACGAAGAGCAAAGCCCCAAAAGCCCTCATCGTGAGGTGCAGCTCGCGTCGGTTTTGCTTGGCACCAGACTGCCGGAAGCACAGAAGGCGCGACAAGGAACCGTTAACTTGCAGGGAAAGCGGAAAGCCTAGCCAAACCAGGGACAGGGAGAGCCAGTTGAAGTGGTGGCCAGTGATCGAGGCAGGTGCCAACAAGTCGTCGAGGGGCCGACGCCTCAAACAAAAGGTCGAGGCAGAGATGGCGCTACGGGATGGTGCGAGGCTTCAACCAAAATTAGGGTGCCAAAGGGACAGGAGACTGTCCCTGTTCGGACTGGCAACTCGGAAGCTTGCGGGGTAGCTGCGGACTTCGGGGATGGATTCGGCGATGACGTAGACTTCGGAGTCGCAAGCTTCTTGGGCGGGGGTGTGGAGAGTCAGGCTCCTCGGGCTCCTCGGCCTTGCCATCTGCAGATGCAGACCCGACAGAAGCAGGAGCCTTCTTAGCCGTCTTCTTAGCTGCTGGCCACTTCATGATCTTGGATATTCCACCATGGGCTGCTGCATTCTCGGAGGTCTGCATGAACAAGTTGGGCACATCCAGGTCCTTGAGCTTGCCGAAGACCTTGGTCTTGAGAAATCCATCAGGTCCTTCAAACACAGGATGCCGCTTTGAAGTGCCGTCCGCCATCTGAGTTATGTACTTGCAGGAGGCCTTGCAAAAGTACTGCAACATGATGTCCTTCGAGCTCGACGATCCGGAAGCCTCCTCTGCGGGTGCCGTCTCCTCCGCAGGCACAAGTGCAAGCTGGACATTCTTGGAGCTGCTGCTGCCGATCGAGATTGCGGGCGATGCAGGAGCCGTCTTCGACAAGGCTTCCTCACCATCCTGGGAGAGACCGTACTTGGCATAGATGTCCTGAGACGTGGATGCCGAAGTCGAGCTCACGAGTGTCTTGGCAAGCCCAGGAGAAGTCTCAGACTTCTGCCTCTTGGAAGGACTGGCCTTGGCCTGGCTGGTGGCACATCCTTTCCACATGTGGCCATGCAGATTGCCCGCAGACTTGTCTGGGCTATGCACTCTCTTGCGAAGCCAATTCAGGCGATCCTGCTGAAGCTCATTTGCATCTAGCTTCTGCAAGTGCTCGCAGACCCGCTTGATAGCCGGGTGGGTCTTCTTGCCAGACGTCACGGCTTTCATTTTGATGCGAACATGGCGCAGTGAAATATGCAAAGGGGGCGGGCGAACATATCAACCTGCCCCGACGATTCTTTTTCAACTGCCCTGCCAGCACAGCGGCTGAGTTGCTTCGCTACGAGCCTTGGTGAGACTTTGGGAAAATCGACTATGAAGCTCTCATAGCCTGCCACAATCATCTCCATGTCCGTCTCTTTGTAAGCGGTGCCCAGATCGGTGACGTTGCTCCTGAGTAGCTTCTGTACCTGCTCATCGGTGGCAGGTGTTCCGAGCCCGGGGCTTGCTATTGCTCCTCGTGGGCAACGACATGACTAGCTCCTCCTGGCGGAAAAGGAGGATCGACTGATCGATCGAGCTATCCGAGCAGCTTGCTTGAGCAAAAAAGAGCTATCAGTGAGCATGCTCAAACAAACAATACAAAATGTTGCAGGCAGGCAACAAAACATATATACCCAGTTCAAGCATGGATCGATCTGCTGCACATATTCAAAAGTCCGTGGGTGCAGCTCGCTGGCCCCCATGGAAAACCGAATTAAGGTTGCACCGGTGTTGCAGGCTCATCAGTCATCATGGGGATGCCTCCACCATACCCAATACCAGATCCTTGGTTTAAATCGATGGAAAGCTATAAAGCATGTTTCAACACCTGGCATGCACGTGAATTAAAACCGTCTGCATGAAAGTCGCTGCGTGTCTCCGAGCCAAAAGCTTTGCCAACACCATCGCCGTTCCAGGCGAACAGGCCGTGGCGATCTCGATCTTGAGCGATCCTATACATGCAAGTCGCAGTTTTCTAGCAAACTTCCACGCAGAGCTATGCAGCACGATCTCCTCTGCAACCCTTGCAAGGGCAAAAAGTCTGTCAGGTGGTCTTCTTCTGCCTTTCCGTACACGTGGCCTGAGCTTGAGCCGACAAAGCCAACAGACATATAAGTCTAATGCAAATAGTCGCACGTGCAATTCAACTCCATCTCCTGCTGCAGTGCACGCATGCATCCTACACGACCAAAACATGGCAACAACTGATCAAAGCATGCATGCACATGCATCTATGATCTCGATGCGTATACAGGAGAGCATACAACATACCCTCCCGTGTGCATGAGCGATCGCTCTTTCCAAAAAGTATGCATGCATGTACAATATGTATACACATACATGTCACATGCCAGACAATAATGAACCTGAATTAAGGAAGGTAATATACCTTAGTTAAGTCTGAAGAATTTAAGGACTATGTGACCTCATCACTTGTGATTATCACTTTATTTCCTTTCCACAACAACCGGTTTTTCATGTTTTGAAACACGGTTGAGGATTTATCTTCAATTGCAGCGATGACTTGGATTGCCTCACGTCACAGCATTTCCAGCTCAAGAGAAGTTGGAAAAATTTGATTTCCTCGTTGTGATCGCCCCGACGGCTTATCTGAGCCAGGTGACGGCGGTGTCGGTGAGGTCGAGCCTCCAAACCTCGGGTCTGATTCGGACTCTTGCTCCTCGAGCTCAAGTGACAAGCTCGTCTGAAGGTGCAAGTGAAACCAATGGGGTGCTAAGGGTCCCTGAGCCAGCTCAAGGCACCCGATTTTTGCAACACCAGAAGACGCGACTTTTGCATATGATCTTGGAGCAAAACCGCCGTACCTTGTTGTGTGGGCGGATGGTGAGCGACATGTACAGACCTCCGGACAAAGTTCGATACGACTCTTCAGTCTGTCGCAACTGCAAGAAAGCAGCTTCCGACTTGTAGTTCCCTCGGCACTTGTGTAGGCTTGACGAGAGGCGTCCTGTGTGCCGTGTGCTGCTCCTGAGTACGCGTGACGCAGGGGGCTCTCAGTCCCGGGGTGGTGTGCTGCCGAAGGGTGGCCGAGCCGGGACTTTGTCTGACGACGCTGCTGCTCGCAGAGACAAGGAAGCTTATGTGTGCAACGCGTTGGCTCAGGCATGTGCGTGTCATGGTGAACGCCTACACGGCCAAGACTTGTTTGCGATGTCATGAGTTTTGGTTCCACAGCTGCTTGAAGCAATCATGTCGCTCGTAGACAGCGAGGCAGCGTTCAGGCAACGATGCCAGGATGTCAACGGCGAGGCGGTGCGAGGCGCCCTTGAGGGGCAGGGCATCACTACATTTGCTGCTTTGGCGTATGCGTGTGGCACTCCGCAAGACCGGCCGACGCAAACCGAAATGGACGCCTTTACTACCAAGGTCCTAGGTGCAGCGCCCCGTTTGGGCGAGGTGGCGTTGTTGCGCAGGCTCATGTTCGAATCCAGCACATATGTCATAGCTCAGCTTCGACAATCAGTACAGGGCGACTCTGCTGAAACGCCTCGCAAACTTCCGTTGGCGGAGAAGGCAGCGAGGGCTGAAGATCAGCGCAGACGCCTGCTGGGCGTGCGCATAGAGCGTGACAAAGACCCGGCCCTTCACACGCCCTCGTTGACCTGTGCTGCCACATGCATGACGTTGGGGTTACGTGGATTTCTCCGGGGAAGTGTACAAGCCGCGAGTCGGAAATCCAGCTCTCCACCAAGGATCAGAGTCGAATCTTCCGCCTGGAAGACAAGTCGCTCAAGGTTGGGAGCGACCAACCGAAGGACATTGCTTCTTTTGACTCTCCGATCAAATTGCAGTGGTGCTTGCAACGCCGCGGGCTTGCTCTTGACCAGGCCAAGGTACTCACATGGGCTCAGCATGAGCGATGGGTGCATTGCCTGCTGCATGCTCTTACTAAGGAATGTCCCTCGAATTTTCACAAACCCGACATGAATCGCATAATTCAAGCTGACAGAGAGGCTTGGATGATCCTTGCATCGGAGGTGAAGTCGCTGAAGGTGGATGCGGCCGGAGAATACCCCCTTGGCAAGGCATTGGACGTTCTGAGGACCGATCCGCGCATCACCATGTACTTGATGGCAACATGGGGGCGTGCGCCCGACTCAAAGGTTAAGGATCTTGATTCGCCGCCGCCGCCTCCCAGCAAGCCAGGGGAGGGGCTCTCCAGATCCGCCAAACGTCGTAGACGATTGAAGGCGGCTGCTGCATCACGGACCACCACCCCTTCCGGCAAGGGCACGCCTAAGAGTGCGAGGACAATGCCGGCCGAGCTCAAGGATGCGCATCAGAAGAGTGAGGACGGGTCGCCCATATGTTGGGATCACAATTGTGGCTGCTGCCGCAATAAGACGGAGGGCAACCCTCCGAAATGCCCGCATGGTGTGCACATCTGTGCTTTCTGCCACCGGGTTGGGCACTCTTTTCGCAATTGCCGGGCGCGCACTTGGAAGGGCGCTGGCAAAGGAAAGCAGGCTACAGAGTGACTAGGGACCGACGCGGTCCACACCGAGGCAGCTGCCATTTCCGGATATGGCCCGCATCTTGTGGGCTACAATTTTGCTCCCTCCGCTTTTGCATTTTCCTCTGAAACTGGCCAAGCCGAGCAACTTGCAACGACCTGTCTGCAACGTGGTTTCGTGAGCCACGATGAGCTCATGACTTTGAGCACACTTTTGCCTGCGGATACAGTCGGGGTGCCATCAGGCAAACCTGCAGCCTCCGGCTCTCCGAAATCATTCACTACTGGGGCATTTGTACACAATTCGGCCACAGGCCTTCGCTCCAAGTTTCATCGTTTTCCAGCCGTTTCTTCACTTTTGGCCAATGTATTGGCGAGCCAGTTCCCTGGTAAGTGCTCTTCTTCGATTGGACTTTTCTTCAACATCAAAGCACCTGTGCATCGGGATGCGAACAACAACCACTCGCACCCTAACCTGCTCCTTCCTGCCTCTCGCTTCACAGACGGACAAATCTGGGTCGAGGGCCGTGGTTGTGTGCCGTGTCCTGCCACAGACACCAAGCGGGTGGGATACCTCCTGCCTGTTGCTGATGGGCCTCAAACCTTGCCGTCAGATCGTTTGCATGCTACTTGTGACTGGAGTGGCCAACGTCTGCTTATCGTTGGTTTCTGCGTGCGTGACACTGACTCCCTGTCTGCTGAACACCGTGACAGGCTGCGCACTTCGGGCTTCCAGTTGCCTGACAAACAAGGTGAGGCCGCCCCAGAGACATTGCCAACGCCCAAGAGGCCGCGAGTGGCGTATTGTCGCCCTGCTGCCAACCAAAGACCTCCCCCCGCCGTTGTGGTTCACCCTAAGGTAGTGCCTCGACCCCTGCCCTCCCTGCGGAGACCTCGTCGGGGAACCAGTCCTCTGACTCGGCCTCGTGCGCCTTGCAGTCTGCATTTCCGTCTCAGGCGGCGCCCCTCATGATCGAGGTCTTTGCAGGCACCGCTCGGCTCAGTGGGGTTTGCCATAAGATGGGTTTTGGGACTCTAGCCGTCGACAAAGCCGCATCGCGGACGAAATTCCCGATTCAACGTCTTGACCTCACCGTCGAGGACGATGTCTGTGCTGCTACAGATCATTCCATTGGAGGCGGCTTCGATTGCTTGGATCCATTGTGCCCCGCCTTGCGGCACTGCATCTGCTAAGCTTCTGGGGCTCAAGCCTGTTTGTAGTGTGAGTGGGGGGGCGTAGCTTGCTCTTCCTGTGCGTTGGAGTGCGGCCGTGCTCCTCGTGCAGACGTGGCTCATCCCCTGTAGGGTGGGTCAGCGTAGTTAGTGGGGCGGCTGGGGCTAGGTGCCATAGAGGCGCTCGGGCAGGCTTTGTTGGCTCGGCGTGCTCTTTTTCAGCTGCTGGTAACGTAGAGTGGTGCAAGCAGGCGTTGCTGCAATCATTCTTTTGACACCGGCATTGCATATCAGGGCTGTAGCATTGGACTTGCTTCTTGAAGAATTCTGCTCTGACAGCGTCGCTGCCTGGCTAACTACGGACCTTGCTGCATCAATCTGGTTACAGAGTGACTCCCTGGAGATTCTTATATCAGCGGTGGACGTGCTATCATACAACTCAGCGCGCCAGTTGGTGCTCTGGACGGCAGTACATTACCCAGCTGTTTTTGAGGAATTTCGACGCAGTGAGCACTCTGCCTTTTTGCTCTCCGCTTACACAGACAAAGCAGTTGGATCGTGTGATCCGGTGCCAGGTGCCTCCCTGGGTCCCAAGTCCCAGGGCTGCGATACTCAACCTGCCGAAGCGTGAGTGACTTCTGTGTAATGATCGCAAGCTACAGTATTTCTTTTGGCCTTTTGCTTGGTTGTATACATTTGCTGGCTTTTTTTACCACAGTTTTACATCATGGCGGCCTGTTTTCAACGTGGAAGTCAAGCTATTTTGGATGACGAAGTGCTGGAGCGGGATTTTTCCCTTTCACGTATCGCAGCAGAAGCGAGGGTTGGTGGGCGAGCCGTGAGCCCACCTGGAGTCTCATCGTCTCTTCGAGGGCCGAACTCTCTGGAGGCTAAGCATATCGGTGGACATGATCTAGCAATTGCGCGCAGTGAGAGACAGCGTTCTGTCTTGAAGAGAAGCTTACAGCGCGCGCGTAGGCGTGCGCAGGAACATGGGCACACCATGTACAAGGGTCGTTTGGTTACAAGTCATGACATTGGACTCCCTGGAGAGGCCCACTCGGTGGGCGTTCGTTGCTTGCGGCAGCGCCAGGTGCCCCGAGAAGGAATCACAAACTCCATCAAAGATTTGCTGCCTGCTTGGCCGCCGCTCCAGGTGGATCTTGAAGCTCGCTGCAGGGTGCAGGTGAGGCGTAATCAGCTGGTCATTCTGACCTTGAATCTGGGGGGTCTGACTAAACCGGGATACGACGAGATTCAGCAGTGGCTTCACTCTCCACAGGTTTGCATGCAGGTGCACATAGTGATGTTGCAAGAAACGTGGAGGCCTTCGGCAGATTTTGTTGCTGGTCAGTGGACGTGGATTCAGTCAGGACCTGTGAAGTCGTCACACCTAGGAGTTGCTGTGTTAATCAATCGGAGACTTGCCACTTCCAAGGAACTACGCACAGCGGAGCCTATCAAAGGCCGCATCCTGCGTGTGCTCATCCCTGCAGCGGCTTCTCATCCGCTCAGGCGCCGACCCATCACAGTCATAAGCGTTTACCAACAGGCTAGAAGTTCTGAGCAGCACGAAATCTATCAAAAACGCGAGAAGGTTTGGAGCAAACTCAATCAGGTCGCAGCCTCGGTTCCCTTGAGACACTGGATGATCATCGGTGGTGATTTCAACACGCCGCTGCAGTCGCATGAATCTTGTACTGGTCAGGGATTGGTATCGTCTGCTGTCACACCGGCTGATCATGAGCAGTTTGCTCAATTCTTACAGGCCCATCAGTTGTGTGCTCTCAACACCTTCTGCAGTGCTGCGGATGCGGCCACATATGTAGGGCCTGAAATTCGCACCCAGATTGACTTCATACTGTGTCGGCGATCGCAGGCAGGCCGTACCGGTCGGCAAGCCATTCCAATTCCCCAGATCCGCCTGTCGGCTTGGCGCACTGGGGCTCAGCATCTTGTGGTCGGTGCCATCCTAGGTCGGAATGGTCCAGGCCCAGGCAAGCCCTCCCTGAACGACTCGTTCAGGCACGACCTGATGTGAACAGGATGACGAGTGAACTTCAGCACTCCACTGCAGCCAGACAGGCCTATCATGATTGTGTGCGACAGCACATGCCTGCCACCATCAGCTCCGAGAGCGACCTCATGCTTGTGGACCAGGCACTGCATCGAGCCGCATGTCAGCTGTATCCATCCCATCCCGTTATAGTGCACAGCGAGCGTGGGAAACGCCGGAGGTTAGGCTGTGCCTGCGAAATGTCTGGCAAGCGCGCGAGCGTCACCTTGCACTGATGCGCACCGCCAGGTGTCATGTCAGGGATCTTTGGGAATGCTGGAAAGCCATGTGTCCTACCATCGTCAGGTACGGGAGCTCCGCAGACAAAGCAATCACAAGCGGCGTCAGCTTTGGAGCGAGCAGCTTGAGCGAGCTGAGGCTGCTCTGGACCGGAATGACAGTCATGCTTTCTATAAGGTAGTCAAGCAGTTGGCACCACGACAGCCCAGCGAGCGTGTGCAGCTTCGGGACGACCACGGTGCAGTGCTGTCGGTTGAGGCCGAGCAGGATGCCATGTTGCAGCATTGGACCAAGGTGTTTGATCATCGTAGCATTCCTGTTCAGGACTGGGTTCTTTCTGAAGCCTTGGATGTCAGCTGGGATGAGGCGTGTAAGGCGATGCGAAAGTTGTCGGCACGTAAGGCTGTTGCGCCAGGCTGTGCGCCGGGTGCGGCTTGGAAGTATGCGCCGGATGAGGTGGTAGATTGTCTGCAAGCATACATGCAAGATGTCTGGTCTCAAGGGGTGATAGACTTAGATCCTCGCTTAGCTAGGGCGTGGTTGCACTTTCTGACCAAAGCCGGTCGGTTGTGTCGCAAACCAGGCGACTTGCGGCCCATTGCCCTCCAGCCGTCAGCTGGTGAAGTGCTGAGTATTGTACTGTGTGCCAGACTCCAACCACATGTCGATGCGCTGGTACAGGCATGGCCTCAATTTGCATACCTGCAGAGACGAGGCACCTCTGAAGCAATCACTCGTGTTGTTGCCCATTGCAGTGCCATTCGGGCCCAGCTAAAGGAGCAACAGCGGGACATTCAAGCGAGACATGCTGGGTCCAAGTTAAACCCTTTGTCGGAGGGGCTCAACTGTCAATCGACATGAGTCAAGCCTTCAATCTCATCCCAAGGGCGGAGATGTGGCGTGCCTTGATCTGGGCTCGTGTTCCGGAACCGCTTGTCCAGGCCATTATGCAGCTCCATGAGTGCAGCAGCTACCAGTTGGGCCGCTCAGGTGATGAAGATAAGGTGGCACACATTGCTGTGACCCGATTGGTGAAACAGGGTGATGTCATTGCCCCGGCATTATGGGTTGTATACTCCTGCTACGTCTGTTTTTGCACTAATGAACTCTTAGGTGCGTCGTGGTGCGATGAACATGCCACCATCTTTGCTGATGATCATCACTTCAGTTGGACACTTAGATCCTTTCACGATGGGGAGATCATGTGTGATCAGATTCAGGCCATCTTCACTCTGTATGCCTCGCTTGGTCTCTGTATCAATCCTGAAAAGTCTCACATGTTGGTTGCGGTCAAAGGCCTGGAGGCGGCGCGATGGCTTCGCAAGCGTAGGGTCAAGCACAAGACTGATGCAGGTCACTGTGTGCGATACAACATGTACACCAAAGCGTACCTGCCTCTGCATCAGCAATTCCCGTATCTAGGGGTCGTACTGTCGTACGGCAACTACGAGGACCTTACCCTCAAGTATCGTTTGCAACAGGCCAACCTGCATCGCAACCGTTTGGCGAGAATCTTGCAAGGACGGGGGGGCTTATCGCTTGGTCGCCGACTGCGCATCTGGCATGTGTGCGTCCAGACTGCCCAACTTTACGGGTTGTTGGCCGTTGGTCTAACGACTTGGGGGTATCAACAACTGCACATCCAAACGCTGAAACACTTGAGAGCCTTGGCGCACTCCCCACGTCATCTCACGCAGGAATCGGACAGCGCCTTTATGCAGCGCCTCTCCATCGAGGTGCCTCTCCTCAAGCTTCAGCGTGGTGCACGGCAGTGGTTGGAGCGCCATCAGCAGGATCATCCGTTTCCCTGTTATGCTGTTGCTGCGGTTTGTGCGCGCGCTCAGTGTGTCCTTGCAGAGCTATCTACGCTGCAGCCCAAACGGCACAGGTCTTCGGGTCAACCGGCTCAGGAGGGCTCGCAAGCCCCTGATGGGACTCAGGCCTCGCATGCAGCTGCCACTTTGGTTGAGCTGCCGTCCATGCAGTCGGTCTATGAATGTCAGGAATGCGGACAAACCTTTCCCACATTACACTTGCTGAAAACACACGAAGGAAAACGTCACAAGCTGCTGGCACCAGTTCGTCATTTTGATGCCACGGATCGGGCCTCATACTCCAAGGAGGGGTTGCCCATTTGCCGGTTCTGTGATGCCAAATTCACGAAATGGGGTAGTCTCCAGAGGCACCTGAAGCGAAATGGTTGCCCGGCACTTCGCAGGCAGGTTTCGCCGCCTAAGGAGCCCACTACTGTGCCTCCTGAAAATTCTGAGGCTGACCGATCCGATGATGCTCCTTCAGTTACAGCTGCTCTGCCCTCAGCTCCCTCGGTACCATCGGCTGCCTTATGTGGGGTGCAGGATTCTTCAGAACCTCAGCCGGGTCTGAATGCAGGTGCTCAACCGAAGACCTCGATCTGGCATAGCATGCCGCAGATTGGAACTGAGTCTCCGGATCAGCCTGTGATACAGTGGGCCAATGTGTTGGCTTTGCCTGCTCCTAGGCGATGGACCGATCTTGTAGCTGTGCCTGGTGTTGTGCAAAAATTGAAGCATCATTGCTCGATTTGCGGTCAGTGGCTAGCCACCTCAAACCAGATCAAACGGCACATTCGTCAGCAACATCCTGAAATCATGCAAAGGCATGAGGCCATGCTCGTACATGCAGGCAAGCAGTGGGCTCGATCGTGCGTTAGCCCGTGTTCAGTTTGTGGAGCGACTATTGCGGACACGCGCCAACATGCAGGCAAGTGTGTTGTGATGCAACAAGCGTGTCTGATACAATGCGAGCTCACGCATCGCTCAGGCGGAAGCACCTCAGGCGTCCGTCCTATTCGGACATCTGCTACCGGCAGCCTCGAAGCTAGCGGAGATAGCGGACATGGATGCGGACCTCCCCAATGCCAAACGGCCCAGGGAGATTGCCAAGCCGGGAGCTCCCGGACCCAGGAAGGGGAATCCTCAGGGCGGCAAAGGCCGCGGTCGCGGTCACCGACAGTTGGGCCGGGGAGGAGCTAGGGCAGGGACCCAAGATCTCGGACGGTACTTCCTTGGAAGAATTGGTGCGCCTCGACAAGCTCAGCTACAGCGCCTGTCCTTAGACACCGGATTCTTCCTGATTCTTCAAACCCCTCCGCAACCAGGCTCGATCACCAACACGATGTTTCGGGTCACTTCGGCTTGGAAGAAGATGATGAAGGAAACCCCGGAAAAGCTCGACCGGCCTCTCCGCCAGCACATGATCGAATGCCTCTTCCTCGAGCTTGCGGCACGGGCTCAGTTGGTTCGGAAACCGGAGGCGAAAGCAGAGGCACAGCAACTGGGCATCATCAACGACAAAGGCGACTGGAACTACCGGATCTGGAACGCCACGAGCCAGCAGTTGGAAGTCGACCAAAAGCGAATGCCCCTGAAGGCGGACACATTCCTGGAGCAGATCGACAAAGCCACGGCGATTGTGCGCCGACCGGATGTGATCACCCGCTTTCAGGCCATTGCCCCACTCTCGGAGACGACGGAGAACGCCAGCATTCCATTTCTGTTGGACCTCAGTCTGAGGGAGCAGGAGCTTCACAACATCATGTTGGAGTGGTGCGAGCTGGCGGTCTTCGAACTGCTAGCAGGGCGACTTCGTCGCGCAAGGCTCAAGCGTCCCGCGCAGCTGGAGAAACTTCAGGAGCTGTTGAATGCACTCTGAGTCGTGTGATCCTCAGAAACCCAGGAAATCAGTGTTATGCGAATGCGGTTATCATGGCACTGTCTAGGCTGCTTCAGCCCATCTGCTATGCTGGGCACAGGTTCGCATGCACCCACCTGGGGCAGGTGCTCAGGGCTGTGCAAAATGCTAAAGTGTCGAAGGCCCTCACCCTGCGCAACTTGGCTGCGTGGTCCAGCTTGGCAGATCAGTGGTCGGAGCCCTATCGGCAGCATGACGCAGCCGAGTTCTTGCAGCATGTTCTGAGTTCGGTCGATTCCGTCCTCGCTCTCAGTCCATGGGAGGCTTTTCCGGATGGGGATGATGGATCACTCACGCGTGATCGGGGCTCTGGCGTTGTCCTCATTCCCATGCGTAGACCAGATCAGCGATTGCATCCGGACATCCAGGCCAGTGTGGACGAATGGCACCAGCAAAGGCACCTTCATGCGTTTCGCTCAGATGCCGAGTGGGTTGTACTTCAGCTTGACCGTTTTAAGGGTCGTGGGGTCTTTCAGGTTCGTGACAATGCTGCGCTGCCCATTCCGGGTCGCCTATGCTTGCCAGTGTGCGCCTCTCGGCATGCCGTGCATCATCAGATTTATCACACCACAGCTGTGGTGTTGCACTATGGTGCTCAGGTGTCCTCGGGGCACTACCGTGTTTTGCTGATGGGGCAGGGGTCGGGGAATGCCGGTGCAAGTGCTGTGCATTACATCACAGATGACGACCGTCAGGCTGTGCGTTGTGGAACATCCGAGCTTGAAAATTTGGCGTCCCGAAGCTACTTGCTCTTCATGCAACGTGCGACACAGCCTGTCCTGTCGGGTGATGCGCTCCATGCCTGATGCCGCCTCTCTGTCTGTGCTTGCTCCAGGGTCAGTGGGTTTCATTAGTGTTTGCGTTCTACATGACGCGAGCGCTTGATGTGACTGGCCATGCATTGTCTTCAGTGTCACATGCGGCGGATGCCGTGATGACATGTGGTGCTGCTGGGCATTTGCACTCTCCTGGGCAAGCGCAGTGTGGTGAGACATGGCAGCATGTACTTCTGGGCATGCCGGCTTCCTTGATTCTTTCAGATGAGACTTTGGCGATGTACTTGGTCATTCGTGGTATACAGATATATAGAATTCGTGATGCTGGTATCCGTATCTATTTTGAGCAGTTTCCAGCGGGCTTGGAGCATCGTCATGCCATCACTCGGCAGATACTTGAGGAACTTGAGGGTGCTGATATGTGGCACCAGCTTGCATTCTTTCGTTTGATGCTGGATGGAGATCATAAGGAAGATTTCTTCGAGATGGCATATACACTTATTCTACATCGCATGCGGGAGGACCCTCGGCCGTTCCACTTGCTTGTTCGCGAAAGTGAATACTCATGGGCCTGGTGCGATGCTCTGGCATCTGCTGAGACCAGACTGCTCTCCACTGCTTCGGATGTGGCTTCAGATGTTGCTCCAACTGAGCGGGATGTGGATTCCGATATGTCTCATGATTCCTTCGACTCTTTTCTTTCTGACTCTGAGCTGTGAGGGTTGCTTAAGTGTAGGTAGGAGGTAGTGTTGTTGCCGCGGTTTCACATGTGAAGGCGACCACATTGTAGCTCCCACCTTTCCGTAAGTGTCACAGCGAGGGTGACCGCTTGTGCATCCCGGATCCCGTGTTCAGTGTCTCGACTTTGCTTTGGGCTGGTGACAGCCTCTTTGCTTTGTACAGCTTCTCTACCATTGCAGCTTGCTTGCAATCTTTTGCAACTTTCGCGAATTTTAGCTGCACTGCAGCCGGAACGAAGTTCTGTTCGTGCCACGTAAGATGGATCCAACCTGTCTGCGCTTCAAAGTCAAAAGTCAAAGTCACTGCATCTGCTGCTCGCGTCAGGCCATTGTCAGGCGTCACAGACAGCGGCATCAACATGCCTAAGCCACTCCGTAGCCCACAAAAGCCGCAGGGCTTGCAGTCACTCCGCGGCACCGATCGTGTGCGTGTTGACCTTGCCAACAAGTTGTACGCAGCGGTGGGTCAAATCACTGACTTGGCTTTGTCCTTGGATATCTTCGTCACCATTGAGAATCCTCTCAATTCTTTGGCTTGGTTATGTGATGGTCTCGACCACCTCTTCCGGGTGCCTCACAATGAGGTCGTTTTCGATGCATGCATGCATGGTGGCACTCGCAACAAAAGTACCTTGCTTTGGTGTTCCGATGACCGGTTTCAGCCATTGGCACTGCGCTGCTCCAAGGATCATCAGCATGCGTCTTGGAAACCCCGCGTGATCGATGGACGCCTCACTTTTCCTACTGCCGAGGAAGCCGCTTACCCCCACTTGTTGTGCGAGCGCATGGCTTACATTGTCTCTGCTGGCTTGGAGCACTTGTACGGCACTGCGCAAGACCCACGACCGGCCTCGCAGACTTACTTGCAACGCCAGCCCCGCTTCGCGAAGCCTCTGGTTAGCTGCTACCGTGCATATGACTGCTGGGCCATCCCTGTTCGCTCCGCGGACTTGGCTACATCCTTGCTGCGCTGCTACCCGAAGGGTGCTCGTGTGGTACAACGCAAATTGGTTCCATGGGGCATGGTGCGGGTTTGCGAACCTTCTGCTCGAGTCTGGATTGCAAAGCCCTACCCGAGGTGTGGCATGACAAACTCGAGCTTGCGGACGCCCCCTGTCCGGGGCAGTTCTTGCACGACCATGTCGCAAGAGTGGTTGGCCTGGTGGGCGACGAGGACCCTTGTGCTGAACACGCTGAGGTAGTTTCCATTGGCGAATACGGGCAAGAGGATGCATGCGCGCATCATTTCTCTCGCACGAAGCATGGCGCAAGGGGTTCGGCCTCCCTCACCCACGGAATCTTAGGCACAATGCGCGAGCACCTCACCAGCTTTCGCGAGGGTTTCAACGACAACGAGGTTCGCATCTTTGCAGGTCTATCGGAAGCAGAGCTCAAGGACCTGTCCACCAAAGCTTTGTGTGCCGCGACCAAGATGTTCGTCACTTGCAGTGTCGGCCTTTGCGGCGATTATGCAATTTCGATGCTCCGAAACTGGTGGGATGAGACTGGCCGCATGTGGTTGACCTCTACATCTCCGTGTGAGGTGGACGAGGATGACGAGTTCGCCCTCGACGTGGAGGTTGACGAAAAGGACCCTGCTGAAAAATCCGAGGATGCTACTGCAGTCGTGCTTGCCAACCTGGAAGTTGAGTCCGACCTCCACAAGGACGTGGCTCGTTTGGTGGATGCGACCCTGGATGCCCAACAAAACAAAGAGGCCGCCCAACCCCTCCAGAACAGTGATGAGACTAAGGATGGAGCCGGTCCTGCCAGCACATCCAAGGCAAAGCCCACGACCAAGTTCGCAGATGCGCCGCTCACATTGGTTGGCATCTTCCAGCAGGTGCAGATCCCGGAGTTCAAGGCCAAAGCCGACACGGAGGCTGATTGCATCGCCCGGGTGAAGAAGCTTTACGATCCGATGAAAGGCTTCATCGTGGCTGTTCGAGAAGAAGAAGGCTTCGCCCCGAAGCTCGCTTTGGACACCGATGGCGAGGAGCTGAACTCGCACAATCAGCTGCAGAGGATGCTCGCACGGGCTCGGCAGGACATGGAGCTCAACAACTCGCGGCGATCGAGGATGCAGCTGTGGACGAGCTTCGCTGAGCGCTGTGTGGCGGCCACCAAAGAATCCAAAGAGCATGCTGCCGGAGCTCCGGTTGCACGTGTGCCCCAGTCATTCAGACCGTCCTGTGTGCTCAAGAAGGGTGCCGGAGAGGATGCCAATCAGAGGGGGCGGCACCCGTGCTCAGCGTGCAACCAAGCCCCACTACGGCGTGCTCCCAGCAAACCTGTGTGCCCGAGTGCATGCATGCATCTTGGCCCCGAGCACGGATTCTTCGTGGTTCTACTGCTCGAATGCCTCCTTCCTGCTCCCGTACGATGTGGCTGCAGACCAAATTCTCTTTGAGGTTCCGGCTGAGTCCCAAGAGAACCCGATGACTTTGTCAAAGAAGCAGTGAGAGTTGGACATCCCAGGAACGCTCTCGGTTCTAGCAGGGAAGGCCCGGCCTCAGACATTGCAGACGCTGTTCTCATGACGTGTGAGGAGAGGGGGCAGCTTGCTGCAGACACAAAGGCCCGCTGGGCCCGGATCGAGGCGGACACCAAGCATCTTAATGCAAAAATGCTTGAGGAGAAACCTGCTTACTTGATCAAGGCGTTGGGCGACAAGAATCTTTTGGCATGGCGGTACATCCTTCAAGAGAATGGCTTCAAAGACCAGCAGCTGTGGTCTGACCTTCGCGACGGTTTCCGTCTTACGGGATGGATGAGGGATACGGGCATCTTCGACAAGAGAGTTAGGCCGCCTACCGCGACGTTGGAAAGCTTGCTGGGCCAATCCTCGTATCAGACTCCTCTCACGATGAACCGTCTCAAGAAGACGGTGATCGACGACACTGCTCGCAAAGCCTGGGCGGAAACTGTGGAGGAGGAAAAGAAGGGATGGATCTTCCGCGATGCTGCCGCAAAACCTTCTGAAATCATCCTTGCTCACAGGTTTGGGCTGAACCAGAAAGGCAAGGTAAGGGTGATTGACAACGGAAAGGATTGTGGTTTGAACCTTGCATGCGGGCTGCCAGAGAAGTTCACACTGCACGGTGTGGACGTGCTGGCTGGCGTCTTCGTTGAACTCCTCAACAGGGATGCCTCGAGGGGGTCGAAGCTCAAGGGCAAAACGATCGACTTGGTCTCCGCTTACAAATTTTATCCCATTCATCCTCAGGACAGAAAACATCTTCGCATCGGGGTGTATGTGTATGACACTGACTCGAACGTCGTCCGCATATACGGCACCAACGTGCTCCCTTTCGGAGCGACGGGCAGCGTGGCGGGCTTCCTGAGGGTTTCTGCAGCGCTGTGGCACACAGGAGTTCGTGACTTGGGACTGGGATGGTGTGCCTACTTCGATGACTTTCCCCTGTTGGCTTTGGAGGGTCATGAGGCTCAGGTGAATGGACTTTCGGGTCAAGTCTTCGAGGCTTTGGGCGTCGAGTACGCCAAGGAAGGCCGCAAAGCAACGGAGTTCGGGGAATCCTTCAATGCTCTCGAGCTGACCTTCGACCTTAGCGGCTTCAAGGACGGTGTCGTTACAATCCGACACACCGAGGCCAGAACCGAGGAGCTTGTGTCGAGCCTTGAAAGCATCCTTCAGGAGGGAGCCCTCAAACCCAAGGATGCGGAGGTGCTGCGCGGTCGCACGCACTGGTGCACCTCATATCTCTTTGGAAGATCCCCCTGTGAGGCTATGCATCAGATATCTTTGAGGGCACAAAGTCACGACACCCACTCAGGGTTGAATGACGACTTGGTTTCTGCGCTTGAGACTATGCTGGCATATCTGAAGGAGGCCCGCCCTTTGGAGATTCGACAAACTACGGGACGAGAGATGTTCGTCTTCACTGATGGATCTCACGAGCCAACTTCGAACATCAAAGCTGGCATTGGGGGCGTGCTGTATGATTGCACAGGTACGCCCTTGGCTTTCTTCAGTTCACATGTGCATGAGGACGATTTGCAAACCTTGGAAGCCGATTCAGAGCACCCCATATACGAGGTAGAATTGTATGCCGCAGTCATCGCTTTCAAGCTTTGGGGGCAATGGTTGCAGGACAGTTTTTCTGTGTTCTATCTTGATAACGAGGCTGCTCAATCCGCTTTGATTGCTGGCAAATCTGTCACCAAGAATGGACGCTCCCTCATCCAGAGTTTCGTCAGCCTCGAGCACAAATGGAAAGCTCGCCCATGGTTTGGAAGGGTACCTACTCTAACCCTTCTGACGAACCGAGCCGTCGGATCACCGAGCGCTTGTTGAGCCAGGGCGCTGAGGTGACGGATTGCCATTTCGGCAGACTGCTGGCTTGACTTGCAGGGACGAGGTAGTGCACTTTGCCTGGGGTATATCACGGGTGCACAAGTGTTGAACACGTGCATTGGGTGTCCTCGTGACTCTTGTGCCACGCTTTGGAAGCGTGACCTTGTGGTCAGGGGAGACGGGTCGAAACTCGTTTCGGATTCTACCCCACGGCATCAACGATAAAACAAGTGTGCGCGAGAGCTTCTGCCAGTGTGGACTTTGTGATACCGAATGTCATATACATATTTGTGAATGAAATTATATTGCGATTGAAGATTATCCGTTTGTGGATTTGGAAATAAGTGACCTCATCACTTGTGATTATCACTTTATTTCCTTTCCACAACAACCGGTTTTTCATGTTTTGAAACACGGTTGAGGATTTATCTTCAATTGTAGCGATGACTTGGATTGCCTCACGTCACAGCATTTCCAGCTCAAGAGAAGTTGGAAAAATTTGTTTACCCGCCCACCCGCCCGGGGTATATCACGGGTGCACAAGTGTTGAACACGTGCGTTGGGTGTCCTCGTGACTCTTGTGCCACGCTTTGGAAGCGTGACCTTGTGGTCAGGGGAGACGGGTCGAAACTCGTTTCGGATTCTACCCCGCGGCATCAACGATAAAACAAGTGTGCGCGAGAGCTTCTGCCAGTGTGGACTTTGTGATACCGAATGTCATATACATATTTGTGAATGAAATTATATTGCGATTGAAGATTATCCGTTTGTGGATTTGGAAATAAAAACTATAAACTCTAATTAGAGATGAATATTTAGTACCGCTTTCCTGAATGGACCCTTGCATTTTCTGGGTCGCATGAGCTTTTGCAGGCACATGTGGCGACGACGTCTCGTCAGCTCTTTCCTGTGCTCGGGCTGGGCGGCTAGGCTTGCGAGAACCGATCTCCTTCAGGGGCGGTGAACTCGTCACTGTCACACTCGCGAAGAAGACGCTTGTGGCTTTCCAATGCCACGAATTTAGATCCATCCTTATATCGAGCATCCTTGGGAAAGTTTATCAGCGCAAGGTGAGGGAGGAGCTCCCACATGTCTTGCGCGCGCAGCGACACGTGCTGCATGCTGGTACCCGCTGGTACACTTCCTGGTGAGGATATATAAGTGCATAAGTCTGGCCGCCAACACTTGCCAGCACATGTTCGAGGCAGTGCGCAATCTTTGGGCGCTTAATTAACTTAACCTTCATGGTGCCTTTATCAGGTGGTGCGTGAAGCCGTCGCTCCAGGATGCTTCGTCAACAATTGCTCATATCGTTTTGCCAGCTTCTGCTTGCGTGGAGCTTCGGCGGCACTTGGAACAGCTCGCCCTTCTACCCAGCCTTCAAGCCTCGCCCCATGTGACCTTCATTGTCAATAGCATGTTTCGAGGGTCTTAGTTTCACATTTGATGATGGATGGCTCCACCTTGACACTTACTAGGAGGGGCAGACGCCCCGACGATCCGGCTGCGGACGCCATGTTCCGCCTCACCATGTCAGCTTTTATTCGGTCTCTTGAAGAGGACTTTGGACGCCGTCAGCTCCTCCCTCCCATGACTGCCCCAGTTTCGCGGCACGATTGGGATTCGTCAGCCCCCACCTCAGGCATCGGCAGCCCTGCGTGGGCAGATGATTTTGTTCGGCGCTTTGATAGTTCCACCCCGGCTGTGCTGCTTGAGACTGCTCCGGAGTGACAATCTCCTTCGGGAGACGGAAAAACTGCCCTCCTTTGGCCTGCCTATATGTTTGGACACTGGAACCGAGGTTGATTTCACTGCTGGCCATTTCGCAGCTGGTTCCTCCCTTCATCCCGGTGCGAGACATGTCGACTTGGGTTGAAGACCACGTGTCGCAACGGTCGATTGAAGGTCCACGTTCCTGCTCCTTTTCTTTCTGGAATAAGTGTCCTTCTGCATGAACTTGGGGATGCGCCGCCTCTTCGAGACGGCTCGAACACAATCCACACAGAACAGAAAAGATTCAGGCCTTACCACACGGAAATTGGGGCGTCCACGTAGCCACGTAGGGCGCAAGATTCCGAGCCAAACGCTACATTACAAAAACCCCAAAACTCTTGAAAATGTTTGAATATAGAAGCATGGAAACTCACCAAGATCTGACTTTCACCCAAATAAAGCATGTTCGCAGCGGTCACCGTGTTCAAACAACCCCCACAACATAGTCTACTATTCAGGGCTTTGGCCCAAGATGTAATCAGCCCTCTAAACACCGTCTCTCCTTTGGGGATTAGGGTCGTTGGCTGAGGGTTCTGGTTTTTCTCAGTCTGGGTTTTGAGTCACAAAGCCGCCGCGAGCGGAAGCAACATTCGGCTTAGGGTTTACGGGCTCGCGGTATCGGCTCGGTCTCGGGGCTAGCTCTTTGGATGTCGTTTGCACCGGAAGTTTAAGCATCCATAATAGGCACAAGGATAGTCCTCATCTTTAAGCCTTTCTGATTCTCAATCGTGCGAAGGCTCTGGGTTTCTTTGGTCTCTGGTATTTGTTTGTCTTGGTACATGAATAAGAATATAGTACCACCAGTAAAGTATTCAACATCATAGTATTGCAAGTACACAAAATTAAATCATGGCTTATGCTTACTGGTGCAATTATTTGCGGGCATCAGCCATCCCCCACTTGTATTTCCGGTGTGTGGGGCACGGTAGATCTGCCAGCATTGACTGTGTTGATCGCTCCGTGAGGAGCTGGTTGAACTCGCGTGCGAGTCGCTGCAGAACCAGCACCTTGACAACATCGTTTTTAGAGACTTCGGTTGTCGGGTTAACAGTTGAGGTTGGTTTTTGGTTGATTCTGGATGTATGTAAATGGAGGTTCCTTTGGTGTTGTTCTTCTCGCCTGCCCTACCGAACACCAATCCTGCGGACCTGTTTGCATCTGGTTGCCATATTGAACTCATACCCTCACTCCCAAAACCGCCATGAACTTCTTACACCTTGAACACTGATCGCGGCTTCAACCCCGAAAGCCCCCAGCCTCTGAATTAAACTTGCGTCGAGACCACAAAATCTTAGACGCTATCTCGTTCACCCCAAGCGCCGGACCGTACTGCCCAAGGCATGACATCGCTGCAGAGCTCCAGCGCCAATGGGAGGAAAGAAGCCGGTCATTAGCGGCCTGGCTTTCTTCTCGAATGGTCTCCTCTTGATTTTGGGGGCTATAGGGTTCCTTTGGGGTTCTACAAAGATGTTCATACACATATACATGTGTACATATGGTCACGCCCCCACCGTCCACCCATGATCCATGCCAGCCTTCTCGCCCACTGTGCTCCCACCATCTTTAGACTTTGTCTGTTGTTGCCAAATGAAGAATCCATTTATATTTACCGTGGTTTCTCCACTTCACCGCTGCTTACCACTACTTATTTTACGTATTTGTGTGGTTTGAACACCACCTCAACCCCAAAACGGATTCTGTTTGGCGCTCCGTTTTGCGTTCCTACCGCTCGTTTGTCGCTCAGAAACCTCTTTTGGTTCCGGACAATCAGTGTGCTCTCAATAACAGAGCAGAAACTCTTCTTGCCGTGGGAGATTTCCTCTGCATCACAGAGAAGCATAGATAAGAGTTTTTTTTCCATCTTTACCTAATTCACAAATTCTGTCAATGATTATAAAGACTCTTGATTTGATCATCATTTAAAGTTTGTCGAACTACGTAAAATGAACAGTTTGAACAGAAATCGTTGCTGTTCTCACGCACCATAAGGAATAAGGACAACTCGTTCATTGAAAACAATCATAACAATGGTATCTTTGGCTTGCTATCAACAACACTAAACAGAGGTGTTTCCTATCTTTCAAAAAATCAAGCTTTGGCACATCACAGAACATGAAAAGTAACCTCCATGTATCTTCATGCTTCATAGGAACCGAGGGCAACCTGATATTTTCCAAATTGAGAAAGAAAATTGGTGGTGTTGTTTTCGTTCATTAGAAATCTTGTTTCATCACAAAGAAACACAAGAAGCCACCCTTGCAGCCTCAGCCCCTTATCAGTGGCTGGAATTCAACGATTTCTTACAGTCTGCCCAAAGCACAAATTTAAAATCTGAGTGTTGCGGGAAAGAAGTGATGTCCCTCCACCAAATTCCAAACAGATTCGGTCAGAAGTAAAGGATGTCGAACTTTTTGCGCTTTATACTTCGTGGGAACTAAGATAGACATGCATCTGGAAAGCATTCGTTGTTCTTCCCAACACATTTGCTGTTCTTTCCATAAACGCTGCAAGACGATCCGGGATCAGAACATGATCGAGCTCCGCTGCGCCGTGCAAGTGATAAAGCTCCTGCCATCCTTGAGTACAGCATGAAACAACTTCAAAACTCCCCTCAGAGCCCCCGAGCAATGCTGGAAGCAAATTTTGTCGGATTATGTCAAAAAAGTGGTAGAACCATTGATTTACAGTTTGAGTAAGGTTGACATTGACTCGGTTATGATTTTGCTCGATGAGAGAAGAGTTGCTACTGCCAGTAATTCAAGCAATTGAAAGCTCATTTACTAGATTAACCAATGCCCCCTGAATGGTACCCTTTTCCCTGTTATTCAGTTTGAATAAGGGAACCACAATATTAAGAAGGCAAAAACGGTACTACTGGGGAACTCACTTTATATGTAATTTGATGAAACAACTGAGCTTATCAGTTTCTTTATTTTTGTTTATGAATACTAGAAACAATACAAGGACATTTTTCGTAGTTCAGACAACGGGCAAGGTTACAAATTGTTAGCAAGATCTTACCTCGATAAAGAAACAAGAACTCCACAATGTTTAAACATGATGCAGAGTTCAAGGAACATGTGCATTGCATAAAACGTTCGAAGGCATCCGAGAACACAGTCGGGTTTCACCTTTACATAGTACAGCTGGCCTCCCTTTTTTGAGCAAAGCTGATCTTAACAACTGCTCAAATTATGTTCGATGAAAGAAAGAAGCAAGAGTACAGTTGGGAACCCGAAGGAATTAAAGGCCCGTGTATGAGTACATGGTACAGCTGTTCTTCTATTCTATTCATTTCAGGTTTCAGGATCTTGGGAAAGTCGAGCCTGGCAGTGTTTTCGCATCTGAGGTTGCCAAAACCTCGCCAGGCTCGAATTTCCCTCAAAATTCGCGAAGCTGCAAGTGCCAAAGCATCGCCAGGCTCGAATTTTCCCAAAATCCCCCAGGCATCTACATGGAGTGCAGGGCCATGGTTGCTGAGATTTTGGGGATGTTGGGAAAATTCGCGCCTGGCGATGTTTTGGCATGTACAGCTTTACAAATTTTGAGGAAGTTCGAACCTGGCAGCATTTTCGCAACCTGCACATATCGCCACAGCCATGATCCAGTCCCTTTAAAAGGAAGCGGCCATGGATCATGCCGAGGGGGTGGGTGGGTGGGTAAGCATACATATGTACATACGTAGATATATCCAACATATATCATACATAAATACATCATATACACATTATATATACATATATACATACATATATATATATATATACATATATACATATATACATACATATGTATATATGTACATATGTATATATGTATATATGTATATATGTATATATGTATATGGATATATGGATATATGTATATATGTATATATGTATATATGTATATATGTATATCTGTATATATGCATGTATGCATATATGCATATATGGTCACGCGCTCCGCGGCCCCCCCCCCTCCCCCCCCCAAAGGTCAATGGTCCGGATGTAGGGTGGGACCCCCCCTCCCCTGTGGTGTGGGGTGTGGGGTTCCTCTTCCCCCTGTGGGGTGGTTGTGGGGTTTTGGGGTTTAGGGTTTAGATTAAGCTTTTGAGTGTTGGGTTTACGGTTACAAGGTATAGCGCTTCGAGTCGACAAGGGCTTGGGGAGGATTTGCGGTGTATGTTCTGCTTTAGGCTTAGAGCCTGCAGTTAGGTGGGGTTTAGGGTTGGGTATAGGGTTTGAAGTACAAGTAAGGTTACTCAAAACAGGGCACGCGCTACGTTTAGCTTGCGGGCTTTGCGTGTGAGCCCTGGCCGCCAGCACCACCCCACCATCCAGTGACAGCTCCAACAGCCCCGACCCCTTTCCGCACACGCCAGCCCCCCCCCCCCCCCTGAGATGTAACCTGGACGTGTATCCCCTCGCTAGGCGTACAGGAACACAGGCACTCAGGTGTCTCTTTTGCTACAGGCGCACAGCTGTAGTCCACTGCACTAGAACCTTGAGCAACAGGCATGGATACATGCAAGTGATACGTGAAACAGACAGGCACCTGGATGTGTAACATTCAGTGTTTCAACCAGGCACAAATTTAAAACACGTAGAGCTGCATGGCCGTGGAGTCGGCATTCAACTAGCCTGTTATTGCTCTCGGTTGAATTAGCGGAGTATTGAGCTACATCTGCGACTTGAAGAGAAACTATACATTCTCTCACCTGAAGACAGCTTCACTGAAAAGAGCAGAACACGCACGAAAACGCAACGGATCTTCAACTGGAAACTTTTGCTTGAAAGTTGCCCACTTGTGTTTCAGTTCCCTCTCCAGGTGGAAAGCATGCTGTAACATAAAAGTTTGTAGAGCTTAGCTCCACTTGATGCCAGCATGACATCTTGCGACACGGCAAATGTATAAGGGCATTAGAAGTACCTTATCCTGAGATAAGTATCTTCCTCTGAGAAAGAGTTCTTTAGGAAGTCCCTTTTCCTGAGAAAAGCTTCTCCCTATGAAATGACGAATGTTCAGATTGGATACCTTCTTCTGAAAGAAGCATTCCGTGAAACACCCAGCCAGTTCAGTCGACGAACTCTAGATCCGCATCCCAGGTTCTATCACGCCAATGATCAGCACCATGCCAACGGTAGATGTCGACGGTATGGATCGGCATCACCGGCTGGTGACGAACAGGGTCGTAACCACGGGGATCAGCAGGGGACCTAGGTAGCGATATCTGTGGATCTGGAACAACGTCTTCATCTTGTTCCAAAAGAACTTCGTCAGAACCATTGTCCATATCCACGTCCGAAGAATCGGAACCTAGTCAGTTTTTCCCCTTGGACTTGTCCTTGGATTTGCCTTTGGACTTGCCCTTGTCGGCGTCCTTGTCCTTTCCTTTGGAGGACTTGCCTCCTTTGCCGCCTTCTTTGCCACCAGGAGAGTGTGCGGGTTCTTGAGGACGTTGAGAACCAGAAGCTTGAGCACCAGAAGCTGCCTCTTCCTGAGAAGAGCTTGCTCCCTGTGGTGCGGCTGCAGGACCAGTAGAACCAGAACCACGCGCCTTGTTCAGCTTCTGTCTCTCTTTTCTCCTGTCCGCGGCTTCCTTCACGGTGTCGGGATTGTGGTTGAGCGCCCTCATCCTGCCTCCAGAGTACTGGTTCGCGTGAACCTCGATGAGGAGCGGAGTGTGAGCGTCATAGTCCCGGTCGTTGAGAAGGTACGCGGCGCTGGTGGAATTCAACAGCCACTCGGAGACATGGATGTCGAACTCGGTCTTTGAAGGTGGAAATTCAGCCCATTGGTTGTCCGACATGCTGTGTCCCCATTCTATGACTGTCGCCATAACAGGGTCCAGACCAGGAAAAGTATTCCAGTCCGGCTGCTTGATGTCCTTGTACGGCATCCCCAGCGTGTCCTCATACTGCTTCAGAAGCCACATGGCGTTTGCTGACACGTGTCTCGCACGAGGCGAGCAGAGGTGTGGACATTTCGGGCTTTCTGACCAGGCCTCCAGGAAATAGTCGAGAAGGCTCTGGTACATCCCGCCACGAATGTCGATTGACTCCTGCTTTCTGCCCGTGGCCCGGTAGAGGGCCATGTTGGCGTCGCCACCTATGAGGTCGACCTGGTAGTGCAGGCAGTCAATGAACATATTGCCCAACACTTCGTGAGCCAACGCCACCTTGTCTGCCGCCACGTCGTTTCGGAGATGGAAGCAACAGACCCTTATACGGTCGGAGCCGGCACGCTCCAGAACCTTGGTCAATGCCTCATCTGGAAAGTCACCTCGGTTGCCCTGAATGCCAGTTGGAACTGTCATTCCATACACGATCTCTACGACCATATAGGTCAAAGGAAGAGATTCGTGTGCGAATCCACTGAGAGTGGAGCCAGCCAAACGGGTGATCGAAGATCCAACACCATTGGTACGACTCCCCACCATCAGATCCTTGGACTCGTTGCGCAGGAATTGCCAACCGCGCGACGTGAGGAAAGCTTCCTCGGAGTCATCGATCTTAGCCGCTTCGCATAGCATGAACAAATGCGTCTTCGACTGTGCAATCGATTTTATCAGGGCTCCACGAGATGGTGTAGTATCGTCCCAGTCAATGTGACTAGCAACGGAGGTAGGAGCAGAACGCTTCCTTCCCCTGCTCATGTTGCCGAGATTGACGATGAGCGCGGCGTACTTGGTCTTGCTGGTGAAGATGGGAATCTTAGAGTCCTCTGCCAGACCAAAACGATGAATATAAGGATTCGGCATCTTCTCAAGAGAGAGGTCCCCGATCTCCTCTTCATCAACTCCGGTGTTCAAGAAGTAATGAAGCATAGCATTCAAAAGCTCTTCTCGAGTTGCCGGATTGCCGCTTGCATCGAGGGACTTCAGCTTTTCCAGAAGTGCTTCCATAACATCAAGAGCTGTTTCTCGGATGTCAGAGGCTTTTGTCATCCAAGGTGCTGCGGACGTCCCCAGAACGAAAGACCACGTCCTGCTTGTCGGGACGACGCTCATAGATGGGAGACATCTTGTTGAGTTGATCGAAGAGGTCCACCATAGAAAGAGAGTATTTCTGTCCCTTGTGGTTCGGAACATTTACCCTCCGACTCATATGCTGCACCTTGTAGGCGAGAACGGGCTCGTAATCAGGATCACGAAGTCCTGTATGATACAAGCCTGAATAGCCATATCCATGCAACTGCTTGCAGAGCAGCCGCATAGGGCTTTGTCGTTCGATCTCGGTGAGCTCCGAGAGGAAATGTTTGAACTCTTCGGTGTCCTTGAGCTCAATCTTCTCCTTGGCCTTGCCCATCTCTTCGAACGCGTTCTCGTTTTGGTCCTCTGCATCCTTCGCGGCCTGGTAGTACTCAGGGTCCGGAACAGTCTTGCATTTCCCCCAGATGCCTTGATCGTGAAGTTCACTTTCATCATCCTTCTCAGGAGAAATGTCTGGCATGGATTCCTCACCCTGTGGTGAGCTTTCCTCAGCCATCTCACTGTTCTCGGCCTTACCTCCTTCTTGACCCATGTGCTCATCTGGTTCAACCTTAACCTCGGATGCCTCTCCCTGTGGAGAGCTTTCTGTGGGACATCCACTCCAGATTCCTCTCCCTGTGGAGAGCCTTCCGGAGCGTCCGTCTCCATTGGCTCGACAGTAGCCCCAGATGCCTCTCCCTGTGGAGAGCTTTCTGGAGCTTCAGTCTCCATTGGCACATCGGTCGGCTCGGTCTTGACCGGATCAACCTTCTTGCCCTGTGGCAAGTCTGTGGATCCAGCAGACGGCTCGGAGGTGTCCATCTGAGTAGCCGCGAGAGGGTCCTCGATCTCCTCGATCCGTGGACATGGGAGTCGCTCGATGAACTCCTCGATCATAATGTCTTCATATGGTCGGGTGAGGAGCTCATTCAGCTCGGACTCCTTCTTCGCCTTCAAGTCCTCGTAAGCCACCAAGTCCGCTTTGGCCTTGCGTGCGAAAGCAGATTTGAAATCTCTGTGCTCAGATTCTGCGAAGACTTTCTCCAGAACCGCCAGAAGGTAGCTGCCGCTGAACGGCTGCTTTAGGGTACTGTCGTAGAGACAATAGCCCTCAGGGGTTCGCACCGTGTATTTCCGGCGAACCTCCAGATCACTGGCGTGGCGCTGGATGTAGGAGAAGAAGTCCACTCCGTATGCCTCATTGATGACGCGGACGAGCATCTGAAAATCCTCTCGCACATTGAAGACCTCGTCGTACACATACCTTTCCCTGAGGAAAGCCTTGTGTGCCTCGAGCTTGCGAGAGTAATCAGGATCCTCCGTCTTGGGCATCTTTGCACGAGGATCAGAGTCACGAGGGCGATCGAAACCAATGTGGCCGACGGTGGGTCGGAACTCATTCTGTGCGGCGAGGGTGACGTCCTCCAGCATCTTGGCAAGGCCTCCAGGATGACGCTTCATGTTCATCCATGGTGACGAATAGCCATTGGAATAAACCTTTGGCTTCTTGTCCAGCTCGACGAGGTAGTTCCCCTGCAACTTGCCCATCTCGAATGCCTTCAAGAAGAAGTGCAAGGAATACCCCGACAGAGGATGCTGTAACCAGGATGCCCAGTCGTATTCACCACCCAAAGACTCCCTCATCGAAGTAGACAAGGTATGCCAGGGGGTGACCTGAACAAGGGCATCTCCATAGGTGCTGAGCATCGGCTGGCCAGAAGACCTGCCGGCCTGTCCTTTGGGGAAAACAGTCCTTTGGGGCAATTTTGTCCTTTGGGCCAAAACAGCGTTATGTGGATTTTGCTCTTTGGGAAAAGTGTCCTTTGGGGGCAAACTGTGCTTTCATATGTAGAAATTGCACCAACGGATCGGAAAATGCTCACATGAGACAGTGAATCCTTTTTTCTCGATTGGTAACTAGGCTTTGCCTGTGGTTTGCGTGTCTTGTTTGGCTTTTTCCATACCACAAGAGGATGGCGACTGCGAAATCCAACAAGAATAAGTTCGATAAACAATTTGAAACCTCCCCCGCCTATATAGATTAGATGCCGAAGACAGTGCAGAGGGTTATGTTTCCCTTGTGTCTCGCATATGCAGCTTTGCAGAACCTCGTGTCAGTACGTGGCAGCTAGTTCAGACCAGCTTCGAAGCTCTGCATGCAGTGCTTGCACATGTTCCTTGCGCAGGCAGGACTTGATTTCGAAAGTGCTGCCTTCCTCTCCGCTGCCGTATAGTGTTGGTATGTGGTTTTAAAGTCATGTGCCTGTGACGGCGGGCCATGGTGCGGTCGAAAACCAATGGTTTTGCTTCCTCGCTGCATGAGCGTGAGCTCGTGGACAGTTGGGGAACGGACCGTGCAGAGTGCCCGCAGGACAGAGTGCATGCAAACGCGGTAGCGTTACCTTACGAATTCTCTTGTAGTCGATCTATATAGTTTGTGTTCGATCCATGCCTGCAGAATCTCTTTCTGGATATCGTGCTTGCCGACGACTTGCGGCACGACTATCTGGATTCGATGGATGCGGAAGCACGGAATAAAATCCTCTGTGCGAATGAGAAGGTGATCACTTCGTGTCTATTCTAAACATATGTGTGGTATGCATTCATGGCGATCTATAGCTTTTGAACACCAAAACCGAGGCTTTTGAAAGTGGCCACGGGCTTTGGGCAGATGCTTACTGTCGAAAATATCATGGGGTGCCTGGCTTCTCTCTACGAGCCGTGGCTGCTTTGATTGGGGTGACGAATTTAGTTCGGTTTTCGTGGCAGTTTCAGAACTGTGCCTCTCCTTGATTGTCTGTTCCAGGCGGAGGCCCCCAAAGGTTCCAACGAAGACGCCGGAGCAGGCTCGCTGAAGTCCATGGCAACTCAGTGGCACCTGAGGTCGTTTCAGTTTTCATCTGGCAGTTTCAGAGTTGCTCCTCTCCTTGATTGTCTGTTTCCGGCGGAGGCCCCCAAAGGTTTCGACGAAGACTTGGGCCACACCCAAGCAGGCCTGCTGAAGTCCATGGCAACTCATTGGCACCAGGCTGTCGTGTGTCAGAAACAATGGTCTCGAAACCATGCCTTTGTGCATGGATCCTTTAAAGTCTGCATGAGGCCTTGGCTGTGATCCGTGAGACGAAGAAGAGCAGAAAGGCTCGCAAAGATTGGTTACAACGCTTGAAGGACATATGTGGATGTGTGTATCGATCTGTATACACACATATCATACACATATATATGCCTTTAACATGTACATGGTACACCGCGAGGACGCATGCGGCGATGTCTTGCTGAAGAAGAAGTTCGAGCGTGACAATAGTGGTTCACTCGACACGGAGGATGCAGCGGCGCCAGGAGTGCCAGCAGTTCCAGCAGGACGCGGTCTAAGATTGTATATCTGTGTAGACATCATGTATACTTGGATATCATGTCACATGCAAGGAGTCCGACCGCCTGTAGTGAATCCGGATGAGATGGAGACACTGCCGTTTGATCCAGGACTGAAAGGTACTATTCCGGATGGTCCTCCTCCTAGCTGTTTGGGGGCTGTCCTCGGGGCCATTCATCTACATCCACCTTGGCTTGATTATCGGTTGCAACAGAAAAAACACTTCAAGGAGGTCGTGTTGAATCAACGAGGTGAAGGCACACAGAGTCTGACGGTGGATTATTTGCACTTTTGTTTGGGGTCTGCCCAGACTTAATTCATGAGTTTCTCGGGGAGGAGCGGCTGATGAGACTTCGCAGCCTTCGGAACCGACGGTTGCGCCAGAGCTTGGCCCTGAAGGAGACGAATCGATCATCACATGCTTCGGACTTGTTTTTCAGGAGATGCCGTTGCGTTTGAAGTCGTATGATGACTAGCTTGCAATATTATTGTGGGTATATGCCTTCACCAATGTTTGTAGTGCGTAAAACATCCGGGCAGGATTTCCCTCGACGACCTCAGCAGCTTCCGCATTGGTGCCCGCGGCAGGCCTTTCCTGGGTAGGCCTTCACCACTGATTGTAGTGCGCAGAACATCCGGCAGGACTTCCTTCGACAACCTCACCAGCTTCCGCATCGGTGCCTGCAGGCCTTTCCTGGGTAAAGGCTTTCACCAATGATGGTAGGACGTAAAACATCCGGGCAGGAGGGAATCGGTGCCTGCTGCAGGCCTTTCCTGCCTTCACCAATGAGTGTAGTGCGTAAAACATCCGGGCAGGACTTCCCTCGATGACCTCGCCAGCTTCCCCATCGGTGCCTGCTGCAGGCCTTTCCTGCCTTCACCAATGAGTGTAGTGCGTGAAACATCCTGGCAGGACTTCCCTCGACGACCTCGCCAGCTTCCGGATCGGTGCCTGCTGCAGGCCTTTCCTGCCTTCACCAATGAGTGTAGTGCGTGAAACATCCTGGCAGGACTTCCCTCGACGACCTTGCCAGCTTCCGGATCGGTGCCTGCTGCAGGCCTTTCCTGCCTTCACCAATGATTGTATTGTGCGAAACATCCGGGCAGGACTTCCCTCGACGACCTTGCCAGCTTCCGCATCGGCGCCCACTGCAGGCCCTTTCTTGCCAGGATGTTTCTATGAGTCACACTTTCAGTTCCGGGTTACCGTGAAATTGTATAACTTGGGCGTTCGCTTGTCGCCTGACCGTGTACCTGGGTTTTTGGGCTGTTGCTGTCGGCGCCGGAAGCGGATGTTCGTTTCAAATTGGCGGTTCAGGGTGCTGCGCCTGCGACGGTCCTGGTAATCTTTTCTGTCTGTGCGTGTGGGGTGTGCCGGCCTCTGGGTTTGGCGGTTTGGAGAAACATCCCATCCATGTACCGGTGTTGTGTCACTACGTATCTAGAACATATATATATATATGTATATACTCCTCGAGAGAGAGAGAGAGACAGAGAGAGATTGGTAGACAGATAAATAGATAGAGACAAAGAAAGAGGGCAAGCGCCCGGGAGATTTTGCTGCGTGAGTGCCTGCGTCAGAGATATCGGGGAATTCTTATTATGTTGAACCGAAGAAGTGACAGCTCGAGCATCAGTTATCGCTTTAGATGGCCCGTGCAGAGATCCCCGCCGCTTATGATGCCACGGAAGCTGAGAGGCTAAGTGCGCTCTGGGTCGTCGTCACCACAGCGGTAGAACAGCTGAATTGCTTGTCGTCCGAGTTGCCGAGATTGCGGTCATGGCTGGATCGGGTATCGAGTGAAGTGTGCTCTCTGCGATCGCGTCTAGAGTCCTTTGAGGAGGACTTGGTGGGGTCTTTCATGGATGTGCACGAGCGCATCGATTTGCTTCACTCGCGTTCTGCTGCCTATGACCATGGTCTCGATGATCTGGGGCCCCAAACTACAGACATTAGCTTGGACACTATGGATTAAGCAGCGGTGCTTTATGCCGTACGAGGAGGACATTCGAGATCATCTGAGGTCGCCCCAGCTTAGTGTGATTCCGGGATACAAATTCTAATGAACTTGCTCTCCGACGAACTGAGAACGGCTTCATGACGGGTCTGTAGCTGTTGTGGTTCTTGTGTGTTCGTGATCCTGAATACTGAAATATTTCATGTAGTGACTCCCGGCAGAAGTCCGACGGAGCACGTCCTTTCGAAGCAAAACCCAGGGTGCTAGCTGTCCCACTGTGATGCTCGGTTCATGCGAGAGAGAGAGAGAGAGAGAGAGAGAGAGAGAGAGAGAGAGAGAGAGAGAGAGAGAGATGGAGCAAAACGGAAGGCCAATGGACAATTGGCGAAGGCGGTGTGCTTTGCTCAGCTCCTGTGGCTGCAGGCAGGAGCTCGGAGAGAAGTGTTTTCGGACCGGATATGCGCACGTTTATGTAGCTGATCCACGCAATCTACATGTCTTCCAATATATGCCCATCACCCAAGCAAGACCGAGTGAAAACAATCATTGCGACAGGTGACGATGACGAGATTGCCGAGCCGCCGCAACCACCCCAATTTGCCAAGGGTTGCCTGGCCTATGTCATGTTTTCTGCCTTGCGTGAGGTGCCTACTCCTAAGAAAGCTTAGGCAAACGATGGTTCGATTCCGGGAGACCAGCCAGATGATGAGCAAAACGAGGCCGAACACGAGCCCCCCGCGCGTGTGTGAGACACTTTGTTGACCATGTTGTGAGTTTCGGCATCTCATCATGTTGCATGCTGCCCAGGAAGAGAAAAAGCCGAAGCGGGTGTACGATCCGCATAAGGGCCCGCTGTTCTCTGTGTACGTGGCCTTCTTGGAGCCTCTTGTCTTCAGCTTCCATTTTTGGCGGTGTATCCTGTCTTGGGGGGGTGTTTTGTGATCCCTGCACTCCTGCAGGAAAGCGAGAGCCAAAGGCATCAAGCACATGGTGTCCTTGCCGCACTAGATGTCCTAGATTACAGCTTTGAGTCGACTTCTCGCCAGCTTCGTCTTGTGTGCTCGTCCAGAGATTGCCATGCACTGTTCTTCAGGAAGCTGTGAAGCTGTGGAAGCATTCCCAGATCAGGGCGAATCTTGGCCATATCTCCTTTAACTTGGGCGTCTTAAGCGAACTGACATGCACATCCTTGCTTTGAAGCGAAACTCCCCTAGCTTCAGTTCCTCCAGTGACGTGCGCAATTTTGAAATCCTGTCTTGCATGTTGGAGTGGCTCAGGGTGATGCTGGAATCTATTCCGGAGGATGAGCGCAAATGCCGCCGTTATGGATGAGCGTCTTGTGCCTGCACAGAAGATCGGCCACGGTACCAACATGTTGGCTTCTTGGTGCTGACATCAGGGATGTGATGTAGCACGGAACCTGTTGCCGGGAGATATTCTACGGGTGTACTATATATGGTGCATATCATGCAACACAGTTTGTGCTTGGTGCAACAGGGTGTGACTTGCCCTGACATCCGTACTGCGATGCCTCTTCCTGCTACAGGGAGCCTGCAGGGAGAAGAAACAGATTTGCAAAGCGTGCCTCAGGATGGTCGTATCGAGTGCAGGTCCAGTGTTAAATGCATGGCCCATTGCATGGCTTATCATGTGCTCCTGCATTTAGAGAAAGTCTGAAGCTTTGTGAGGTTTCGTGTGATGAAGTAACTGCTTGCATAGGCGTAAACCTGCAAGTTTGGGGGCAGCTGCATATTCATGTGTTGAGACCATTTCGTGCAGTTCTGTGTTTCTGTTTTGACATCGGCGCTACAGCGCCATCTTTCCGGACATGGCGGCGAGACCATTTGTTCAGAAGCTTCTGGATGTTGGCACACCTCGTGCTCTGATTGCAATCCTGTTCCTCATGAGCTACATGAGTGACTTTGCTTCTTGTTTGCAGCAAAGCAGCATAAACTGGGGAACACGCGCAACTGAGACATGTCATAAGCCTGGCAATACTTATTTGCCTTCTACATATATAAGGACAAGAGTCTTGGAGATCTCGACGTGGTGGAGATCTTTGCTGGTATTGGCGCCACACGGCGCATGATCAATCCGGTGCTTCCTGCGTGCAGCAGCCCGCCCGGCCCCGAGGCGATCTACGAAGCTGCACAGCAACGAGGATATAGGGCCCGCAAAGTGGACAATGCGTATTCCGACACGAACGACATCTGCCAACCCTGGGGGTTTCTGACGCCAGCCTGCACGACTAGTCTGCAATCAGTTCTCTTATAAGTGTCTGCCTTGCCTCGCATCCGCTGTCTGTCATCCAGGTTGGCCCTCCTGTATATCAGGAGGCTTCGTGCTGGCGGCCTCTGCGTGATTGCTCCAGTGTGCCTCCTGTCTGCTTCTTAATTTCAGCTTCTTGAATCCAAAGCTTGCCGATGTTCTTCTTGCTGCGAAGGCATGAACTGCCTGTTCCCTGTTCTCTCCAATTCAGGTTCAGAAGGTTGTACGAATTTCGAGTTGGGTGTTTGGGTTACTCGCTTATAAGTTGGGTACGGCCCCCACTCAGTAACAGTTGGATATAATATTCATAATATAGACATAACAAGCCCTTAATAGTAGCCCTATTGCAGACTGTTACTGTATGGGGGCCGTACCCAACTTATAAGGTTGCTGGGTTTGCTGTGCGGTCTTGGATCTGAAGCTTTAAAGACTGGCCCGACGCCGCCCGATGTGCACTAAATCAATGCAGCCTGGAGCCTCTCTTATGCGATGGTCTTCAAGCAAATTGGGATCTGATAATAATGTCAGCTTTACACACCCTAAGGAGGCCTTCGATCTCCATTCAGATTCTATAAGACGTGGAGTCTCTGTTAATTGGGAGTCCTGATCACATACTGATTCGGGGAGCCATGACCTTTGCGCCCGGGCTTGGAAACTCCTGCTTAGATCATCCACTTAGTTCTTCAAGTCGTTCGTGGGTGCCAGCGAGAGTATCCGGATGTCGATTTTCGCCACCTCTTCAAGGCGATTTCAAGGGGAATCCTGCCGACAAAGACAGACTGCCCACAAAACCACGTGCTAGTGTGCTGATGCTCCAGTGAACTTGCATCACTAGCATGCACTCGCATTGCACACGATCCTCCTTGCTTGCGAAGCTTTTGTCGTACAGATCAAGAACAAAACCCAGCTGCAACTTGCAAGCCCCAAACCTAGGATACCGTGACCCTGAAGCTGTAAACCTCAAGCCTCGAACTTGCAGGAGTTTCTGTATCCCCTTGAAAGTTTCGTTCTTGGTATGCTCGAAACCCAGCCAACCTTAGATCCCCAACTGCCAAACCTAGGATACCCTGACCCTGAAGCCGTAAACCTCAAGCCTCGAACCTACAGGAGTTTCTGTGCCCCTTGAGATTTACGTTCTTGGTATGCTCGAAACCCAGCCAACCTTAGATCCCCAACTGCGCTTAGACTCCTCCTGTTCAATGCTCTGTGTGCTACAAGAAGCAATCCCGCTCACCACTGAAACTCTCCAGGATGTAGTGCCAAGGACCTTGCCATGCAGAGCTTTTCCGTGTTGCCTTGCATGACACATGTTACAGCGCATCAAGCGGTTTCAAAATCGCTTGGCCCAGAGTAGTGATTCGGCATCAGCCTCTCGACCTGCGAGTTCGAGATTTTCTTTGAAGAGATCACCTCTCATTCGTGAGTTGGCCTTGCGAGTGGGACAGGGGCAGCCAGCTGCCATTGTGCAGAGCGTTTCTCATGCAGCTGTGGCAGAAGCAGGCCAATCCAATGTATCAGACAGCACTTCGTCTGCATGTAGATGTGACACACCCCTGTATGATGTAGATTGCTGGACAAATTCGACCACCCAGGCAAATGATTGTTGCGACTGAGGCACAGCATGGGCTGCAACATTGGGAGCCTCTGGTTCCAGACCCCAACACATCGAACAGAGGCTGCACAGGGCGATGGAAAGGAGCCGGGACGTAGCTCATCTGTGTTACAATGCTGGCGTGGTATAAGTTTGTCGGGTATTGGTCGCAATGACAGGTTTACACAAGTATAGGCCGTATCATCCCTTCAAGCCGAGGTTCTGCTGCAGTGTCCCGTCGCCGGGGCGCCTTTGCTGCTGAGGGACCTGAAGACAGACAAGAGATTGATGGGGCAAGTGCGCCGCTCTAGGAGCTTCCGTGCTCGCCAGGCTGTTGGGAAGGCGAAAGCCAAAGCACGAGTTGCTGCGCCCAAAAAGAAATCTCGACTTGTCAAAGAGACCCCTCCTGTGCGCCGGAACTGGCCAGTGTTTCTGCCGCACCAGATGCTTCAATCCATGGTGCGCGCCGGCATGGTGAACCGCTTGACGCTCGACGCACTCAGAGTCGTAACTGATACAGGTTTTGAATGCTGCATATTTTTTTGGCAAGCTAAGGAGTGGTGATCTCGATTGGTGTCAATTCTGGCGCCAGGCCCGCTCCGAGGAGTGGGGGGTGCACCTTGTGTGCAACAAGTTTCATGTAGTTTTAGTTTTCTTCTTTTTGGTGCCATGCCGTGTAGCGTAAATATGGAATATACACGAATCATTTTATTGTCATCCCAGGGCCCATCCGGTACAGTCCTGGCCTGAAGAAGATCAACGAAAGGCGATCGCCATCAGCCTCCATGGTGATGAGGGGACTGGGAAACGTTCGAAGAGCGTAATGGTTCTGAGCTTCTCGCCGCTTTCTGTTCACGATGCGGCAATGATGTCGAAGTATCCGTTTTGCGCACCTCGGTTGAATTTGCAATCACTTGCAATCTACATTCTCGGACGGTGCCTTTAATATGGCTCCAAGGCTGCCCAAGCTGTGTTTTCATTTGCGCAGGTCATAAAATCGGACCTGTTCGCCTACAAAGACGGGAGGAACCTTACTTTGGAGAAGCTGCAGGAAACCCTAGCGATGAGCTTGAACAAATGCAATTTGCCGGGGGATGCTTCTACACAGGGCTGGTCTATGCACTTGGTCGTGCATAAGGGCGACTGGAAGTTCCGTCGCGAATGGTTGTGTATGCAGCGGCACTACAACAACGCCGACTTGATATGCCCAAGGTGCCTGGCCTCTGCCCTACCGAATGCTCAGAAGCCGTGGCTGGATCCCTGCAGGGAGCGCTTCAACAATCAAGCCGATCTCGCGGCGGCGGCTCTGACACGCCTCTTGGACTTGGACTGGGTCTTCATTAAGGTCTGTAGCTGTAGCTTCGATCTAAAAGAACGACTCCGACCAAGCCTTCTCTAAGTTGCTGATTACTCAAGAGTTCGATTCGCAGGTGTCGGGAACATTTGGCCCCTTAGCCAGAAAGTTTGAGAAACTTTCTTTTGGGTTTTATTAAAACCTCCGGTGGTAACGAGATCGCTTTCGGATGTTTGCAGCACAGGCTTCTGAAGGTCCGCGGGTTCAGTCCGTTGTCCGAATGCGCGGACCTTTTGCACGCGCTCTGGCTGGGGACGGCCCGGGATGCCGTTGCATCCATTATCATGGATCTCGTGCAACACTGGCCGGCGCTACATCACCTGACGACGTGGGACGAACGGCTCGAAGCCTTGACTGCAGATGTGCAGCGCTGGTGCGTGGAGCACGGAATACGACCCTCCACCATCGAAAGCATCAGTATCCGGTCTGCATTAACAGTGTAGATAGTTGCTTGTTCTAGTCTGAAAGGTTCCTCTATTTGTAGCCGAGGTCTCTTGAAATTGTCCGTGGATGCCGTAAGTCTCGATTTTCCACTGGGCTTTGGAAAAGCCTATGCAAACCGCGTGATGCATCTCGGCTTTCCCATGACTGCATTTTTACATGTCTGTGTATGTCGTTGGCGATTTCGGGTTTAGAACCTAATTAATATATCTCAACCCTGGCCAATAAGGCTCTCGTACCTGGCAGAGCGCTTACGAGCTCCTCGCGAAACATTTATGTCGCATCCTAATTTCTTCGATCTGTATGGTTTCAGGTTTTTTCTGGGTTTGGGGCCTGAAGTTTTTGTGGCCTTAAAGCCCGTGCCCGCACCATCCCTGCAAAACCTAAAGCCCCAAACCCCAAGACCCTGGGCTTCGAGGATCTCGATCTGCCTCAACTGCGTGCGCAAGCTGTCTGCGCGTGGGCTGTAACTCGTTACAATGGCATTCTTGATCGAGCTTCTATGTGGCTGAGCGACAGCGAGGCGACCTCTCTCGTCGAGATTCTCGACTACAGATTTGGGATTTCCTGTGCAGGGATTCGTGTTTCAAAGACGAAACTAGACATTCAGCTACAATTTTGGGATTTCCTGTGCAGGGATTCGTATTTCAAAGACTAAACTATCTATCGAGATTCAGTTACGTTCGAGACTGAGTGCGCGCTAAGGGCGGGCCGAATCTATGTGGAGACATATGCGGCCCTTGCTCAGCAAGCGCTATTCGAGGGAAGGCCACGCTACAAGATGCGTCCCAAGACGCATCAATTTCATTGCGAGCTGGTCTTGCGGATGCTCACTTCAAGATTAAATCCAAGATGGGGCTCGTGTTGGACAGAAGAAGACTATGTGGGGCAGATCACAAAGATTGTGAAGGGATCCGTACATTCGTCTTCGATCTCCCTGCGTGTGTTGCAGCGATGGCAGCTGCATTACAACGCGAAGCTTGCAGGGAGCAGCTAGAAAAAAGATTGCGGCTTGAGTCTCTTTCGTGCGCTGCCCTGAAACCTAAGCCCTAAACCTAAAACCGCCAATCCTCGAGAAACTCAGAACCGAAGAGCCTCGACCAACTGTAAGACACCCTTGCAAACCCTGAAAACCCTCAGTGTGCAAAACCCAAAACCCCTAAACCTTAGTGGGACCTCGAAGCCGTGCCTGCGTGAGCGAGTGTGCATGTCGAAACCCCTTTTTTGCAAGAGCCCCCTTTCGATTGCAGGCACCCCTAAATTAACTCCTAAACCTTTAAACCCTAAACTCTCAACTCCGAACCAAATGCCTGCCTGGACTGTCCGAGTGCGGAGTGTGAGCGCCGAAACTTTCAACTCTCAACGCTAAACCCTAAAGCCTTCATATATACCGCATATATATATATACAAAGTTTCCTTATAATAGTACACAGTACAACAGAAACCATGCAGTCGCCAACCTCTTGTTTGTGCACAAACTTATTAATATATCATGAAACATATACGTGTGTTGCGCTTTGTTTTTTTTTACGGAAAACTTGTTTTTGCTCAAGCATCGAACCCTCCTGCGAGGCTGCCCAATTAATTTACACCTGGGTCAGCATTGATTTCTTGTAGAACAGCGATGCATCGGGTGCAGAAGTGACGGATATGGTAGCGGACACACAACTATGAATGATTGCATCGGGACTTTTCCGCTCCCGAATGGTGCATACACAAGCGATACATGTTGTAACCCTTCAGGTTTCATGAAACAACCTTATTGTTTCGTCTTGTGCAAAGACACCAGTCCCGAAAGCGCAAAAAAGAGCGTTACTCTTCCCAAAGCGCAAAATATAAAGTGTCCTTAGCGCAAATTTCCCCGAGGACGGGCGTGCAGGGAATCCACCATGTGCAACTTGCCATGGGCAAAGAGGTGCCATGGATTGGTCCTTGCCTTGCGGAGAACCTCGTTAAGCTCTTCCTGCTGCTGGGACTTATGCGCATCAACCTTGCCGTGGACGGTGTCCCCAGACTGGTACGCATACTTGGTGTCCCCCTCGGAGGATGTGGCTTTCCGCTCCCGCTCTGCCTGAAGCTCATTTTCACGAATAAGCTTTTGGAGAGCTGCTGCGTCTAAGGTGGGTACCTTCCCCTGAGGGAAGCTTCCCGTTGACGCTTGGCCGGCATCCTGAGATGTCTTTGGCCTTTTCTTGGGAGCTGGCTTCGAAGGCATTGGATCCGAACTGCTACCCGGTACCCCTCCATGTGGAGAGCCTCCGGAAGCAGATGCGGAAGCACGGATCCTGCTCGTGAGGAGGACGGTAGTGATGTGTGAGATACATCGCTGGAATGTCCTCGTACGAGAGCACCACGCCATTGTCTGCAAGATACAGATCGTGGCCGTGGCTCAGGTAGCTCTCGTAATCGAGCTTGGCGTAGACGTAGGAGCCGTACTTAATGACGGTCCCAGGCCCAGGAGAAACCACTCCACCCGCGTAAACGAAGTGGATAGCCTTCCTGTGCCGCTGCCACGCCGCCTTCTTTGCCTCCAGCAGCAAGCCCTTCTCCCGGATGCTCTCGTAGTTGGAGTTGTCCGAGGCGTGGAAGATCGTTCCGAGCTGGCGGCATCGGTCCATCGTGAGCTTCTCCCCGAGAGCTGCATCAGACACCTGCTCTGGCATCCGTGAGTGACCCTGGACGGCGGAGACCCCGACGTAGAAGTCGAAGTCGAAGAACCTGCCGAACTGCAGGGCCACCGGGGCCACCCAGATGTTGAAGCGGCCCTTCGAGTTCGCCATCAGGAAGGCGAAGAACTTCCTGGGCGCCCAATCGAAAGGCCTTAACGGGTGCTTCATCATCGTCTCCAGGGTGATCTCCATGTATCGGCCTGGCCGGACACTCTCGTCGTGCCGGGTCAACTTGGACAACGATTTGGACGACCTGACGGCCCATCCATTGTGATCGTGTCGCATTTTCGCGATCGAGTAAATCTCTCGGTCCAATGCGAGCAGCTCTTCCGCGTCCAAGCAGCCCAAGAAGCAACGCAAGAACTCGTACTTCCAGACGAGGTGCCGTGGCAAGACATGGGTCCCAGGGTAGTTCTCCTCGTAGATCAGGACGTGTGACAAAAACGCCAGCTGTCCTTCCAGAATGTTCACCGCGGCCATCTCCCCATGAGGGAAGTACGCCGTGGTGTCTGTCTGGCCGAAGAAACGAGGAACACCCTCCGGGATAATCCTGAGAGAGGCCACCGGTGCATCACGAGGATAGGCTCGACGATCCCTTGTAGGATAGGCAGCAAAGCCGTCGCCATCTCCAACTGTTCGGAGTACACGACGGTTTGCCCAGGACGCACTCTTTTGGTTCAAGGACAGGTCAGGGACACCAGTGCGAACGTCAACGTTGAAGTTGCATCCAGTGTTCGGTGTCCAGATAGCCTGCACTGGTGCCTCCTCATGAGAGGAGCGTCCAGCATCCATAGAGGGTCCTGCCGCAGCCATGCTGGTAACAGAAGAAGAGGAAGTTGTGGGCTACTTTCTCACTTGAGTTTTGAACCAGCTGATTTGAGCAATGCAGGCACAAATTTAAAAAGAGACCAACAACTCTTCATGAAGCACATGCGCTGAATTGCTCTGACAGCTCACACATGAAGCAGACATGACTCACAGACACTCCTGCATGAACATGACATGTGGCACTGCACTCAAAACCGCGTACTCCTTACGGAGCCAGGCGTTCAAGAAAGCTTTGTGCTCAATCATGGAACGGAAAGGAGGATGTGAATCGATTTCCTTCAACCACCCAGTTTGAACAGAGTTCAGGAGGTTTCTAGGATTAGCGCTCCGTTTAGTGAGACAGTCAGAAAGACAATGTTCGGTTCGAACGTGAGAAAGATCAGCAATAGCCCCTGAGCAAGCTTCCTTCCTCAGCATTTGAATCATGTGAATGGTTTCCTGTTGTTCGGGTGAGTGAGTAGTAGAAGCGGTAGACACGAGATTGTTAGCATCGGTACGAATGTGGATCTCGGCGTCAAGACCACTGATGTCCTTCCACAAACCACGAAGCATCTGACAGGTACCAAAACACTTCATCAAAGCGTAAAGTTCAGCGACTGTGGTACTGAGGGTCGTTCTCTTGATTTTGGTTGATTCGAAGAAGACCAAAGAGCCTCTGGTGTCCCTTCGATTCTTGACCCTTTCATCTGCGATGAAGATAGTCATCGCCCTCTGTGAGGACTTGTCGCTGTTGTTACGAAAAGCTGCGTCAGGAATTCCCAGAATCCTTGATGATCCCTTCACTGGCCACACCCGCAACTCAACCTCTTCACTGCGTATCTGTCGACACAACTTGTTCAACTCCTTACAGTGACCGACGGTCGGAGCAGCAGATGCTGATGCCAGACGAGAGAACTGATAGCAAGCCTGAAATTGCGTCCTCGACTGAAGCCAGTTGATGCTACCAAGCAAAGAGCGATAGGAGGTGTGGAGAGCTTTATCACACGCATCTGCATCCTTAAGATGCTTAGGTATGACGATCTCCTCGAGCTCTGAAACGCACAGCTTTTGATCGATCGATATGTACTTCTTCTTCCCTTGTGCATCAAGAACCCAACGAACACGCTGTCCCGTGAACGTAAGATCGTTCTTGTCCTCATGGCCGACAGTGAAGTGTTCCTTGATTTTCTTGAGGAACCAAGTGAGGAACTCAGGGGTTCCACTTATGATGAGATCATCAACATGAAGACTCATCACTCCAACTGTCTTGCGGCCTTTGCTGGGACTTCCATGCACAGGGTCAACAAAGTGTTCAAGAAGCTGATCAACCAACTCGGGAGAGAGCTCAGACAGGCTCTTGACCTTGTATGAAGCCTTCTCGGGAAGGAACAAGGAGACGAGAACCTCAGCTTCTTCTTCAAGGAAACAGGTCTTGTCACCCTTGTCCAACCTCAGATCATGGGCCCTCTCGACAATCCACCATGTACCTTTACGAAGGATCATGGAAACTCGATAAGGGTAGTCCTTGACCTGATAGACAGGTGCAGGAGTACGAAGAGCCTTGGCCCTGTGAGAAACGAGAGCATGCCCGTTCTCATAAGGAAACCAACCTCTCTTCTTACAAGCAACACTGCCCAAGAATCCGAGAAGCTTATCATCAGTCACAGGTCTCCAAGCATAGTCAACCATCTTCTTGGTATCGGTGTTAAAGCACTGAGCGATATCGGGACATGAAAGATAGGATCTCTCCTCCGCACGGTCGGAGGAAGAACGGTTTCCTTCATCGTATGCGTAGCATGTCATGGCATGAAGGGCAACCTCCTTTAGGTAGGCAGGTTCCACCTCAAGAGAGGTGCTTCCTGCTTCAGGTTCCTCCTCCTGAGAGGAGCTTCCTGCCGCGAGGTGGCTCTTGCCCTTCTTGCCTTCTATGCCGTCGTATGCGACATAAGTGCATCGGTCAGCTCTGGTCGGTTCCATGCCTACAGACCTGAGGAATTTGTCCAAACGATTCCACCATCTTCTCGGTGCATCGTTCAGACCATAGACTGGTCTGAGACAAAGGCCAACCATCCAGGTAGGCAAACCGATGTCAGGAGGCAACTGAACCACAACCATGCGAGATGACAGATTGTAGTGTTCCCCCTGAAGGAAAGCGGTCTTAAGATCCAAATGAAAAAGATCCCAATAGTGATTGGCAGCGCACTGCGCAACCAAACGGAAACCATACCGAGTAGCCGTAGGGCTGTCCGTTTGTTGATCCCAGGCAAACTTGTCCTGAAACCCACGACAAACCCATCGGGCTTTGAACTTGGAAAAGTAACCGTTCTTGTCAACCTTCACCGTGAGGACCCAACGTCCGGTAAGAAAATTGACATCGTTTTTAAGCTTGCGACGGTCCGTCAGCCTAATTGCATCATTGTCCAAGTAACTCTTGAACTCCTCAAGCTTAGCCTTCCGAATTTCGGCGGCATACTTGCGCTGCATCCCCGGCGTGAGGGTACCCGCCTTGATTTTATCCTGCTTAGTCAACCACGACGCAAAACCATCACCATCCAACGGAACAAAGGACGGGACCTTGAAGTCCGACGGAAGGCGAATCAAAACGTCGTCGTCGCCAATAGCCAAGGCAAGCAAACTCTCATCACGATAGTCAACCGTGGCATCCGAATCGGTATCCTCACCAGCTTCCGGCACCGGCGGTTCCGGGGTGGGTTCCGGGAGTGGGGTTTGCTGGATAGGAAATTCTCCTCAGTCACCGGCAAACCAGGAACAGGAGCCGGATCAGAAGAAGAGGAAGCAGGCTCGTGAAAGCCTGGAAAGTCACCCGACGGATCGGGATCCTTCTTTCCCGCAGATTGCCCAGGCAACAGCACAACCGGAGGGCCCACAACAGCACGTGACTTTGCCTTAGACACATCGTCAGGATGTGCGCCTTTTGCGCGTGTCTGAGACACGTTACGAGGTGACGGCGGTCTCATACTCTGTGGCACCGGAAAGTGAGGATGCGGCGGAATTGGAACAGGAACAATAATAGGTGAAGGTGGTGCCGGCCACGGCATCGGTGGACTGAGAACCTGATCCGGGTTCGCAAACTGCGGAGGAGCCCCAGGAGAGTCGGGAGGACCTCCAGGAGGAGGCGACTCCTCGTGAAACTCCATCGGAAGAGGAGGCTCGTCCGGTGAAGGACCATAGCCAGGTCCCGGTCCCTGAGGACCGCCTCCTGGCGGATGTCCACCACTGTCCGGATCGTGATCCAGGTCGGAATCATCATCTCCCCCTGGTACCGGTACATGAGTACCGCCTCCAGGAGGTTGTGACGGAGGGTCACCACCGACATGCAACTCAACAGGATTATCATCCAAATCCTGCTCCGGATGCTGTAGTGGCATTTCCTCATCATCCACAGGCATATCACCGTGTGGATCATCATATCCTGGATAGTCCACATCGTCGTCCGTGGCTGGCGGTTGCGGTGCAACCGGGGCTGGCGCTGGCTGGTCCGTGAAGTCCAAACCAACATCAGGCCCCCGTCTGGAACTGTTGTTCTGTGACTATCCTTAAGGCAAGGAAGCAACTGTGCCATCGTCACGAAAAACACATGATCCATATGTCACCCTTCTGCCACAAAATGACAACAGCATCGGGATGACGATGAACCAAAGGAAGTGTTTTCCCTTGAGTCCCCCTGTAGACGTTACAGTACTCAAACTCCAGATAAGGAAGAGTCAGCACGCGCACATTCTTAATCATGGGCCGCAAGGCGACCGCGTCAGACGATGTGGTCGTGTGAACTTCCAACTCAGTACCTGGAAGGAGACTGTCAACATACGACAGAGTCTGGACCAAAGACGATGTAACAAAACGCTGCGGCGCAACAAACCTCAGAGGTGTCGGAAGCTTCCTGTTGTCATTGTTTGAGAGTAATGAGTACTCTGCTTCTGACGGAAGAACCGGTAAAGCCTCTGAATTGCGGTCTGATCGCAAACACAACGCACACAGTGTTCCGTCATCGAAATCCTCAAAGATATCTTCGAACAAGCAAGATTGTCGGAGATCTGATCGTTCATCACCCACAAGACACTGCGAAAGCAGCACAGCAAACCTCGGATCAAGTGCGTTAGCAGAGTCATAGCCTTCTTCCAACGACTCCAAACGGCCAAATGATCCATCAGGCAGATTAGTGAGAAAAGAAAGCTCACCATGCTGATGCTTACCATGGTCATCTCCCCCTGAAGGAAGTACACCACGGTTCTTGAAGGTGTGGAATGAAAGTCCTCTTCTCCACTTCAGAGAGCGACTACTCTGCGAAAGCCAGAACCCACAATGAGAAGGATACATGATGGTCACGAAGTATCCATCGCCCTTGTCATCTTGCCAACGGCAGACTTCGGCACAAAAGTGCCAGAAGGCATTAGCGGCCTTCCTGGGCCAACCGTCAGGAATGACAGGATGAATAAAAATGTGATTAGGCTCTGCCTTCAAGATCACTTGCCAAGCAGCCTCAATCGAAGATTGGATAGACTTGGCGTTCCATTCACCAAACAACACAGGTTCACTCGCATCAAGTCCAGAATGGACTGTGCACGCAGTAAGCCCGGTGAGGCGAGGTGTGATCTCAACGAAATCGCTCTTGCCTGAAGTGAGAGTGTGGTAACAGATCTCATGCTCATAGCAGAACCCAGAACCGGCACGATCAAGAATATCGTCGCCGATGCGGTCGAGTGCCTCTTCCTGAGAAGAGCGTCTCGGGACCTCATCTTTCTTCAGAGGAATGGCCACATCATGCCACGGATCTCCATCACGCCTGACCTTCGACTGATTAACCCGAAGAACGGCACGATGAACTTCAACCAACACCATGGCACCTTCTTGTGACACAACTATACCTCTGACCCAGGTTCCTTCAGACTTCTTCTTCGACTCATCCTTATGCCAAACGAACACGCGGTCACCCTTCGAGTAAGGACCATCAGACGGCATAACTCTTCGTGCAAGGTCCTTCCGAAGATCGAGCGACTGTCTGGCTTCTTGATGAGCCCGCATGGCAATCCTCTGGAGTTCCAGAGTGGTTCGGTCCTCCTCGGCAGGATCAGCAGAGAGCTGTTCAGGAGAACTGTTTTCCACGTCAAACAAGTCTGGTGGACGTCTTCCAGTGGCTATCTCTAAAGGAGAATAGCCCGAGACAGTAAGCTGGCAATTTCTTGCCCATGCCACCTTCTTGACTGCTTGACGAACAGTCACCTTCTCTGCATAACCTTCATCGGCTAAGGCCTTAGCCATGATGGCCCATGTGCGCTTGAAAAGACGCACTGCGGTCTCAGCTCGATTAGGCCAAGGAGTTCGCGGTCCACATGGATATGGAGTAATGCCATGGAACTTGTAATAGGACATGAACTGTGGCGTGAAAAATGCTTGATCTCCTACGATTCCCTTAGGAACGCAGTTGTTCTCCTCTGTCCATTGTCGGAAAGCTCCCAGAGTCTCTGGCGCTTCCAGGCTTGTGAGAGCCGTAGCCCACAGGAGATTCGAAGCACCGTCAATGATGACCAAAGCCAGATAGGCTTTAGTACCAAACTTAATCTCTTCGTGATCAACAAAAATGAGATCACCGAAGGATGATGCTCTCAACCCTGCGATTCTGGCTCGCGGAGGCGTAGGCACGGAGGTGCTGCAAACACGACAGCCTTTGACGATGCGGTCGTACTTGTCATAGATCTCTCCTGGCAGCCCAAGCATGCTGGTCCTGCGTCGAAACTGAGCAGGACTCATGTGGTAATGCTTCACATGCAACTTGTAAAGCTCAACATCATTGTTCAGCTTTTCCAACATGCGCTGATACTGCGGAGAAGCCCTTGAGACCTCGTGGCCTGGCAATGGAAGCGCGATCCTCCTAGGTTCTAGCGACTGTGGCTCTGGGCCCTTCGGAGGAAGCAAATCTGCATCCCCGGGTTCAGACGGTTCGTACTCTTGAAGATCCGGATCATCTTCAGGAGCAAGAGGAGAAGGAGCCGGTTCCTTGGGTTCCTTTCCCTGTGGAAAGCTTCCCTTGACTCGAATTCTTCTTCTCTCCGGTACCTTTCCCTGAGGAAAGCTTCCGGATGCTCCTGTGTTCTTCGAGCTGTCTTCAGGTTTACCTGTGCTAACCATATCCTCTGGAGATCCTACCTTGCCACGGGTTGGATCCTTGGTCTTAGCCGGCACCGAGGTTCTACTCTCGATGCCAACAGGCAGAATCTTGAAAATGGTCTTGCCTTTCCAAGAGTCAGTAGTTCTTGTTGAAGAAAGCTCAGAAGAACGCCAGTCATCTTCTTGAGTTACGCTCTTTCCCTTGGAGAACTCCATGATCGTCTTGCGCTTGGTGTCCAGATACTCCAACGGAATAGGCACAAAACCCGCCTTGGGTTCGTACTTGACCCTTCTCATCTTCTTGTGGATGCGAATCATCTCCATGTCGGCTTCATTGATCACCCACTCATCGTCCGTCGCCAAAGCGAAATTCTTGGGTACCTCTTCCTGAGAAGAGCATCCCTCGGTCTTCTGATGGAAGCCGTACTCATAGTGGGAGAAGTAGGTGAGGAAGCTCGACTTCTTATGCTTGCTGAAACGCACATTCCACATCAACTGACTGAGTTCAAGAAGGTCAAGTACCAGGTGTGAGCTCGGTGCAACCTTCAGCCTCACATCCTTGATTCCCAGCACAGGGCTGCTGAGCAAGGCCTTTTCCGGATGGAGCTCGAACTGGAAACGAAGATTGCGCATCTGAGGTAAGGACATGAGAATGGGAACATGCCCTTGTTCCACAATGTCGAACTCTGTGGATTGAACTGCAAAGTCCCGGTCGTACATGCAAATGACCAACTTCTGGTTGCATTTGGTAGACTCGGAATTGGCAAAGGTGAACTGAGAAGTGGTCTCAGCAATGGTGTACCATATGCCGCAGTTCTGATTCTTGTCACAGAACTCCATGAGGTCCTGCGCGGCCACTCTCGAAGCCATTGCTCTCGTACATCCCAAGTCCAACACCATCGTGGTTGGCGTCAAGGGCTGAGAGATGAAGGCTTCCTCGATCTCATTGATCTTCTCTTCGGTGGCCATAAAAGAAAGGTTCGGAGTGTTAAGATGTTCAACGAAGAAGGTCGTAGCGGCTGTGGTGCCGCTCGGGGCAGCATCAGCAAGCTGGCTCTGTCCGTCTTTTCCGGACTTTCCATCTTTTCCATCTTTGCCAAACTTGCTCTTTCCTTTGCCCTTCTTTCCTTTCTTTCCTTTTCCTTTGGCTGCATAGGATTCCTCAGACTCGTACCAGGACCAGTCGTTCCAGGACTGATCGTTCCACTGGTAATCTTGCCACTGTCCTTCTGCCTGCCATGCTTCTGATTCTTCGGCAAGATTGGACCTGCCTTTCTTCCTCTTGAAGAAGCGCCTTCCTTTTGATCCTTTGCCACCTTTTCCTTTGCCTTTGCGGTGGCCCTTGAATCCGCGCCTCATCTTGCGGCCTTGGAAACGCCGCTGGAACCATGAGTAGTTCTCGGCGTCGTAGACCCAGAAGGCGTCCTCATCCGCTTCGAGGAAACCTTCCGTGCCATCCTCCTCGTCCTCGACCCAGTAGCCTTCGTGATTGTCCAGATATCCTTCATCGATCACAAGGAACGTCTTGCGGCCACCGTGGCCCGAAGGAGCGAGGAGTGGGTTGTCGACGGTAGTCTTGGTCGTGCAGAAGATCTCCAGGTAAACTTCACGCAGCTCGGTCGTGTTGTAGTCAGCCAGAACTCGGTTCCGATGTGCCATCAGTGATGTCAACACCTGCCGCTGATCCTGTGTCAGATCAGACAGGGACACAAAGATCAAAGCGACCAGGTTGGCCGTGATCGGAATGGTCCGAGCATGCTGCTCTCTGAGCCGTTCGTTGGCTCTATCCATTGCCTGAGCTGGCGTAATATCTGCTTGTTCTTCTGGAGGAAGTCCTGCTATGAAAGCTCTGACCTCTGCATTGTTCGGATCCTCGATCGGCAGATAGGTATCGTTCCACGCTTCTTGCATTCTCTGAACAGAGAGTTGAAACCTGGTAATCCAACGAAGCATGTCTCCGTTCCCGCGGTGCATGTTCATGAACTGCTGGAAGCGGTAGAGAAAGACATTCGCTGCTCCTTTCACGAAGAGCGGCCGCAGGAAACTCTTGAAGTACTTAACTCCGTTGTTCGGGTCCTTCAGGCGATCTCTGTCGAGAAGCCTCTTGTGGATTGCTGCTTCACCTTCTAACCGATTTCTCAAAGCTGGTCCACGCTTGTCATTGTCTAGCTCAGTAATGTCACACCAGTCATCGATCGCATCTTCGTAGGCAAACCAACTGCTTCTACCATCATAAGATGGAGGTACTTTGGTGGTCACCTGCTGGAAAGCTGAAAGACGGTGTAGTTCATTGAGATGACGATGATTCGTCGCGTAAGATTCATTGCCGTGAAGGAGGTAGTCTTCATCTCCTCCATCATGCTCAAAGATAGTCGCAGAGTGGCTAGCCATCGCGCTGTTCTTGGATCGAGCCCCGGGAGAAAACTCTTCCGGTTATCTTCACCTGAGTGAAGTGTGCCGGAGAGACTCCGGTCACCTTCACCTGAGTGAAGCACACCGGGTATTCCGGTTGCCTCCACCTGTGTAGAGTGTACCGAACGGGTACCTCCACAAGTGTGAAGCTTCCCGTTTCCCGGGAGCTCCGCTACCACGTTGAGATGTAACCTGGACGTGTATCCCCTCGCTAGGCGTACAGGAACACAGGCACTCAGGTGTCTCTTTTGCTACAGGCGCACAGCTGTAGTCCACTGCACTAGAACCTTGAGCAACAGGCATGGATACATGCAAGTGATACGTGAAACAGACAGGCACCTGGATGTGTAACATTCAGTGTTTCACCCCCCCCACCCTAGCAGACCATACCATTGGGGGGGGGCTGGGAACGCCAGACGCCTGACCATATATGTATATATGTTTTTTATATATGTACACATGTATGTGTATATATATATATATATATATATATATATATATATACATATATATACACGCACATTTTGATACAGATATATGTGTATACATATGTATATATGTGTACATATATACATATACATATCTCTCTCTCTCTCTATATATATATATAGGTATACATATCTATAAATATACACATATATACACATATATACACATATATACACATATATACACATATATCTATATACATACATACATACATGCATACATACATACATACATACATACATACATATATAATATTATGTATTTATACATATATACATATATATATATATATATATATATATATATATATACGCACACACACACACACATCTCTATATATATATATATATATATATATGATAGCGTGCATTTTTATGCTGGCTTTGTCTTTGAAGGCGGGTAGTCCAGCATCCTGGGCTGGACGTATCGATGCTCAATCTGAGCCTGCGGGCTCCCTTGTATAATGCTCTCTTGCAGCAGCGCGATTTTAACAGGCAAACTTTGTCCTTTCAACATTTCATTTTCATGCATGATCTGGTCTTTTGCATGAGCCGAATGCTTGAGTATTCTTGAAGAGTGCAGCTCATCGTGTTGCTTTCCGCGCTCGCCCTTCAAGGTAGCTAGCGCAGGTGGGAGCATGACTCTGGAAAACATGCTCACGTTCAATCAGGACATGAACACAAATTTTTCATGTCTTCAAGCAGTTAGGGGATCCTGCCGTACCTTCTGCATGCGCCGGCCATCGGTCTGCTTGCGGTACAATACAATCGGCCTCCGGTGCCTACGAGGCGCTTGATCTTCTTCTTTCTGCTTCAGCAAACCCGTTTGCGCGGCTGGCAATCGGCTATTCTGGGACCTTCGCTTCTTCAGCTTTTGGGTGCTGCACAGTCAGGGGCTCTTGTCATCTTTTGCCTCGGCATCGATCAGCTGTCTGATTTGCGCTCCGTTTGCACTGCTCTCGCCAACATCTTCAGAAGTCTTCAGGCTACGTTTCTGAGGGAACGGCTGCGATTGCAGAGGGCATATTATTTGTGACTCTGGGCTTCTGTTAGATTATGACTTCGCCGCGTCTCAGCAGAAATGCCGTTTGGGCGCATGATCAGCAGAACGGCAAACTGTGGAGCACTCGTGCTGCGGAACTCGCGGCTGACATCGCCCGGTCCATGCATACCGTGGCCATGGTTCGTCCCCAGGAGCCCGAAGTCGAGGCCTTCAATACCTTCTTGTGGCTTTCTCATGGTCAGGCCCTTGAACTGGACGACGCCGAGTCTCTGACGGGGAGTCAGACCGGCGACATCCTCGCAGAGCGTGATGCGCTGTCTGTTTTTCGCGAGCTGCCGCCCGAGCGCCGAGCTGAGCTCTGTGGTGACCTGGACTCATATGCTGCACCCACGTGGGCTTTCGAACCTGTCACGCCGGAGCATCTGGAATCTGAACGCGCGCCCTCAATTAAGAGGCGACTCTCTGACCTCGAGATCATGTTCACAGGACTACGGGGGAGAATGGACGCTGTCGAGGAGATGACAGGGGTGGTGCTGGGCCCCATGAAGGTTTTTGAAACTTTAACGGCGACATCCTTTTGTGCCATGGTCTGAGCTCGCACCTGTGAAAACATGTCTCTGCTTTGACTCTGAAGTCCGCATGAGTTTTTCCCCTGGCAGTTGAGTCTGCTTTCGCGATGCGGCCCAGCAAAAGCTCGTTCGTGTCCTGCTTTTGCGCCGTTTTGGCCCCTCTTTTGACAGCCCCGCTTGCTCGGTCACCGCGAGACCTCAGGGGGGCTTTTGGGATGGACACAGCTGAGGGACCTGGTGCGAGGCGATCCCGCTCGCGCTCGCCCTGTGCGCCGCGGACGCCGACCTCGCTTGAGAGTCAGGTGCAGGTGCTTCGCATGGAGTTTCAGGCCTTTAAGGATGAGCAGAAGTCTCGTTGGGCCGCTCTCCGTGAGAAGCTGGCCGACATGTCAGGGCGACTACAGGTGTTTTCCACTGAACAGGAGAATCATCGCCAGAGGCTCCGGGAGATTCAAGGTGAAATCGACGATCTTGAAGGCTTAATCCATGCCTGGATGTGATTTTCTGGTGGGCTACTTACCTGGCTGCTGTTGGGCGGTGACCAAACAGCTCGCTCTCACGGGCCTGAGCAGTTCCAGGCACTCTGGCGCACGTTCTCTATAGGAGTTTCTGGTGCCCTTATAGGTCTTCACCAGCGATTGTGCTGTCCAGGTCCTATGAAAACATGCGTGTCTTCGCTTTCGAGATTTCATGCATGTCTTTCTGTGTGCGCCCACATGCTTTCTGCGCTGTGCTTGCTTTGCCCATGACTGCCTCGCAGCTCGGCTCTCGCTTTACTGGCGGTTGGGAGGGCGACTTTCTGGGTCGGGGCGTTCGTCTGGAGCTCAGTCTCGCATTTCGTGGGGGTTCCTACCGCGAGTCTGACTTTCGATCCAGGCAAGTTAGCTCGGCTTCCCCGTTCAGGTGGGGAAGCGAACCGCGTTTCAGGGCGTTAAATGGTTATTTCACTCTGGGCAGGTCCATCGTTGCTCCTTCTCCCAATCAGGTGGGAAGCTGAAGGCGCTTTTCAGCGGTTAGGGGCATTGGTGGTTCCTGCACTCTGGGCGGTGGAGCACGAAAGCGACCTTGAAGACGACGAGGAAGAGCGCGTTCACGCGCCCTGCTGCACGTGCCGCACGGCACGCCCAAGTGAAGGACACCAATGAGGGCAGCGTCATCCAGCGCAGAAAGGAGAAGCTGTTGTTGGTCACGGCGAGAGAGGTCCAGAGGGACAAAGGAATGGCGAAGACGGTGTTGGTTACCCGGCTTGTCGATGGCGAGCGTGAGGAAACCAAGATCACGAAAAGCAGCCGCCATCGCACCAGACCCAGAACAGACCCCCACCATGAGGGGACGAACAGAGACGGGTAGAAGAGGACGGAGAGGCGTAGGCGACATGAGTTCGCCGGCGGTTTGGGCAAGAGTGAAACCAGAAGCACGCAAAGCATCCGCATAAGCAGGAGGTAGTTGCAGAGCCGAACTGACCGAAAAGGCCACCAACACCAAGCGATCACCAGTCCAATCACGAGTGGCATGCAGACAGGAGGCAGCTGGTAGAAGGACTGGGCCGTGAGCCACATCCAAAAGCACACCATGACGTAGAACACCTTGAAAATCCAGAGGAATGGTGCCTGCGGTGTCCTCGCACCAAATCTCACCGTGCTGGAAGTCCGTCAACGGCGCGACAAGGTTGAAGGACCCAGGAAAATTGTTATTGTCCTGATGGCATGGAGTCTTGAGGTTGTGGAAAAGAGCCACCGAGGTAAAAGGAAAGGATGGAGAAATGCGCCGCACGTGTGCGGCCAAGAGTGACGAAGTCAGTGGAAACCCAGTCAAGTTCCGACGAAGGCCAACCTCGTTGGAGTAGACATAGGCACCTGTGGTGAAAGATCCGGAAACCCCAACCCCGACGCCTCTAGCCGGCGGTTCAAGCGGCAAGAGGTCAAAGAGTTTCCGGAGGCTGGCACGGGAAAAGTCCTGAGCGGAGAGCAGATTGCCAGCTAATTGCTCCGCATGCATACCGGGGTCGCCCTGAGTGACCAAGTCACCGGTCGATAGTCATTCAGAGTGACGGCAATCCTTGAATGCGAAGGGACGGTGACATCCTTCTTTCCAGCACACGTGGAAGCCGTTCGAACACCGGCCACCCTTCGCGGTTTTCACTTTGCAACGACCCACGTTAAATTTTTTACAAATGGGTTTACCCCCGTTGTACACAATGGTGCACCCTGACGGCACAACAATGGGAGTGTACGCCGACTTGGAGTCCGTCGCCTTGGCCTTGGTGTTGTCCTGCTGCACATGGTGAGCAGGTTGTCGTCGACCTCCTCCACGAGCTTTCCGAGGGGGTCGGTCAGGGGTCGAACGGCGATCCTTTGCGCCATCTGCTGGAAGCGGCATGAGGTGGAAGAGGACATCCGGGTGGTCGGAGTAGTAGTTCATGTAGGAGTCGCAAAGCCGAGTGTGGGGCGAGTCGGGATCCATCTCGGTGAGCTTAGCCCGGGTGTCCTCGGAGACCAGGAGCCATAATGCCTTATCCGCCGCGACGAGCTGAGCCAAGCCCGGTGCCGTATAGTTCGGCGGCGGTTCATAGTGCAGTCGATCAAAGAGGGACTGATGCCAACGCTCCATGACGTCAAAAGTGATGATGTTGGCCACGTCATAGGAACTTCAGAGCACGTTGATACCTACTTGATGTTTCCACCAGGAAAGTTTGCGTACAGAGCAGTACTTATTGAGGACGACGATCAGTGGTTTCTGTTGCATCACAGCATCATGTTCGAGGAACTTGAAGAACCATTCGGAACAATCTTTGACGGCAGCAAAGAGTATCGAACACTGACGCTAGTATCGCTCAAGGAATTTCCATTGACCCTCATAGGTACACCTAAGGAAGATGAAGATCGCAAGATGTTCGAAGAGTATACTGAGGATGCATGGTCAATCAGCATGGATGGTACGACACTCACTAGGTACCACAACTCGTTGAGAAAGACATTGTTCAATCCTCGAGATACCAACGACATTCCAGTGGATATTGGAAATCTCAAACCAGACAGGTACACCTACGGAGAAGAACCGATCAACAAAGATTTCTTTGAGGATGATAAGTTCTGGACTTTGGATGAGCCTCATAGAGACCCAGAACCACTAGGAGGTTTATCTTGGACAGGACGCAGTGTATTTGAACTCATTGAACCAGTGAACCCCAAGGCCAGGAAACCAAGACAGAAGGTTCATCAACTGGACACGATTCCAGAACAAGAAGAAGAAGAACAGGAAGAGACCTCAGAGGCCCAAGCACCAGCGCACAGGCACGAGCTTGCAGGAGAACTGTCATTTACATTCAACGGTCATGAGTACAACCAGCAGAACAGCCTCAAGGCCCTGAAGGAACTTTGCAAGGAACTTGGAGTTTCAAAGTTTGGTTCTAAGCAGGACATTCTTAGAAGACTCAGCAGGTCAATCATGGAAGCAGAAAGGCACATGGAGCTTACCTCAGCCCAGAAGAAGTACAAGGAGTACATTGAAGCAGAACCCCTCAAGGTACCAAAACAGCCGAAGCCAGAAGAAGTTGCAGTGCATAATCTCACACACTTACCTTACGCATCGTGGTGTCCTACATGTGTAGCATGCAAAGGAAAGGAGTCTCCACATCTTCGTGAGAACCCAGAGAAGGAAAGATCTTCGAGACCAACTTTCTGCATGGATTTCTGTTTCACAGGAACAAGTCATGATGAGGCACCAGCAGCAGTTAGTCTTGTGTGTGTGTTGATTCTTGGAGTAGGAACATGGTCTGTATCCCCACAGCATCTAAAGGAAAGGATCTTGTAGAGCACCTTTGCGAAGGAGTCACCTACTTGAGCACCCAGCTAGGATATGGAGCCATCAACCTGAAGGCCGACAACGAAGGAACGATGATGAAGCTGAAGCAGGTAATTCAGAAGCAACGAGCAGCCTTAGGTCTAGGAACAATCTTGCAGGAAACAGTCAGTGGCCAGAAGGAAACCAACGGCATGGCAGAGAGAGCAATTCAGACCATTAGGCGACAAGGAACTACCTTGATTAGGCACCTGGAACACAAAACAGGAACATATATTGCTCACACACATCCAATCTTCAGATGGGCTTTCAGGCATGCAGCGTGGACCTTGAACAGGTACCATCGTCACACAGGTACAGGAATGACACCATATGAATGGATGGCCGGGCGGCCTTACGAGGGCCAACTTGCCGAGTTTGGTGAATCACTTTTGGTTTTGACCAATCGTTCAGGAACACGTGGCAATAGGAAAGGCGACCCTATTTGGTTGAGAGGAGTGTTCTTAGGAAAAACAGACAACAACCTCTTCATTACGTGGCACATGGACGGCATCAAGACGAGCCGTAGCGCAAAACGCTGTGTGGAACACTTCGACATCAAAGGAATAAGCAGCGTAGGAATCCATACTTGGGAAGTTAAGCACACTACCCTTACGACAAGGAACATCCCAAGGAAGAACATCCCAGGACCACTTGCAGAGGCACCACCGATCATGGATGGACCCGGAACTAAGGAACAGATTGCTCAGGAATCGGCACCTTCGGCACCATCAGGACCGGTTGTCATCCAAGGCGGGGACCCTGCAGGAAAACCAGGACCTACTAGGTCAACGTACTTAGAGAACAAAGCCAAGCAAGCACAGAGCAAAAGGAAAGCAGAAGAAGAACTTGAGCAGGAATATCCCGACGAAAACCAAGATGAAGCAGCATCGGACCCAACGTCTTCAAGCAGTAGCAGCAACAAGGAAATGGACGCAGCCTCAGAACCAGAACTCATCCCAGACAGTGCAATGGCCAGCGAACTACTTTCAGCTAGAGGACCTGCGCCTCTTAGGAAGCAAGAGTTTGAAGATGTAGGAACAGGTTCCAAGATTCCGAAGATAGATTCTCCCAAGAAAAGGTACCCTCCGTTCAACGTAGGAAGAGTGTACGAGCACAACGACGAGGAACTACCTGAAGCAGAACCAGGTACAGAAGACATTTTCTGGGAAGATTCGTACTCAGACATTGGCGATTCAGATGATGAGGAAGACATTTTCAAGAGCGAGGACTCAGGACCTCCAGAAGTCCCAGAGGCACAGTTGCAGGAACTGGACCGTAAGGCGATGCTCACGGAGATCAACAGACTCACAGAGATGAAGGCATTGGCAAGGAAACCCTTGCAAGAACTTGAGAGAGAAGAACCGGGAGAGAGAGAGAAGAAGAAGAAAGAGACCAAGGAACGAAGTGGCTCACAACGAAGTTTGTTTTCGATTGGAGATTCAGGAATGGCAGATGGATGCGTAGAGCCAGGTTAGTGGCTAGAGAGTTTCGAGGTGTAGAGGTCAGGAATGACACTTTCAGCCCAGCTACAAGCGCATCATTGGTGAGACTTATCCCTATCTTGGGACTACAACAGGAACATTCCCTGTATTCGATTGATGTCAAGGACGCATTTTTACAGGTACCGCAGAGAACCCGTTGCGCATGTCAATTCCCAAAGGAATATGTGGATCTGTTTGGCGACCAAGACCCTAACTGTAGGAACGAAGGTTTGTTACTGCTTAGAGTACTTCCAGGACAGCGAGATGCAGCACTTCTTTGGAGTGACCATTTTGCAGGAACACTTAAAGAGCAGAACTTCGATAGGTGCATAGCTTGCCCTACCTTGTTTCGTGATGACAGGAACAGCATACTTGTTGTGCATGTGGACGACATTCAAGCAGCAGGGAAAACCAGACACCTAGAGCCCAAGCTAGGAAAGCTAGGAGAGACCTACGAACTGAAGGTTGGAGGCCCCTTCTTGACAGAGCAGGAACTTGAAGTAGGAGAGTCACATCAAACCATCAGATTCCTCAAAAGGAAATTTAGCTATCACAATCATGAGCTTCACATCACGAGTGACCCGAAGTATCTTGTGAAACTCAAGGAAGAACTGAAGTTGACGAGTAAAGCCTCGAAGCCAACTCCGTGCACCCAAGAGTCTCAGGAAGCTGACAACACCCAAAGCTTGAACCAGGAACAAGCAGCATCGTTCAGGAAATGCGTTGGCATACTCTTGTATGTCAGTCAGGATCGCCCTGACGTGCAGTTTGCCGTAAGAGGTTTAGCCTCCAAGATGTCGGAACCTACGCATGGTTCTTGGAAACACCTAGTCCATCTTGTGCAGTATATGGCAAGAACTGAAGGATATCATCTTGTATACAGGAAAACACCAAGAGGACTCAGCAACCTTCATGAATCCATTAGGAACGGCAGTTACGACTTTACAGGAACACAGCCCAGGGAGTATCATCTTTTGGAAGTCTACAGCGACTCAGATTGGGCAGGAAAGAAGGACACTAGGCGCTCAACATCTTCAGGAATTGTTTGCTTAGATGGCCAGTGTATCTATTCTTTTTCAAGGAACCAAAAGTCAGTCAGCTTGAGCAGTGGTGAAGCAGAGTACTACGCAGGAGCTAGCGCGGCATCGGATTCTATATTGTTGAAGGAAGCAGTAGAATTCTTGACAAGGAAAGTCTGCAAGGTACACTTGCACATGGACTCTTCAGCAGCTAGAGGCATCATTACAAGGCAAGGTGTAGGAAGAGTGAAACACCTCCAAATCAGGACCCTTTTTCTACAGGACCTCCACAAGCAAGGAACAATCAGCGTGCACCCTGTAGGAACCAAAGAGAACACAGCCGACATAGGAACCAAGCCCCTTTCAGCGAAGCGCATTAGATTGCTGTTGCATTGGTTAGGTTTTCAAACTGGAGAGAACGAACCAGTAGGCCGAGAAGAGCTCAAGGAACACAAGGCCCAAACACAAGCCAAAGCAGTTGTAAGGATGATTAAGAGCCCAGGAACTTTGTCGTTTGCAGCTTTGTTGTTTGCAGGTATTTCAGGAATTTCAGACAGTCTTCAGATTCAGAGTTGCAAGGAACAGAGTTTTGAGAGTTGTTTTCTTCAGGAAGAGTTTCAGCCAGAGTTTCAGGAACATGTTTTCTGTTTTGCAAGTGCATGTGCACAGGACGGCATATGCAGTGACACGAGTGCATGTGAGTTAGGAAAGCCTGCAGGAACAGCGCATGAAACCTCATGTTTTGAGATGCTTTCACAGCTCAAGGAATTCTGCGGAACACTCGCGGAACGCTCAGGCGTACAAGGAATAGTCAAGCCAGTAGCAGAAGGTCAAGGAACCTCAGCCATGGAAGCCAGCGCCAGTTCTGCACGAAGCAACAGTGAAGTTCTCAAGGAACTTGAAGCACTGAAGGAAGCCGCCACAGAACTCAGGAAAGCCAGCGCAGAGAGGAACGAGATCGCAGAGTCGATCAGGAAGAACACAGAAGAGTCGGCGCGATTGCGTCGATCCCAGGAACACGTGGCTGGTTGCGTGAAGTCCTTGACAGGACAAATCCAGGACGTCAAGTTTCAGGTCCAGGAAATGGCCGAGCAGAACGAAAGAGACCGCACAGAGGCCAAGGAACGCATGGCCTACGTCTTTGAGACGTGCGACGGCTTGAAGGACCAGGTACAGACGCTTGTGAACGACTTCTACGAGCAGGAAGAAGAGGACGAAGAAGAACAAAAGGAAAGAGAAGCCAAGGACAGAGAAGCAGAAGGAGAACTACGTCGTGAAGGACATGGACCAGGTACAGCACCGTCGAGAGCTACGTCACCTACCTCCCAGGAACACAAAGGAGAAGACGACATAAGGAACTGGTCCGACAGAGGTTACATTGAAAGACTCCAGGAACGCGACGAGGACCACGAAAACTTCGGCGAGAACGAGAACGAGGCCTACGTGGACAGCTACGTTGGAGGAGATCCCGGGGAGTACCCCGAAGGAGCAAAGGAAGCAGAAGCACCAGAAGCAGCAGTAGCAGAAGAGGAAGACGAAGAAGCAAAGGAAGAAGCAAGGAGACAAAAGATCAAGGAGATCAACGCCAAGAGCAAAGAAAGGCTTGAGGAGAAAGAGAAGGAAAAGAAGCTCTTTCCGTACCCCTACGACTACAGCAACGAGTGGAAGGAATACTCCGAGAACGGCGAGATCTGCCGAGAGCACAGAGTTACAGGAGAAAAGCAGTGGGTCGACAAGGACTACACGTACAAGCACGAGAAAGGAACAAAAGGAAAGGAGAAAGGCGCAAAAGCAGGCAAAGGAAGAGGAAAGCCAAAGCAGCGAGCAGAAAGCACAGGATTTCGACCTCGAGATGAAGATGATCGCAAGTACTGGGCAGAACAGGACAGGATTTCAAAGGAACAGCAAGAGGCAAAAGCTGCAGCAGAAGAGAGGAAGAAGGCAACAGAGGAGCAGATTGCCAAGGCAAGGTTGATCATGGAAGCGGCAGCAGAAGAGCAGGAGAGAAGAGACAAGGAAGCAGCAAGGCAGGAAGCAGCCGCAGCCGCCGAGAGAAGGCGAGAAGTGGAAGCAGCAGCCAAGGCCAAAGCAGAAAGAGAGGAAAGAGAAAAGGAGGAGACAGCCGCAGCAGCAGCCAAAGCAGAGAAGGAGAAAGAAGAGGAAGCAGCCGCAGCAGCCAGAGAGGAGAAGGAAAGAAAGGAACAGGAGAAGAAGAGAAAGGAGAAGGAAGCAAGGAAGAAAAGAGAGGAAGACAAGAAGGAAGCATCGGCATACATTGCCCGAAAGGAAGCAGAAAAGAAGGCAGCAGCAGAAGGAACAACGTCAGGATCAGGAGAAGTGGAACCGAGACGTGAAGAAGACAGGATGAAGAAGCTGGAACAGATGATGGAGGAGATGATGAAGGAACGCAAGGAAGACAAGGAAAGGATTGCAAGCCTCACACAGGAGCTTGAGAGCAGAGGATCAGCAGCCGGGTCGCAGGCACCCACAGAGCCAGACACAACACCAACCAAGGAGCAGGAAAAGCCGGAAGGAAAAGGAGAAGGAAAAGGAAAAGGAAAGAAGGAAGGACAGGAGCCACCAAGCGTGACAAAGCACAAGCCAGGAAAGCAGGAACAGGAAGACGAGGAACTTTCCGCCAAAGGACCAGTGAACGAGGCGTCTTACTTGAAAGGAAAAGGAAAAGGAGAGTTTGAAGGAAACTGGTTTGCAGTCTACAGTTTCCAAGGAAGAAGCTACCAGTGGAAGTGGAACGAAGCCAGAGGACAATGGTACTGGTATTCAGGATCAAAGGAAACAGGTTGGAAAGCAGGATCAAAGGACAAGCAAGGAAAAGAGAAGTGCAAGGTACAGGCAAAGCAGCGTGAGGAGTGGCTCAAGGAACAGCTAGAGGAGCAGAAGGAAGTCACCCAGGACAGCGAAGAAGAAGCAGGAAGCAAAGAAGTGAACTTCCAGTGAAGCAAAGGAACAGCGAAGAGTACTGAGGCCAGAGAGCCGAGGAAAGAGCAGTGAAGCAGGACACAGGAACCGTGGCACAGCCCTTTTTGTTTCTGTGGTGATCTAAGTAAGTTCAGGAACAGTCTTGTACAGTCAAGCAACCTTGGAGAGGATTGCAAGTGAACGGAAACGTTTGCGAAGAGGAACAGCGTTTGCTTTGTAGTGAAAAGGAACTGCAGCGTGTTTACTGTTTGTTCAGGAAAGTCGGAGTCACCTCAGTCGAGGAACTTTCGCTAACTCCGAAGGCGGGGTGTTAAACATCTTGCCAGGAACAGTAACACCGCTAGTGCAGTGTAGTTAATGTAAAGGAACAGCCGTCACGCACACGCGACGTGCAGGCTCGAGACTACCAGGACACACTCCGCAGTCCGGGAAAAGTGTCCGCCTTTGTGAGAGAGTAGGAAAGCTTAGTGAAGCCCGTTCTTTAACCAGAAGACAGCGAAGAACCTGGTGAGATCATCAAGATCTTGAAGGAGAGGAAGTTGGCTCCCAAAGAAATCGAGCATTGGAGCGCAGGGAAGAAAGGGGATGGTATCGTGTACCTCACCGACGACGGTGAAGCTTGCAAGATTGACAAGAGGGGGACACCATACAAGATCAGAAGTGACGGAAGACGTACTCTTCCTACTCGACGGCCGATCCACTCTTATTCTCCTGAGGCTTGGAAGAAACTGAGCGAATCGGAGAAGAAGGCAGCCTACAAGAAGGACAAACGAGACAAAGCTCGGGTTGCTAAGAAGGACCGGAAGAAAGCCGCGATAGGAAAGAAGACCGTCACCAAGATGATGGACGACATGATCTTCCCTAAGATCGTTCCTTGTGAGGAAATAGATTTGCATCTCAATGTGTCCTTGGATGAAGACGATGGTTGGTCCTGGGCACAATCGTATGTGGATCAGTACGCGCAGGAACAGTTCTTGGCGGATGTCGTACCAGCCGTTCCGGCACGCATGGTCATGGGTGCGAACTGGATTCCTTCAATGCCATGTACGACTTCCAACGGAAACGTACATCGGGAAAAGAACTCTGCAACAGAGCCGTGCTTCAACGCCATGGTCACACGACCCGTAACGTGCAAGGAGATGCTCAACAATCCCAAAGCCATGGAAGCCTTCATGAAAGAATGGAAGGGGTTGTGGGATCAAGAAGTGTTCGACTTCTCCACTACGCGTGAGTACGATGAAGTAGTGGCAAAGGCAAAGAAGAAGGGTGAGAAAGTGCACATGGCGCGCGTACATGGGCTCATCTATGAGAAGAACTACCAGCTCAAAGAGGACGATCCTGCCAGGAAGTTCAAAGGACGAGGTGTACTACTCGGTGATCAGGTCAAGGACCAGAACATGGAAGCCGCATTGTTTCAGGATTTGGGGAATTCCCCGGCAACGTTTGATGCCTCCCGTTGGGCGGATTACTAGCTGGCTGATGCTATTCAAGCGTACATTCAGGCGAAGTTATCTGGCACACCGTGCTGGGTCGAACTGCCCGATGAAGCTTGGCATCCCTCTGCAAATCGGCACAAATACCGCAGACCTGTATGGCGTTTGGTCAAAGCTCTGTATGGACATCCTGATGCGGGAACTATGTGGGAACAACATTGCCATATTGCGGTGCAGAAAGTAGGATTCAAACCAATTGGTGACGAATGGCCATCCTTGTACTTCCACCCGAAAATGAAGCTCCTGCTTGTCATCTACGTGGATGATCTCAAGATGGCAGGTCCCAAGGAGAATCTGCCCAAGGGTTGGGATATGCTGCGTCAGGAACTCCGCTTGGAGGAGGAAACACCATTGGGCTTGTATCTCGGTTGTCGCATCTCCAAAGGCGAGGCAACATTGCATGACAAGACGAAGGTGCAAACTGTTACCTACGACATGGAGACCTACCTGGACATGACAGTCAAGAAGTACTGTGACGTGACCATGTTCGATCCAACAAAATTCAAGACGGTACCATCGCCGAGTCCTGCTGAGGAGACTAAGAATCACCCGGCTCGTGCTCCTGCAAACTCGGGCAAATGTCATCGATGCACGTGGTGTGGACACACCATGCCTGTTGACAAGGATGGTCGGCTTATTCCGCCTCCACCTATTCCCAAGGCGCCAGAGGAAGAGCAAGTCAATGAGGCAAATCGCGGCGCGCTTGCTCCGCAGGCCGCGAGCATACTCATGAAGTTGCTCTATGCCGCACGTATTTGTCGTTTTGATCTACTGCGAAGCATCAACAATCTCGCACGCAAGATCACCAAGTGGACCAAGAAGGAGGACGCTCTTCTTCACCATCTCATGGCCTATGTGCACCAGTCCAAACATCACATGATGATTGGATGGGTCGGGGACTCCTTGGAGGCCTCTTCCATCGGACTGTTTGCAGATGCGGACTATGCAGGTTGTGGAGAAAGCTTGAAATCTACCTCCGGTGCCCATTTGCACATTCAGGGCCCACATACAAGATTTCCCTTGGCGGGACTTAGCAAGAGGCAGGGGTGCTTGAGTCACTCCACACCTGAGGCCGAGATTGTCGCGGCCGACTTTGCTATGTCACGTCTTGGGCTGCCAGCAATCACATTGTGGCAGCAACTTGGGGCGCAGAACCCCGACTTCGTCTTCTACGACGATGATCAGACCATGATCGGAGTGGTTCGCGCCGGCAAGAATCCGACTATGCGTCACTTGGAGCGTACCCATGGCATCTGCATTGGCTGGATGCATTCCATCTTTCAGGAAGGTTACGTCTCTCTTGCCTACGAGGTCACTGCCAAGATGGCGGCGGACATACACACTAAGTCGTTCAAGGATTCCGTGTCCTGGACACACGCGTGTCAGCTCATCAACATCTTCCCGCCTGCCCTCATTGGTTCCCAAGAGATTATGGATCTGATGCGCCCAACTCATACCCAAAGCACGGATGAGAAGGGTCAACAACACTACTCGTTCAAGAGCGAGGTTCCCTCTTTTCCTTACACGCAGACGCCAATACTTCCACAGGTGTTGTATCGCGCTGGGCTTTCGAGCAAGGAAGGATTGCAGGAACATGGCAGTGTGGATCCCATTATGGTTGTCAAGTTTCCGCGCATGCTGCGGGGACCGCCTTCTGCGTTGCCGCCGGGTCGCTACCTTCGTTCGACTTGGATTCTTCGTGAAGGGCAGTGGCATCAGATGGAGGATCGCGCTGCTATCCCTGATCAACCGGGTAAGTTCGACCGCTACGTCGAGCGTGCCGTCTTTCAGTACCATCCTGTACGGGGCACATTGCGGCCGGCCGCTAGCTCGGAGGTCGTCGTGCCACCGTTTCTGCCTCCTCCGGAACCGCCTCTGGGCCAGTTCTACGTGCGCGCCCTGCCCACCAAATGGCGTGCGTTGGTTGTCGCGCTGGCGCGTGCCATCCATGGGGGGTACCAGGGCTTCACATTACTTCTTTGCTTCAACGGCGTGCCCAAAAGCCAAGCAGCGCAATTCGGCTATGATCAATGGTCGATAGTGTATGAGGACGTGTGGCAGGATATGGCTGAGAAGAAAAGGGAATATCAAGGATATGGAGGAGCAATTGTGCCTCATGTGGTCGAATTCGCGGTGAACAAACCCAAAGAAGGCTTGGTAATCCAGTTTTACGACCGTGATGGGAAGTTGGTCCATACTTACGAGAATCCTTACAGTCGATGGAAATTCCGAATCACCATCAAAGATGCGCCAAAGGCGGTGACGGTGTGGACATTGATCGGAGTCGACGAGGAAAACTGGTGGAATGAGTATGCCCCGGGCAAGGACTGTGTTATGCAACATGCTCCTGATCCTCATTATGACCCCGGACTGCAGGTGAATGTTCTCAGTATGGGACGAGAAGCCGATGATGCCATGTGTTCCTACATCTTCGACGTGGTGGAGTCAAGAAAGGACAACCCCAACTCAGTGGTCTTCATTGGTGCAGGAGTGCTGGGGAAGAATTCATGGCTAAGTCGCAAGATTGCCAACAATCCCGAAAAGGGCAAATTGCGGACTGACTACCCATGGGGGGAGGTCGTCCAAAGAATTGCGCGCAGAGCGGCATTGTGGGGAATTCAGGTCATCATTGAAGTACCTCCTCATGTACCTGTTCAAGAAACCAAGCAGTATAAGGGCCTGTGTGACGATGACAAGTGGAAGAGCGTCAGGATTCAGGGATGCACCCATGGTCAACGTTACGTCTCCCGTGACTCGGAATCATCTGGGAAAGCGGTGGAATTGGGCTACTGCAAGGATGAATGGGAGTTCTTGCCGCAAACGTCGCGTTGCAGCCTAAGTCGTCCGACATGTGTACCGCAAAGCATAACCACATGAGTGATGCGGATGCCAGGGACCGATCAGACAAGTGTGAGTTGACCAGTCAGGTCTCCAGGAGGTTGCTCAAAGCCTTGAAGTTTCAGGCATCGGGTGACGGGAGACTGGTCGCCATGCCGTCGAGGGCCGAAGAACGGAAACCCGATCGCATGATTGTTGACCTTTGCGGTCCGGGCATCGGCTACGCCGGGCTCGAGACCAAGAAAGGTTGCGCTCGCATCTTGTGCAAGGAGTTGATAGGTTCCAAAGCCGATGAGGATAACCTTGTCGATACAATGAAGAAGTTGTGCCGGAATGACCTGCGCACGCCTGTGCTATTCGTGGCATCGCTTTTGCGATCAGGCGTCGGTCCTGGAAGTAGTGAAGGGACTTGCGCGGGGGGTGAGAAACGTTCCGGTGGGAAGTACAAAGTTTTCAGGAGTGTCTTGAAATCTCTCAAACGCCTGCTGAGGAAGTGTGCGGAATTTTCCGATGTCTATTTTTCGCTTGACATGCCGTCTTCATGTTCATGTTGGTGTTGGCCTGAATTGCATGTGCTTGTTTCAAGTGGCAAGGTGAGGAAGGTTAAGGGCGGTGATCATGTTGGTGCTACTGGCGAAGGGTTTGGACGCAGGCTTGTTTTCTCTAACATGCCTGGTGCGGAACGTTTGGAAGTTGACATGACTGAGCATGCTAACCAGAGAGTGAAGAGCAGTTTGCGGCAATGCATTGATGTCACATGGCGGTCAACTGCGAAGCATGTTCGCAGCCTTGTTCGAGCTCATGCTAGGTCCAGTCACGTTGCAGGTCAATCTGAGGACAATGCATGGCAACGTCAGTATCTAGGTGCTGATGAAGGGGCTAATACTCAGCCCCGACCAAGGAACAGCTAAGGTCTGACCCGACGGATCGGGGAAGGGCGTCTCTTACAGAGGGCCTGGAACCGTGAAGTCGCATAAGGGTAGGTACTTCCCTCCTACGGAGGTTGTACTGTTTCCCTTCTGAGCCATGGTCGAAAGCTACAATGCCTACGAACTGTCATTCGAAGGAGTGGTCCACGAAGAAGTTTTCCCTCAGGGTGGGATCATGCGGACGTTCCTCAAGTTCGACAAGTTTCTGAAGATGTACTCTGAAGATTCGTCGCAGAATGTTCCGTTCCCAGCCAAGATCGTCAGGGATAGGGTGGTCGACAATGATCTCATTCGTTCATGGGCAGCTTTCAGGGCACCGCCGTTGGTGTTGCTGTTCATGTGTGCAAATCTGTCACCAGGTGGAGACTTATCCATTCGGGTTCGCGAGATCCTCAAAGCTTGCCTACATGCTGCACCGGAGGAGTATATGAACAAGCCGTATGGTGAAGTCACAGTGAAGTCATTTCCACAATTATCAGGTTTGGTGGGAGCCTCAAGCACATTGTGTGCGACCATGAGGGCAAGTACAAATACATCACACGATTCATGGTAGATGAAGAGGTGGTCCGTGACGACGCCAAGTCTGCGGTAGTGGAACTGGAAGCGGAGAAACAGCAAGTGCGCTTCGACCTGAACACCGCAACTAAGGACATTGTCAACGCGGAGGTGTATTATAACTTGGCTGTCCTCATCAACTCTGTGGAGGTACCCTACCCTGCCGTGAGTGACACGAGATCGCAGCAATGTTATACGGTGAACCAAGACTACTACCACAAGTTGCCGGCTGCAGGCAGGGCACCGGATCAATCCGACTTGTTGGGAGAAGGCACGTTACGAAGGGTGTGCAAGTTGATGTACACGTTCGCAAAGCAAACTGGATATGGACTTCGGACCTACAACCAGGAATGCGTGGCAGGCAACAACGGTTGTTCGCCAATCAGCACACATCAGCTGGCCATGATGATGCGCACGATGCCGCAAGGTATGGAACATCCGCTCGCCTTTGCGATCAATTCATTCCAGGCACTCAGCATCTGCCTATATGTGCTTCATTCCTACACTTCGTGGGTAGATCACCAGACTGGCCAACCACTTTATCGCTGGTCCGCCGATGTACTTGAAGGCTACGACTACACCACCTATGAATTTCTCAAGCACCATGTGGAAGCCGTTTGTGCAAGCCAAGGTCAGAATGGTTTCCAGCTGCCAGAGATTTTCCGAGGCTACGCCTGGAATCAATGCGGCGTTGAATCTGGCTATGTGGCTGACTGCGCCGCGAAACGCGAGGCCTTGTCCATATGGGAAGCTGAGTTTCAACAGATGACGGCTAAGCCGACTCCGCTGATGCAAGATGATGGACTATTTCCTCCCAAGCTTCAACGGCATCCAACTTGGGTATACGACACGGGGAGAGTTGCGATGCCTACGGCAAGCCATCTCGAGCCGGAAGGAATCGTACATCCCGACCACGGGAGGACACCGGAACAAGCAAGGGAATCTGCTGCTGAACCTCGTGCTACTCCGACTCCGAGTCATGGACCGAAGAGGGCAAGAACTGACGAGGCGACGGCATCAGCGTCTTCATCTTCTGCAGCACCTCCTCCACAACCGCCACCGCAACCCGAGGAAGAACCTAATCAGCCGGATTGGGAGGAAGCTCCGATCCCCGCTGGCGCTCAGGAAAGCTGGTATCATTATGTCAACATCAACGACAAGCCTTGTCGCTCAGCGTTGCTGACAGCAGTTCGTGACAATGATGAGTACCCGCCTACCATCGACGAGACGCCGAAGTTCGTGGCCAGCCACGACGTGGGGGCCACAGCTATTCAGCATTACGTCAGAAGGTTGGTGACCTACTTGGCAAGGGTTCGTTCCGTTTCCCAAAGCGATGACAAAGGTCTCAACATGAAAGTCTACGTGAAGCTGAGTACGAAATCGTGGCTTCGTATGTATTCGCGGCTATATCATGCTTTGGCGTTGGTGCCGTGTGTACACCTCCCTTCTCCTCCAATGCTGACGTCGGCAGTGATGATCGAGCAGGACCGTGATCTCGTCGTCAATGAAGATATCAAAGACGAGGCAAAGATCTTGACTCGACCATGAACACGCTGAACGGATTCCGCAACAGTTTGGGTATGTGTGGCAAACCTGATGCCGTGACGATGCGGTCCCAGCCTACGATCCTTGTTCAGGACTTCGACATCTTGGCCAAGACGAAAGGGACAACCCAGACGCTTCGCGAAAGCCTCGGCATGCATGGATGGGGGGAGATCTACATCGTGTCCCCATCGTTGTCCGGTGGTGCCAACTACAATTTCCAGACGACCAAATGTGCTCTGGATTCCGTGAACGAGACGTTGAACGGTATGTCGGAGGAGCAGATCGCAACCGTCACCATGCACTACCATCTCTCGCTCCAGGCCATCCTCATTGAGAACATTTCTTTCCCATTGAGCGACGTCGGAGATGGAGCATCGATCCGCGAAAGGTTGCAACGACAGCTCAAAGAGGTGTACGTCGACCCCATCATCGCTGCGGGGAAACGTACCACGCGGCCTCCGATTGTCAATGTCAACCACGATTTGCGATTCGTTGGAGCTGGTAGCAACTATCTTTTCCACAAAGCCTCCTTGTACAACGGCTTTCATGCATTGGGACTATACATCGAATTGGAGCTGCGGGCTCGTGGGTGTGTGGTGATTCATGGATCGTCGTTCTGGTCGAGAATCTACAGTCAGATGAAACAATCGGCGACAGGCATGCATATGCTATCAGCCGAGAAGCTGCCTGCCCCAGAATCTCGTGTCCGGTACAAGTTGGCCTATGCTATCTATGAGAAGCAGATGTTCAGCGAGAAAATGGTGTCGGCGTGCTTTGTTGAGAGCTCGAGGATACGTCAGTGGGACGAAAGCGTCCAAGTCGATACTGTCGCTCACCCGTCGTTGGTGGAGATCTGGGAGGACAAGAGTGAAGTCACCACGTCCACGAAGATTTCCCAGACATGGTTTACGGGAGAACAGAAGCAACAGATCTGGTCTGGAGCCCAAGGTGACACAGTCGCCGAGTCGACTTCAGTTACCTGGCAAGACTTCGACATCGCCATGACTGTCCCGGAAGCCTACTACGACAACAGGCACTACTGGTTCAGAATCGACACCTACTCCACAAGCAACTCTGGCTATGTCAGGGGGAGAACGTTCTATTGCCCTGGATGTGACGTGATGAAGTCGGTCGAGTGCTACGCACAGGCCTTCTTCTTGCCAACAGGAAATGGGTACCCTGGACATTGCATTGGATGTGCGCATACCGCAGCTGTGAAGATGCAACATGGTGTCTCCTCGTTTCCCGACCTAGTCCAGTCCCAGAAGTACACTCTGGCCTGCGCCAAGCATATCTATGACTTGAGTCTGCAGTTTGTGGACCCTCGTGTGGATATCAAGGAGTTCATCAAGAAATGCGCGGAAATGGCTTATGAAGATGTTGGCAAAACGATTTCTCACTACGGTGGTCTCCGCATTACAGCCAGCCAGGCCATCGAGTACGCCGCATGGGGAAAGGCCAAGCAGTTGTCATGGGACAGAGGATATGATGCTGAAGGGAGGACTTGCTACATCTGCTACTATGACACTGGTAACTGTGCATATGCTGGTTTCATGAGGATGCTTTTGACTCCAGATGAAAGCCGAGAATGCTACCGAGGCTCCGTTTCGCCGAAAGAAGAGCTGTTGGGAGACACCTTGGAGCTGGCGCTTGGCATTCTTACGATTGCAATGAGGTATCCAGCGCATTTTCCGAATTGGGGGTGGACTTGAAGGGGCAAACGCATGCGTGAGGGGCATCGAAAGATCGTTCTTCCGCTATGCATCGGCTGAGGCCATCGAGCTTATCACGGTCGACTCCCCGCGCAAGAGGACACCGCCCAAGAAGAATGAAACGATCGCCGAGATCGTGACAGGCATGTCTGCAGACCTCGTGATCGACTTCACGGTCATCGTTGACGGCGACGTCTACCCTGTGGAGATTGGCCGGACCAACGAAACGCAGGCCGCTGACCACGTCACGGACGAAGCAGGAGTTTCCGTTGCACCGCCAATGCCGAATCAAGAAATGGACTTGGATGCACAACCTGAAGAAGAACAGGGTGTCGAAGAACCTGATCAACGCCAAAGGATTCGTGAAGGACTTGCGGCACAGCTTCGCGACTATGTGGAAGTGCTTTCTCAAGGTGAATCGACGTTGGGAATCAACGACTTCACTTTCTGCGTTGCCTGTGGCAGTGATGAGCACCACTTGTCCGATTGCACTGAAAATGCTGCTACACGAGATTTGGTCCAACGTGGTCTTCAGATCATCAGGGACAGTCTTCTTCGTTATCCTCGTCGACCACCTGCACAACAAGCTGAAAGCATGGACGTTGACTCCACAGACCACGTGAGCGTAGCATCATCGGACCGACGACCCAAGGCCAAAGCCCGACCACGACGTGGAGGTGAGGCCGTTCGGAGTGACATTGTCCTAATCCGCTACGAGAACCCTCACAACCTATGTGCCGACGTGGAGAACCGTCGAGGTCTACATGATGCTTGTGGCATACCACTGCAGGAAATGGGACCAGAAAACAGTCAGCGCGTGGTGGATCTCATTGAACAGTTGTCAGACCATCGTGACCGCCGACTACCTCAACGAGGAGATCGTGCGAGTTACGAGTTTGATGAGAATACTCGGCAGTGGGCAAACCAAGGCTATGAATCCATTGGAGGCGGAAGGCCGATCAGATGTGGAATTCTTGATCTGATCCCAACCAAAGGTGCACGTTTCATCAATTCCAGATGGGACATTGTGGACGAAGTTGTGGTTCGTAACATCAACGCCCACCGCAGAAGGAACGCCGACTGGGCTTTGTCATGCATTCAGTCTGACTTACGCCGCAGGATCGCAAGACGTCCAGGGTCAGAATGGCTGGATGGACGCTGTCTAGTTGCATTCATGGGCGTACTTCGATGTGATGAAGGAGGATGGGTGTTGATCGAGGACCTGGTCAGACAAGAAGAGCTTTGGACCCACGGCAGCAGGCGCATAACCGAAGGAGCTCTTGGACGCGACAACGATCACAGGAAGAGAGTGTACAATGAGAGACTGCAGCTACTGTTCCAGGGAAACATGCTGGCAGCCACGAAACGGTTCAAAGCCAAAATCCGGCTCCAGTTCCTGGGTGTGAGAGTGAAAGACCCTGGCGGTGGACCTCTTGGACCAGCAGAGTCGAACAGACTGGTTTCAGTGCAGGATCAGATCACCGAGAACCAGAACAATGACCATTGCCGACCCAATCAGCAATACTTGTCACAGTGCAATGGCTGGGTCAAACCATGGGCAGTTCGGGCTACCAGTGGCCACTCTACGCACTCCGATCCCCAGAACAACTTGCTTCAGTTGGACAAGGACAGGTTCGCAATATCTCCGTCGATGACCCTTTTGGGGCGTGTGGGAGGCGCATTCCACGCGACGGCATGCCGCAATCTTGATTCCATTGTTCTGCAAGGGATCATGCCTGGTTCGGAGGACCCCGACGGGGACTTCGACCAGCGCCGCCAGAACAGAGATGACAGGGGAGGCTGACTCCACAGCTACTGGGGGGTATTCGCACCGTTTGACACAAGGAATGCTACGACGAAAGCTCGGGTGCACGGACCGGAGGCCAAGCACATGCCACTTGTCGTCCTCCACGTTGCTTCAACGGACCTTGCCCGAGAAGGTGGACGTATCACTGACAGTGGTGTCATCATTGTTGGACGCACGATACCGTTCGCATTCGTCAAGGAGGTATGGTTTTGCGTGCCGAATCCTCGAGACACACATTCTTTCGCACTGATCGAAAAGATCTACGATGAACGTTTGGAGAAGTGGTGCTGGACTACAATGGATCTCCATTGCTCCCGGAGTTCGAGAGGTACAGGACGCCGGCCAAGATCATGGAGCTGCTCTGTGACATGCCATCAGGTCCTCACGATGCCAGTAAGGAACAGATGATTCGCGACCTTACTACCGTGCTCGAAGCCCACAGGGAGAACACCGTTCGCCATCACTACATGGACAAAGCCATCAAGTTCATCATCAAGAACTGGCGATCCGAAGATCTACGAAGAGAAGGAGATGGCAGGAGAATGAGGGTGTGCCCCGCGTGCTACAACATTGTACCAGCATGCTTCTGCCGCTGTACGTCGTGCTGGTCGCAGTTCATCTCATGTGGCACCTCACAACGGGAGACTCCTACGGAGATCCCAAGTGAATTCATTGCCCAGACAATGGAGGCTGCTGCTGCAGCGGTACCTGAGACAACTGCTGAGGAACAAGAAGCCATGGAGGTCGAAACTGTGGCAGAACCTGAAGGCATTCCCGAACCTTCCATCGTCGGAGATGAAGATGCAGAGCAGGAACCTGACGAGGAGATGGACACAGATCCAGCGGCGGACTTCGACGACGAGGTACCTGAAGCTGTGGCACTTGAACGTCGTCCTGTCTTGATTGCCGGTCAATCCTTGAACATCGACCCTGAACTGCAGATCGCCCGCACTGCTATGCAACCACCCTACTACCACAACAAGCGAAATGCGCATTGCATCGATGCTAACATGGCTGCTCTCTCCTACATGGCGTATGTGGTCTGCAGATGCATTTACAAGTCGTGGTCAGGTTTTGCAAAGTGGGCGACTGTGCCATTATTCCAACTCAAGGAGAGTTTTGCCAATGGCCAACGCTACGATGTGCTTGGAAAATGGGGTGTTTTGGCAGAATTGGACTCCGACACTGGTGTGAGCAGGGAGGTGACTGATGAAGAAATCCTTCGTTTTGCCAAAGAAAGGGAAAATGTCAAATCGTATGATCCCAACGGGACGTACACCCTCAAGCGCTTCCGAACGAACCAGCTGATCTCGACGTTGATCCGAGGAGCCAACGTGATGGGAATTGGCAGGGAAAACTTCAACCCTAGCACCTATCTGAAGGACGAGAACGACGTGAAGGTGATGCACTTCTGTTGCTTGAACGTCCTATGCGAAGTTATTCCCATGGTGACAGGACACTCGCAATTCTCTGTTCTTCGGCCTACGCCAACTGGACCAGTGGACTTTCTGTACATCGACCCAGTCGGGATCCTCTTGATGCACACGGACCATTCCGTGCAGACCATCGGGTTGCTCGTGGATCACAACGTACAGATGCCGTCCCATCTCTTGGACAAGCTGCGCGCCAGTAGGGTAGAACGACAATTGCATCCAAACGCACGTCGTCCTGAGGCACTACATCACATTTCAGCCGATGAGTATCTTCCGCATGGACAGACCTCCATCATGGACACACCTGTCACGGCAGAAGAAACCTCGAGCGCTTCCGCATCCACTGCTGCACCGAAATCTCGCCCAAAAGGAGGTGGAAGACATGGAGGATGGAATTCCAACATGTACCACGACTACATCGAGGGCAAGAGCAGAAACAAGGGAAAAGCCAAAGGGAAGGGCAGATCTCCATATCCAGAAGAAAATCTCAGGCCCTGGGAACGTGATCCTCCCTCTGATCCCGCGGCTACCCGTCAGTGGTATCGGGACAACGTATGATCGGCTATGCCTTTATGCATGTGACCTCTGCGCTTCGCTCATGAACTTCATTGCGAATGCCTCTTTCTTTGGTGACGCCTGATTCGTTTGTCATTTCAGGGGATCGTTACTGACGTAGCTGAGTGTCACACAGTTTCTAATTGGGATGCAAGGCTCTGATTCCACATTTCAAAGTTGCGGCGGACTAATCCCTAGTGTTCCTATCGCGCCATCTTCCGGGTGAGCAGCGTCGGAGACGCAACTCATGGGGGGTGCGAACGGACTGCGATGCCTAGTCAAGTTCGATGGTGTCACGATAAGAGCTGTGAGCATGGCCATGTATAGGTCAAGAGAGAAGGCACGCTACGCGTCCTTCGTCTCTAGGTTTAGGCTTGTGGAAGTGCTACGCACGCCGCAATGCCGAACCTTTCTGTATGCTTTCCGCCTACGCAACTTTGGCTCAAGTGTGAGCACATGCTCAAGAAAGCATTGCCCATAGCCAAAAGCTATCGTCTTCTGTGACCTTCCGAGGGACAGAGCCATCCCGAGCACAGACGATCCATCGCTGGCCGCGAGGGAGCAAAACAAGCGAGCTCTGGATCTGCCTGCACGGGGAGAGAGGCTTACGTGTGAGAAAGGGAAAGAGAGAGTGGCTGAGTTCGTAGAGGGCAACCACGCCATTATCCAACATAGCTCTGTGGGGTGAGCGACAAGGGCATCATCAAGATCAAATCCCCACGCATTGAAAGTTTCAAAAGCTTTAACAGTTTTGAAAGTGTTGAAAGTTTTAATAGTTTCACAAGCTTTAAAAGTTTCAGAAGTTTTAAAAGTTTAAAAAGTTTAAAAAGTTTTGAAAGTTTTAAAAGTTTTAAAAGTTTTGAAAGTCTTGAAAGTTTTGAAAGTTTAAAAGTTTTCAGTTTATCAAAAGTTTTGAAAGTTTTAAGAGTTGTAAAAGTATTGAAAGTATTGAAAGTTTTAAAGTTTTAAAAGTTCGACAAGTTTTAAAAGTCGTGAAAGTTGTGAAAGTTTTCAAAGTTTTAATAGTTTTAAAAAATTTTGAAAGTCTTGAAAGTTTTAAAAGGTGTAAAAGTTTCATAAGTTTCAGAGTTTTAATTGTTTTAAAAGTCTGAAAAGATTGGAAAGTTTTGAAAGTTTAAATGTTTCAAAAGTTTTACAAGTTTTGAAAGTCTGGAAAGTTTAAATTTTAATAGTTTTGAAAGCTTTAAAAGTTTTAAAAGTTCAAAAGTTTTAAAAGCTTTCCAGATTTTGGAAGTTTTAAAAAATTGAAAATTTTCAACACTTTTACAAGCTTTAAAACTGTTAAAACCTTGAAAAAGTAAGGGACATAAGGAATCTGGAATAAGGAATAAGGGATAAGGAAATAAGGAATAGGGAGTAAGGAATAAGGAAGAAGAAACGACACAAGGCCACGGGTCAAATGATACATGAAGGGTTCTCTTACATATACATATATACGTATATACGTATACACATACATACATACATACATACATATATACATATATACATATATGCATATATACATATATACATATATACATATATACATATATACATATATACATATATACATGTATACATATATACATATATACATATATACATGTATACATATATACGCATATACGCATATACGCATATACGTATATATACATATATATACATGTATACATATATACATATATACATATTTACACACATACATACGTAGATACATATGTACACATATACATATGTGCATACGTACATATATACATATATACATAAATACACAAATACATAAAAACCTATAGACATATACATATGCATATGCATATATATATATATGTATATGTTTACATGTATATGTATGTACACAGTCATACATGTATATGTGTATGATTAATTTCATCTATACGTACAAACAAGAATATCACATATATATATATATATATGCACACTACGCTACATGGATATATAGAGATGTTTATATATACTACACATGTAGAGACGCATGTATACATATACAAATACAAATATATATATGTGTACGTATATATATATATATGTGTGTGTGTGTGTGTCTCTGTATGTGTATATGTATGTATAGATTGTTATGTGCCCCCCCCCCCCAGTGCAGTATTCTGTCCCAAAAAGCTTAGTCCTAGAAACCGGATGTATCGCTATCTACGGTGTGTTTTGCATGTCATGTACATGTCTGCCTGACTGTTGATTCCTTCATATCATAGGTATATAAACACGCCGAAACCGAAACTAGGTTCTGGTTCTGGATTCTGAGTTTGTCGAACACCATAAGGGGTAAAACAGTTCCTTCAGTGAAAACTGACAGAACAGTGGTATGTTTGGCTTATATGTTAGCAACAACACTAAACAGAGGTATTGCCCACCATAAAACAAAAAATGAAGCTTGCGCTCCTTAGCATACATGGAAAGTAACCTTTATGTATCTTCATGCTTCAAGGAAACCTAGGACAGCTTCATACTTTCAAAATCAGACAAGACAAGGAAAATTCAGTTGTTTTTTCTCAGGTGGTGTTGTTTTTCATTAGATCCTGTTTCATCACAAAGAAACACAATAAGCCACCTTTCCCCGTATCGGTGGCTGGAACTCAGCAGCTGGAACTCAACGAGCTCTTCCAATCCACCAATACTACAGTTAAATCTGAGTGTTTAGGGAAAGAAGTGGCCTCCCTCCATCAAACTCAAAATACATTCGGTCATAAGTACGTCTGTCGAGCTTCGTACTTCTTATACTTCGTGGGAAGTAAGACAAGCATGTATTTGGAAAGCATTCGTTGTTCCTGTCAACACATTCGCCATTTTTCTTGTTAAAGATGAAAGACGATCCTGGCTCAGAACATAATCGAGCTCCGTTGCACCGTGCTACTCGCACACGTGATAAAGCTCCTACCATCCAAGAATGCAGCATGAAACAGCTCCAAACCTGTCCTCATAGCCTCCGGGCAAATGGCGGAAGTACATCTTTTCTCATTATGCTGTAAGGAACCATCTTCTTGAACAAGGCAGACCGTGACCCGCTTATGATTTTGTTCGATGAGAGAAGAAGTAATTAGTACCGCCAACAATTGCGGCAATTGAAACCTCATTTACCTTGTTGCCCAGTGTCGCCTGAACGATACTTTTTGCCTGTTATTCACTAAGGCAAGATGGTGCTACTGGGAATTCATTGTATATGTAATGATATGAAATATCGGAGCTTATCAACCTCTTCAGTTTGTGAATATATAATACAAGAAGTCCGTTATCTTTGTTCAAGCAACGGGCACAACTGTTAGCAAGATCTTTCTTCGATTCAGAAACAAGAACTCGACAGTATTTAAATAGGATGTAAAGTTCAACGAACAAGTGCATCCGCATAAAACGGTCTAGAACGTCCACAAACACAGACAGGTTTCAATATTACAAAGTACAGTTGTTCGTCTATTTCTATTGTTGGGCAAAGCTGATCTTAACAACAGCTATGACTTTGTTCGATGAAAGACGCGAGAGCACAGCCGGGAACTGCAGGAATTCAAGGTTCACGTGTGAGCACACGGTACAGCTGTTCTTCTGCTACTTTTGCATTTCAAGGTTTCAGAAATCTTCGGAAATGCGAGTTTGGCCGTGTTTTCGCATCCGAGCTTCCCAAAACATCGCCAAGCTCGATTTTCGCCAATTGTTTTGAAGCTGGAATTGCCAAAACATCGTCAGGCTCGACTTTCTCTTTCGAGCCTGCCGATGTTTTAGCACTCCAGCTTCACAAAGTTGCGGAAATTCTAGCCTGGTGATGTTTTGGCATCCGAAGTTGCCAAAACGCTGTTAAGCTCGAATTTCACGAAAATTCCTGAAGCCTGAAATGCGAAAACACTGGCAGGGATAGAATTTCCCAAACAACCCTAAAGTCCCGGCATCTATGGGGAGTGCGGGGTCATAGTTGCTCAGAGTTTGGGAGGAAGTTGTGGGAAATTCGAACCCGTGCCGAAGTTTTCGCATTTTAGGCTTCAGGAAATTTGAGGAACTTCGATCCTTGTCGATGTTTTCGCATCCGAGGCTGCTCACCTCCCATGATCCACTGCTGACAGATACCTTTAACATGAACACCTTTGTGAAAGGAGTTACGTGAGAGGGTTTTCGGTTCGGAAGCGGTCTCTGTATCTTGACCATCTCATGTTCACGCCTTTGAAAAATCTGAGAGACTGAGATCCAAAACCTCCTGGAACGTCTGACTCCTCATCACAAGGTGCCTTGTCGTGTTTAGGGTTCGGGGCTTCCTTGTTAGGTTAATGGTCCATTAGGAACGTAAAGTCGCAGGGGTCAGTGCTCACGGATTGAAGCTTAGGGCTCTGGGTTAAGGTTTGGACTTTTTGTGCCTGGACACATCGCAACCGTTTCCCTTCTCTGTCCCTAGATTGTGATCTGATAGTGCAATGATTCTCAGTATTGAAGGCCCACTGCCATGACGTTTAACCGTGAAAGTGTGATTAGGCCTTGGGACTTCGATTTTGTGAAGAGTTTTGCGAGTTTGTGGCTATACTGTCAGTCCGATGATGGGGGGTTTCTGATTCTGATGTACATGTAGTACTGTAGAAGGGTTGTACTGTACAGTCCGGCTGGATTTCGAGTCATTGATTTACACATGCAGGGATTCCAACAAAGCGGAACTACGCTCACCTAAACGCTTGTAGATGTTGGGCGATTTGTGGCGGATCTGTCACACAGGAAACTGCTGTTGGCATTGGCTTCCAGACATCTGGAGAAGACATGCGGCTGAGAGACCATTCTTGTTGCATTCGGTTTGGGTTCAGAGTCGGTTTGTTGCGGAAACTAGCTGCTTAGTTTAGATACCAACGGCCCCGTCTTGCACCACATTGACTGCCTCATGGTCAAAAGATACAAAACACAAGAGGCTTTAAGCCATGAAAACGGCTCCTTGAAAGGTGTTTTTCGGCTGTATGCGCAAGGTTTCTGAGGGCAACCGAGGGCGTCATGCTGGCGTGAGTCGAGCGTGAAGCCGGGAGGTGCCCTGATGGATAGATGGTAGTGTGCCACGAGGAACCGGCCAGTTTAAGCTCGATCCGGACACTCTGGAAACATGCTGGGACCCCTGCAGGTGATCCAAAGCAGCGTTTTCGGACACAGCAAAACTTGAAGTTTAGTCAAGTCTCCCAGCAAAACAGGGAGGTGCGTGAATCGCCGCATTCGGAACAGCGCTAGTTGCTTCAGGTGAAGGGTTTATGGTCGTGGGGTCCAGGGCATGCAAGCGTCCACGCTTCTGTTCATGTTGTAGAGGGTCCCAACAAGGGATGAGAGTCTTACAGCAGGTGGAAGGGGTCGTGTTGATGGGCGGCTGCGCTCTCAACGTGCAGGTCTCTGGGCTGCGTATATTTTGGTTTAAGGTTGGCCGTTTGCCCCCCCAGGATGGGAACAATCTTTCTCAGCTGATCTGTAGAAATCAATGAAAAGATAGGTTGAAGACTCATTTATGAACGTTGACGTGACACAACATGCAAAATATCTATTAAGAATGGATCGGCTGACAGGGAATATGGAAGACTGTGCAAACTATGAACTGATTATGAATCAGAGCGTGACATGTATGTGATATGTTTATGAAATGGTGTTCCTACTTTCATGCGATTTTTCAAGCGTTCACACGTTGTTCATAGTTTTCTTGGTTTTTCGTACATCGTGCTATTCTTCATATGTTGCGCCAGGTTTGTCATAGTTGTTCATAGTTTTATACTTTTTCTTACTTGTCAATATCTCCGGATCGAGAGGCCTGGGGACGGGGACGGGGGCCAGCAGGGAGGTGGAAAAAGGCTCGGTCGTTAGGGAAAAGACTTAAAGACAAAAAACATAAGAAGACATAAAGTAACAAATACAAAGTAAAGGAAAGTATGAAGCAGCCGAAACAGCATAAAGAGGGTGTCAAAAGCACGAATATGTTCAACTTATATTCGTAAATTGTTCATATTTTCATTCACATTATTTTCATATTCCCCGGGCGAACCCATAAATTCTAGTCATAGTTTGTTCACACTTGGGTCATCCTTTTCCATTTCGTTCATATTTCTCACATGTTGCTCATAGTGTTTGTTCGTTGTTGTAACATGTTTGTCACAGGCCTTATCTTTCGCCAGGCACCCAAGGATTGGCTCAACGAATTTCTTAACGCCAGGGTGTTTAGGATTGCTCTGCGTGTTTTAATTGCACGATTGTGTTTGGTTCCGGCCTTGAAGCTTGTTGGAAGCGTTTGCCAGACCCGCTTCAAGGCGGCAGTAGTAGTAGTAGTAGTAGTAGTAGTAGTAGTAGCAGTAGTAGTAGTAGTAGTAGTAGTAGTAGTATTATTGTTAGCAGTAGTAGTACCACATGCGCCCACAGGAGGCCCGGAGGTTTCAGGCAAGTTTGCTTTACTTTGCCTGCTCTGCGGGGGGGAAGGCGGGGGCGGGGGGAGGCCAATGACGTTGTTGTTCTTCTTGTTTCGTGCATCTTCTCGTCGTGACCTTGTTTTTAACGTTTCCCGCTTTGTGTGTTCTTGTCTTCTTCAGGGCGGAGGAGGGGTGCGGGGGAGGCGAATCACGTTCTTGTTTCGTGCTTCCTCGTCATGACGTTTTTCTTTGTTTCCTGCTTTGTGAGTTCTTGTCTTCTTCCGGGGTGAGGGGAGGCTAATGACGTTCTTGTTTCGTCCTCGACGTGACACGAATTGTTCGGCCTTGCAGGCACTTCATGTCGCTAAACGCTTCTTTCTTCAACAGCGATTTCGGATCAGCTTTCTCAGATTGCCATTTCAGTGATTTCAGGGGTGTAGTTTGCCTTTCCATCACGTTTGATCTCATGTTTGACCGAGCTATGTTGTTATATGCTGGTTTCCTATGTGATCTGTTTGCGTAAGACAGGGAAGGATGCACCCCCGTAGCAGACTTTAAGTATCACAAAGACCCAAAGGTTCAATAACTACTTTGTGATTTGTGACACCCTGACCTTGACATGAACTATGCTCCAGTTTCTCGGGCCTGCCAGCACTTTCGACACCACTTCACGTCGCTAAGCGCATCATGTTTTGCGCATTCCCTTTTTCCTAGCAGCCGAAAAAACTGTAGGGGTGCTCAAGTCTGAAGATTGAGTTCGGTCCGCAACACATGAAAACACCAGGCCTTCTACGTGTCGTCGTAGTACTAGTAGTAGTAGTAGCAGCAGCAGCAGTAGTAGTAGGAGTAGGAGTAGGAGTAGGGAATAGGAGTAGCAGTAGCAGTAGCTGCAGCAGCAGCAGCAGCAGCAGCAGCAGCCGCAGCAGCAGCCGCAGGAGCAGGAGTGCAGTAGCAGGAGCAGGCAAGAGCAGGAGCAGCAGGACCAGGAGCAGCAGGACCAGGAGGAGCAGGAGGAGCAGCAGGAGCAGCAGGAGCAGGACCAGCAAGAGCAGGAGCAGCAGGACCAGGAGCAGCAGCAGCAGCAGGAGGAGGAGCAGCAGCAGCAGCAGGAGGAGCAAGAGCAGGAGCATGCAGCAGAAGGGCAGCAGCGGGAGCGGGAGCCGGAGCCGGAGCAGGCGCAGTGGCAGTGGGTGTGGTTGTGGTTGTGGTTGTAGTAGTGGTAGTGGTAGTAGTTGGTAGTGTGGTAGTGGTAGTGCTAGTAGTAGTACTGGTACTTGTACTAGCACTAGTACTAGCACTAGTCGATGATTAAGGAATGGAGAACTACTATAGTATAGAGGAATGTGAAGTTGAACACAGGTGTTCAATTCTTGTCCCTGCCTTTGCTTGGAAACTTTTGGAACAGGAGAGCTATCTTTGCTCAACCAGACCCGACCGCACCCTGTTCAAGCTCACACTTAGATACCGGTGAGGCCAACCAGTACATCCACGACTGGCTGGAAAATACAACCGAGTACAAAGATGTAGGCCCGGTTTAGAACTTTGGGCTTGGACTAAGTTGAATCCCAAACCCTAGAATTCTACATTATACCCTTCTGTAATGATTCTTGATTTTCACATCGCGAATGCGAGATCTGCATCTGGTGTTTAGAGGCTGGGGGATTCGATCGCAGTTTTAGGGTTCAAGGATCAGGTGTCGGGGTGTCTGCTGGTTCTGGGTTTAGTACATGTGGTGCGCGCAACAAAACTCTATTACCCTTGTGCTTACCCGTTGCTCACGGAAGAAGAAGGACTTAACATCTTGGGTTGTAAGCACCCTTGCTGCCCTAGGTCTGGCTTGCATCTTATGGCGTACATCTACACCCGCTGGGTCGCACGATTCTAAAGGTTGATGGCCGCATATCGTTTGGTTAGAAATTACAAATGGTATGACCAATCCCGGCAACTGGGGGTATCAGAAGATTAATGCCACCTATTTTGGGATCCTGATGCAAAGGCTGTTTGTAACGACTTAGGATCCTGCTAACTATTGCGGAATCACATTCACAAATGCTTCACCTTGACAAACACGTCAAACAAGCCAACTTGTGGCGTAGATCTTAAACTCCCCGCGAGGCCCAAGCCCTAAGGCCACAATCCTGGCCAAACCCTAAATTGTAAATCCTCAAACTGCCACCCCCTAACCCGTGTGATTATCCTCAATAAATCCCCGAAAGCTCAACCCCAAACCCGAAGTTGCAATACACACCCGAACGAAAGCCATCTTTGCATCTTGGTGGGAGGCATCTACATCCCCCCTGCTCCAAGTGACTGCGGCATTGCAGTTGGTGGCATGCGTTTAGGCTCAACAGAGGCAGGCACTCCATAAACCCTGCATTCAGCCATATATGTACACATATTATGTGTGCGTGCGCGTGTGTGTATATGTATGTACATGTAAAGAAAGACTTTGAAGTAGCCTCAATGCAAGTCGCCGCTTGTAGCAAGCAGTCTCCGGACGGTGTTATAGTTCAACGAATTATTTTGATGATTTTTTCGGATCTATTCCTATGAGGATTTTATCGGACGGAGGCACGTGATCAGAGAAACATAGTCTACGCTGCTGGCCTCAACCCTTTTGCATCCGTCTCTCAGGTACAACAAGGCATAGCTACATGGTTGGTTAAATCGTACCAACGGTTAGGTTTTATCTGTTAGTCGTGGTGATATCATGGAATTCCAACAGTATATGTAATAAGGGCAAGGAAGCTCCAGTTGAGACGTCTATGTCATGTTTAGAGGTGTTGATTGCTTGCATGCAAAGTAGGTCTTTACATGTGGGTGTATATATGGTCCGGCGTCGCCGCGTCAGTGGCCCCCCCAAACCTCCCCCCACCTGAGATGTAACCTGGGCGTGTGTCCCCTCGCAAGGCGTAGAGGAACACCGGCTCTGCTAGGACCTCGAGCAACAGGCATGGATACATGCAAAAGGCTCGTGAAACGGACAGGCACTGGCTGTGTAACATTCAATGTTTCAACCAGGCACAAGTGTCAAAACACGTGGAGCTGCATGGCCGTGAAGTCGGCACTCTACTAGCCCGTTATTGCCCCAGTGACTTAATGGCGGAGTGATTGCGCTACGGTAGCTTGCGCGAATCCATACATCTCAGCCTGGAGAGCATATCAAAAAAGAGCAGAACTGGCACACGAAACGCAAACGGATCTTCGGACAAACTCTTTGCTTGAAAATGCCCACATGTTCAGCTTCTTCTCCAGATGGAAAGCATACTGCACAAACATGTAGAGCTTAGCTCCAATTGTTGCAGCGATGGCAGATTGCGGCTTGCGGAAACTCACGAATGGTTGATGAGTATCTTATCCTGTGATAAGTACCTCTTTTGTCCTTGGGCAACACTGAGGAAGTCCTTTGTCCTAAGAAAAGCATCTCCCGATGAAATGGCAAAGCACTCCAGAAGGATACCTTCTCCTGTGAGAAGCAGTCCGTGAAAGAACTTAATCAACTGCCTCGATGTCACGGTCTCAAGTTCGATCCCGGTGTACACCGTCCCGCTGGTAATTGTCATGCCACAAGCTCACGACGGTAGGATGATGCCGGACTGGATCAAACCTGCCACGAAACTGCCGCGCGGCTCTCGGAGCAGAATATGGATCCCGCAGAAGCTCACGCCACATGACTCGTACAACCGGTCCTACGTAGGCAGTTCCATCTCGGGGTCAGAATATAGTCAAGTCTTTCCTTTGCCCTCGCCTTTGTTCTTGCCCTTGGCAGTTTCCTTGCCTTTGGAGGATTTGCCTCCTTTGCCGCCGCCTTTGCCTTTCCACCAGGTGCTCGTGAGGGTTCGGAGGACGTTGAGAACCAGACGAAGGTGCACCTGAGACTGCACCCTGTGGAAAGCCTGCCTCAGTCGGTGCTGGCGCCGGATCAGAAGTTCCGCGGGCCTTGTTCGCCTTCTGTATCGGCTTCCTCCTGTCCGCTGCCTCTTTGACTGTATCGGGATTCCGATTGAGTGCCCTCATCCTGCCACCGGTGTATTGGTTCGCGTAAACCTCGATCAGGAGTGGAATGTGGGCATCGAAATCGCGGTCACCGTGAAGGTACGTCGAATTGAGGAGCCATTCCTGTACTCCATCTGGCCGCAGGTCCTCGTACTGTTTGAATTGAGGAGACATAGATTGTTGGCGGAGACGTGCTGCAATCTGGGGTAGCACAGATGCGGGGAACAGCGAGGACTCTGACCAGGCCTCCAGGAATTAGTCGAGGGTGCTCTGGCACTTGCCACCTCTGATGTCCATGCTCTCGTGCTTGCGACTCTTGGCTCGATACAGAGCCATGTTAGGGTCACTGCTCATCAGATCGACCTGAGAGCGCAAGCACAGTCGGCAAACATGGTGGCGAGGGCCTCGTGCGCGAGTGCAACTCTTGTCGCAGCAATGGTGTTGTTCAAGTGGAGCGTGCGCACGCGGATCCTGTCAGCGCCAGCTCGCTCAAGGGTGCGAGTCATAGCTGCCTCAAAAAAACACATCTGTTTCCCTTCCGGGGAGGGTTCCGGGAGTGGGGTTTGCTGATTGGAAAAGTCTCCCGACCGGGGCCTCCATCTTGATGGAGGCTGTGAAGGAGGATCGCCCGGTTTCCAGCTCGATAGGATCATCATCTAGATCCGGCTCAGGCTGTGAATTGGTACGAGGCGGCATGTCCTCATCATCCACCGGCATATCGCCGTGCGGATCGCCGTAACCCGGAGAGTCCACGCCATCGTCCGTAGCGGGCTGTTGCGGCACTGCGGGAGCTGGTGCTGGCTGGTCCGCGAAATCCAAACCAGCATCAGGCCCTCTACAAGTTCGGCCTTTCGATTCATTCCAAAACACGCTGATGGACCAAATGTTCGCTGACATGTCTTGAAGACACGGAAGGAGCTGAGACATCGTCAAGAAAAGACATGGTCATGATCACCCTTGTTCCACAAAATAGCTGTCATATCAGGATCACGATGAACCGAAAGAAGTGTCTTTCCAGATGTCCACTTGTAGACATTACAATACTCAAATTCCAAGTACGGAAGTTTCAACACTCACTCACTCACTTAATCATCGGCCGCAGAGCAGTCGCATCGGAAGAAGATGCCGGATGAGTTGCTGACTCAGTGCCCAGAAGAAGATCGTCAATGTACGACAGGGTCTGGACAGAGACGACGTCACAAAACGTTGTGGGTCAACGAAGCACAGAGGTTCCGGAAGCTAGCTTCCCCTTCGGACTCTCAGAGTCAGAAAGCCTCGCACACTCTTCTGACCAGGGAAGAACCGGCAAAGCCTCTGAGCTTCTCTCCAAACGCAAGCACAATGCATGCAAAGCTCCATCATCGAAGTCCTCGAAGATGTTTTCGAACAAGTGAGCTTGACTTAGGTCCGAATGACAATACTAACAAGACACTGGGAAAGCAACGCAGCAAACCGCGAATGCAACGTCTTCGTGGAATCATAGCCGTCATAGCCTGCATCGAGAGATTCCAGACGATTCAAGGTTCCTTCTGGCATGTTCGCGCGAAAAGAAATTTCACAAAGCTGCTGTTCCCCCTTGTTCCTGAAAGTCGCAACAGTCATGCTACTTCCCCTCAGAGAGCGACTGCACTGAGACAACAAAACTCCGAATGTGCAGGGTACATGATGGTAATTAACAAAGTACCTCCATCCTGTGTCATCCTGCCTGCGGCAGATCTGGGCACAAGAGAACCAGAAGGCAAGAGCTGCCTTCCTTGGCCACTGGATAGGGATTCTGAAGATAATCAGGCTCCAAGTGCAGCACCGAAGCCCATTCGCGACAGGTCTTCAACGGCCTTTTCACACTAGCAACGTGTCAAGCTTATCAGTTCGATCTTTACACATGCATTTGCAAGGTACTGCTATTGCGCAATGCCTGCAACTTCATTAGACTGCTGTCCACTGCTTTTGCTAAGTCTTCACGACTAAGCCATCTTGTTTGCAGCACAACGTCAAGACATGCATCGTACACATGAGCACACTGAGCACGGATCTTTACACTCCTCCTTGCTCGGGGCCTGCGGCTCCAGAGCACCTTCGAAGGTTGTGCTCATCTCATGTCATTAGTCTTCCATCTACTGATCCATTCCGACACTGCTTGCTTGGACGCGAGGAGGTGCCATGTCAGAATGCATCGTCCACTGGCGAACGAACTCTCCATATGTAGAGAATGTACTTGAGCTGCTTGGTCGTGGGTTGCATACCCCCAGCTCGCGGTTCTTCAATTCCCAGGAAAGGAGAGAGCCGCTCAATGAGGTCCCTCTTGAGTCCACTAACCGGAGACCCCACACACCGTAGGGCTTCCTTTAGGGATTCTGTCGTCATCAGCTCCAAGGTGTCGCGTATCACCCGGGGCCTTTCTTGAGGTAGATTGGTCAGAACCTCCGTCTCGGCGCGGAGACTCCAACCCGGCGTCATCGGGCTGGTCGTAGGTCCAAGCTCCTCCTGACTTGTTCGTCTTGTCGGGGTAGTCGTAGCTGGCTCCTCCTCGGGAGGTGCTCTCGTGGTTTCTCTTGCTGGCCTTGATGGGCCCCTGTCCTCCGGCGTTGCCCTTGAGGCTCGAAGTCTCAAAGGGCTCATCAAATCACAGGTGCCATCATCCTGCATGGTGGTGGTGCTCGCTTGATTCACCTCTCGCCTTGCCGCTTCTGCTGCTAGCCTTTTCACACGCTCCAACTTGCTCGCCTTCTTGGCAGCCTTGTACTGCCTCCATACGAACTTTGTCGCGCACTTGAACAGCTCCCATACAGCAATTGCAGCGATGCAAACCAAAACACCCACAACCATCAGCTCATCTAACCCCGAAACTTCGATCGCCTTCTTGTCTGGATTCTCGAGATCTCGGCCATCAGCAGGGGTAGCCATGGAAAGCAAAGTCAACACGAAAGCCATCATCTTCAACTTTACAGCTTCCATCATCTTCACAACCTTGCCACCAATAAAACCCCATAGCCCCAGCAACTTCCACAAGCGCTCCTTAGAAACCAGCTTGGTCACCAGGTCGGCTAGCTGTAGCTCGCCCGGAGTGTGCTTCACCACCAGGCGTCCCGAAGCCACTGCCTCCCTGATGAAGCTAGCCCTCACCTTAAGGTGCCTTGTTCTCTGGCTCCCGGGTCCGCCTGAGCACATCGATACAGCACTGCTATTATCGACCGCCAAAATCCTGTCGAAAGCATTCGGCTCTATCTCTTGCAGCACAGACGAAATGGACTCCAGCAAGTTGTAGCCTTGAGCTGCTGCATACAACTCAGCTTCCATGACCGGCATAGTGACAAAGGATTGCCTTCCAGCCTTCCAAAGCACTGGCGCCCGTCCGTAGGTGATCACTGTGGCTCCGTAGCTCCGAGCCCCGTACGGAGCATAACTCGCATCTGTGAAACAAGTCGTTGCTCCCCTCGTCCCGAACTCCGGTGGCTCCATCACCAACTCTAGGTCAGAAGTTCCAGCCAAATATGACAGCAATCTCTTCCCAATGCGAGCAACAGGAACAGGGTTCCGAGCAACATGCGAGGCCATTGCATTCACGGTGAAAAGAACGTCCGGTCTGGTCTTCGTCGCTAACCACAACATTTCTCCAACTAGCCGTTGGCCTTGTTTCAAATCATCTTCCGAAAACTCGGGCGCCTCAAGCTCCCTTTCAGTCTCCAGGGCATCAATCCACTCACGTGGAATCGGCAGTTGTGTTGGTGTGGTGTGCTGCATGTTGTGTGCGCGCAACAACTCTGTTATGTATGCTTGCTGGCTGATGCTGAAAGCTCTGCTGCCGGAGTCTTGCTTGATCTCAACCCCCAGGTACCGCACGGCCTTCTCAGGACCCACCCATTCCAACTCGGAAGTTGGCCACAAGGCCTTGATCTGATCGTGCAGCTTAATCACCAACTCCCTTTCCGCAAGGTACATCAGGTCGTCCACATACACGACAAGGGTGCCGTAGACCTCTTGAGTCTGTTCATCTCGTAGCAACCAAGGCTCTGACTCTGACTGCAACTGCCTCAAACCCAATCTGCGTCCCCTATAGATGACCTTCACCTCCCGGAGCTTCATGTTGCGAAATTCAGACCAAATCACAGGTGACTCCCTCAAACCATACAACGGTCGCTGCACTAGCCAGAAATCCGCACTGCACGCAATGGCGTCTCGGATCACTCTGGGGGGAGCCAAAGCATACTTTGGCATCTCCGATGGCCATTCGGCCAACAAAAAGGCCGATGTGACATCGGCAATTGCCGCCAACCATCTTCGTGAAGATGCGACCGTTAATGCTAGGCGTAGGACGTCAGAGCTCGTTCCCGAAGCGTATAAACTCATCTGGTCAGCAGCGTCATCCTTCGTGATGTAGTTTCCACAAATGACCATTCTGCATTTTCTTTTGCACCTGCCGCCCTTCACACTGGGAGGTTTCAGGGTGAACACGCACTTGGCGGGGACGACCTTGATGGTGCCCTGCTGTTCCATGGCCCTTGCTTGTTCCTGAGAAATCTTAACCAAGGTCCCAGAGCCAAACAAAGAAGTCACCTCCCGCTCAATGGCTTCAGTCCACCTTTGTAGAACACATTTCACTTGATCCAAAGGAACAGTGTGAACAACATCCAGGTCACCCTCCAGCTCGTCAAGCAACTTCTCGTAGTCAACCACATTGGCTCCTGCTTCTGTTGCTCTAGCTGCCTTAAGGAACACACCTTCATGAAGTTGTTGAAACTGCATCAGCTGCTTGTGAACTTCATCCAAGTATCGACACACACACTCCCGTGTATCGTCGAGCTCATCCCGAACATTGCGACCCAGCCTCTTTGCTTGCTCCGCCATAATTTCCTCCTCCTCAAGAAGGTCACGTAGGCGTACTGCCCGGTCCTCCATATCCTGAATGGCCAGATCCAGGTCGTGGTTCACGTAGTCCAAAGAATCCGGATCTCCCTTGACTGGATCCTTGTGCTTCCGCGTCTTCACCTCCGCCTTCATCATGGAAATTCTTGGTCCGTCCAGTTGAGCTCCATCTCCTCGGGCACGATGTGGATCCCATTCAAAACCCAACTCCTCAAGCAAGGCAACAGCCTCCACCTTGAGCTTTGCACTGTCACGAATTGAGTATCCAACCAACATCCAACTGGTTCCCGCGGTGCATGGCGTAGTATAGTGTTCTTCATGCGGATCAAAGACTTGGGGACCTTCACTGACCTTTAACACCACTTCCTGATCACCTCTTTTCACCACAACGTCACACCCTTCAAAATCCGATAGGGGTAGCACCACATTTTGTCCAACGTTGTGTGCATCACGATGTGGTTCTGCAACAATGTCCTTGAAGACCGCCAGGCTGTTGAATTTGAAGCCCGGACACTGCTGCTTCAGGTAATCCAGGAACACCTTCGTTGCCCTCGGGTACCTCTTGGTGTTATTCAATATCCCCACAACTCCACCGTGCACATACGCTCCAGAAGCCCACACTGCTTCACCTTCCTCGCGCTCACCAAAACGCTTGGGCTTCGTCCCGTGTTGAGGTAGTAGGCGTGCCAAGGACTCCACAAAGTCTCGTTCAATCTTGCCCTCCTTCAGCACCGCTCGGGCGTACTCCTCCACAGGGTCGTTGGGATCATACTCCTCCTCAATTCCTTTCTCAGGTTGTGGTAGGGATGGTAGGCCTTCATGGTCGTCTGGATTCAAGGTAGACTTCCTCCTCAGCCTTCGCGAAGGGTTTGCGATCATGGCATGATAATCCTCCAACTCCACCTCCCGGTCCGCATCAATCAAACCGGGTCTCATATGGGTCGTAGTAATGAAGTTTCCCTTTTCCATCATGATGACACTTCCACCATTCACATCCGAGCTTGGGCCGAGGTAGTAACCCGTTCCCCACCGTGAATCCAAATCGTAGCGGTTTCCAACTCCATAGACCTTCTTCTTCACATGTACTCGAACCCCAAACGGTATGAGCTCCTGGTCGGGGTCAATCTGCTTCTGCATCTGTGCCCAAGTTGCATAGCGCGTAGCCATAGGCCACATCCTCTGTGAGAAACCGCTAGCCCGCAACAATCGTTTGGTCTGATTCTTGCAGTATCGCACTGCCGACTCCGCCCGCCCGTTAGATTGGGGGGCTTGGCCTTCCGTGTACGTAGTGAACGTTCCCCTTGACAACAGCCATCTCTTCAAAGGCTCGCTCCTGAGTTCACGTGCGCGATCTGCATGAACTCGCACCACTGGATATCCCAACGATCTTAGTCTCAAGAACATATCCTGTACTGCTGACAGCACATCTTTGGTAGTTCGCGATCGCAACGGGGTCGACAAATACATGACCTGGTAACCAACGATGCCATCGACCTCCGAAAACACCTTGTTGAACTCCTCATCGGTCATCCCTTTAGGTAGCCTGCGCGCCTCCTCTGCTGTGACCACTGGCTCCTCCTGATCGTCCAATAGCTCACCTTCTGACCATCCACGAAGCGGTCCAACGCCAGCACCCGTATCCTGCTCCACTTCTGGCTCAAAGTCACCACCCACAACCTGCACTTGATCTTGAGCGCTAGGAGAACCCCCTTCTGGAACTTCACGACTGTGTGGACCCCCTTCTGGTACTTCACGATTGTGTGGACCCCCTTCTGGTACTTCACGACTGTGTGGACCCCCTTCTGGTACTTCACGACTGTGTGGACCCCCTTCTGGTACTTCACGACTGTGTGGACCCCCTTCTGGTACTTCACGACTGTGTGGACCCCATTCTGGTACTTCAGCCTTCATCCTTGGTACCACGTAGGCCCCAACAAGAGCAAACCTGTAGTCCGCATGGTCTGGGTCCGCTCCTCGCTGCCTGAAAGGGCCACAAACATCCAGGCTGAGACAGTAACTTGAAGGGGTCTTGATCCTCACATGTTTGCGTCCCGTGCCACTGGACTCCACACATGTCCTGCATTTGCGGTTGTATGGCTGGTGGTTGTTTCGAACATGGATTCTCCACTGTTCCAGTTCACGATCCGACAACGAACCCAAAAAGGAACCAGCATCCATCTTCGCCATCCACTTAGCCACTTGCCTCGACTCCGGCTCACGAAACCATTTGTTCACCACTCGGATTGTTTCCTTCTTGAAAGGCTCCGTCCATTTTCCCGTGGTAGTAGATGTCGTGATATCGCCGGTCTGGTAGTCCAAATTGGTTGCCACAGTGCCGTACTGGTAGTCAAGACACATCATCTCCATGAACTTCGGCCACGCTCGTTGTAGTCCTGTGGGGTTCTTGCCTTCAGGTCGCTGCTTCATGTAGTTCATCATCTTGTCCCCTTCAAACATCACGAACGGGGGGTGTCCATGTAGTGCGCTCTCGCTGCCTTAGCCACCATCGAGGACCACATAGCCTTCGCAACCAACTCCTCGTCAGTGCCTGAACGCATAGGAGGTGAAGCCATGAAGCCCTTCACCCGTCCGGTAGCCGCCGCCCACAGCAAAGCTCGGTAAGCTCCCGCAGGTTTCCGCATATCAAACGCCCTTGACCTCACGATGTCCATCTCCACGAACACAGCACCATCTTCCATGGATTTGAAATGCATGGAACCATCGTCGGGACCTGAAAACAAATTCACCACCCATGGGGTCGTCATCAATCTTTTCCTCACCCTTCTGGAAACGGGCATCGCCTTCAGGTAGCCCCAGCCTGCCTTGTCATTCAACACCACATCCTCCGCTATGGCTCCCTTCATAGACGCCGGCAGTGAGCAGAAAGGTGAGTCCTCCGCCTCCAAAGCCTTCAGCTGTTGAATACGACCTCCGCCCTCAACAAACATCTCCAGGTGGCTCGACCACGTAAGATCACGATCCCAAGCCCATAGGGTTCTTTGCATCACCGCGTTGGACCGCTGTAGCTCCTCCACCCTCTTGTCCTCCAGCTCCTTGATCAACTGAAGAGCCTGAGCTTCTTTTTACCAGCGGACACTGGCCCACCACCTTAGGTCGGATGACCCCGTGTACTGGGTGTACGATTTCCAACCCCCGGCGTCTGCCCCATGTAAGCTCGCAGTTCAAGTCCTGAACCAGGGACCCCAACGGAACGATGGGACAGGTCACATCTTGATCAGTTGATTTCGTGGCCAAGAGCGTGCCTCCGCGGTTCTGGGCCAACGTCACGTAGTCGCCGGTTGCCAATTGAACCCGGACTCGGCTAGCGGACCCTATCTCATCTGGTGATCCTGTTCGGAACGCGTGGGAAGCTCCTGAGTCGAGCAAGCCGGACCTGCCCGATTCTGGCTCCATCCCCAGCGCGCGGGCTTGAGCATTGATGTCTTCCATGGACAACATCCTCAGCTGTCGCATCTCCTTCAACATAGTGTTGGCCTCTCGGATTAGATGACGCAGGTCATTCTCTCCCGGTGGCGCCGGAGCCGCCGCATTGGTAGTCTCGGTTGTAGTAGAGGACGATGAAGCTGCCGCTCCCGCCGTTGGAGAAGTTGTGGTCGATGAAGATCCTGCTGGTGGTGCTGGGTGTGCGCTTTCTGGGGCCAGGGTAGCTATAGTCGGCGTTGATCCAGGCTGCTCGCCCTTTCCACCTCGGTTGGGGCTCCGTCCTCCCGGAGTTTTCTCCTTTGTCGGGCAGCTCTTTGACATGTGTTGTTTGCTGCCACAAGTCCAACATCTGCCCTGCCGCTGCTTCTTGTCCACATCATGGTTGTACTTGCAAGCGGCACCTCGTCGGCATCCTTGGTCTGTCAAGAAGAACTTGCATGGAGCTCCCTTGCCCTTGTTGGGGGAGGTTTCTCCTCCAGCTCCATCACCACCACCTTGGGAAGTTGTAGTCGTAGGGGATGTGGTAGTCGCTGCCCTCAAAGATGGTGTGCTTGTAGGCGTAGCCCTTCCCCGGAACGCAACTTGCTCAAACTCCGAAAGAAGCGCACGATGAAGGTCCTCCACAGATTGCTGAGAGGGCTTGACGTCCACCTCCAAGGTGTAGCGGGTCATGTTGACGCGAAGCAAGATTTCGCTGTGCTCCTTGATCACTCGCCTCACAATACCGTCGAGCCCACGTAGTAGGATGCTTGGATCAGGTCGTTGTAGGCCAACATCACCGGCACGGCGCAACCACCTGGACCAGCGTCGCAAGGCATCAACCGCCTCACTTGCATTGGTGGCTTCCGTCGGCATCTCGAGGGCCTTGCGGATCTGTTGTCTCTCTGCCGTGCTCCCTGGGCGATATAGCACCATCACTCTCCCCAAAAACCTGAAGCGCCCCGGTCAAACGAGAAGCCAAGATCTCGGTCCTCACTGACTCCGGTAGACTAGCCAGCAGCATTGCGGTGGCCCTCTTGTCCACTCTCAACCATTTGTCCTCCTTGATCGCGGCGCTGGCATAGCTCTCTGGTCGCAAAGAAAGCTTCGTGAGGTTCGAGCTCTTCAGGTAGGCCTCATAGAACCGGTCCAAACACAGAAGTACTTCCTGCCACCACGTCGCAGACGAGTTGCAACCAATCGCCCACATCAATGCACGAGGTCTCTGACAACTCAGGTAGCCGTGGTAGCTCTGATATGCCCGGCTTCACTTGTTCCGGCTCCGAGGTTCGACTGGTCATTGAAGCCGCCATGGCACTTTGCAACTGAGCCATCCCTTTTACCAACATATCGAACGGGTCCATCGCCGCTCGTGTAGTCGTCGGCTGCCCAGTTGATGCCGTTGGAGCAGACGAAGAAGTAGGGCCCGTAGTAGCCGTAGCCGGAATCTGACCTCCACCTCCAACGCCCGTCTCCTTCACCTCGTCACAAGCGGACCTTACTGCCGCTCCCACTTCCTCACTTCCCTCTGCTCCCGCTCTTCCGCTGGCAGGAACGTCCAATCCAGCTCCAGACCCCCGCGTAGCTTCCCGGGTCGCTTGTCCTGGTAGAAGGCCTTGTCCTCTTCCACCATCGCCACCTCCAGGAACTCCAGGGCCCCTTTGCTGTAGAACCGGATCACCCCCACGATCATTCAAAGGCTCGTGGTTGCCTCTGTCCCTGCCGGCCTTCACATCAGCCAGACCAGGAGGTGGAGCAACGCCACCACCACCTTCACGAACTCCACTACCTTGACCTCCTTGTCGTTGGGGGCCCTGTGGAAGTCCCACCAAACCTTGCCCTTGAGCATCGCTATGACGATCTCCTTCTCCAGGGGGTCCAGCAGGATTGCTCCCTTGTAGGGGCAGCGGAATCGTGGGGGGCCGCGTTGTCGCCCCATCACCTCGGGTCACCATCGCCCGGAGGTACTCATTCTCTTCTCGCAAGCCCGCCATCTCCCTTGTGTGGGCCAACATCGCGCTTTGCACCTGTCTTCGAACTTCTGCTAGCACTTGTTCCTGAGTGCGAGAGCCCGTTGATGACTCTGTATCTCGCTGACCCACGCTTGCGCCTCCTGACGCGTGGAGAAGGGGCGCCTGCTGGGGCCACTGCTGCATAACCCTCTCAGCCTCCTGGTTGAACAGCGGCGCCTGCTGGGCTCTCGGTGAGGGCATAGTCCAGCTCGAAGGCGGGGTCATAAAAGGTCTCGCCAAAGTGCCTCGGGATGGATGCTCCAAAACAGGTGCCACAACCGCCGCTGCTTGGTTCACTCGCCTCTGGAAGAATTCACCTAGCCTGCATTCATACTGCTTGGCTTCCCCTCGGCTCCTCTGGGCCCGGTAACTCTTCAGGAGGTGAGGTTGTCATCCTCACCGTCACACTCTGAGTGCTCTCAACGTACTGCGGTGGCACCTGAGAAGTCGTGGGATGCCCAGTGGGTTCTCGGTGGAGATCTTGTTGTGGTAGGGTAACAGGCAGAGGTAGGGAAGGCGGTTCCCGTAGAGGCTGAGGTTGAGGTAGGGATAGCGGAGTGCTCACAGCTTCAGAGTAATTCGGAAGGCTCACAGGCTGTTGCTGCTGGGGCGGCTGCTGGTCTGCTTGTGGTGCATTGTGCGCGCTCTGTATGTCATGTGCATTACTCTGCGACGCTCCTTCTCTTTCAGACACCACTGCCGCAACTCTTGGCTCTGCAGAAGCGGAACCGTATCCCCCAGAAGTCAAGCCCGAAGAAACTGGACCATTCAGCAGCGGCTGTCCTTGATCTCGCCCTGGTGCTCCATACGATGGTCCGTCAGTTTCGCCTTCCAAAGTCCCCTGAGCTTGGGAACTCATAACCTGATGAGCGTCCCGGACCGACATCTTCACGTACCTCTGATTCCACAGAGCCTCGTGAATCATCAGACTCCAGAGGAATGGCCGCGTCATGCCACGGATCTCCGTCGCGTCTCACCTTCAATTGATTGACTCGAAGCACAGGGCGATGAACCTCCACCACTACCATGGCACCCTCCTGTGACACGACAATTCCTTTGAACCGGATGCCTTCAGATTTCTTCTTCGCCTCATCTTTGTGCCAAGCAACACACACGATCTCCCTTCCGATAATGACCGTCAGACGGCGTAACACGCCGCGCAAGATTATTGCGGAGATCAAGTGACATCCTCTGAAGATTCAGAGTGGCTCGATCCTCCTCGGGAGGGTTAGCAGAGAGCAGTTCAGGAGTACTGTTCTCCGCGTCAAACAGACCAGGTGGTCGCCTGCCGGTCGCTATCTCCAAAGGAGAATAGCCTGACACGGTAAGCTGCCAACTCCTCTCCTTGCCCATGCGGCTTCTTCATGCACAGCAGTCTCGGCGCGAGTTGGCCAGGGAGTACGAGGTCGAGATGGATATGGAGTATCGCCATGAAACTTTAGTAGGCATGATTGGTAAAGAAAGCTTAATGTCCAATGGTCCAACGATTCCCGTAGGAACACAGTTGTTCTCGTCAGTCCATTGCCGGAAAAGCTCCCAGAGTCTCAGCCGCTTCCAGTTCCAGGCTTGTGAGAGCCGTAGCCCAAGGGAGATTAGAGGCGCCATCGATGAATACCAAGGCCAGGCCTTGTTACCAAACTTGATTTCTTGGATGATGCTCGCAATCCTGCAATTCTGGCTCGCGGAGGCGTTGGCGTGGAAGTGCTACAAACACGACAGCCTTTTGACAATGCGGTCGTACTTGTCGTAGATCTCTCCTGGCAGCCCAAGCATGCTGGTCCTTCGTCGAAACTAAGCTGAACTCACACGGTAATGCTTCACATGCAACTTGTAAAGCTCAACGTCGTTGTTCAACTTTTCCAACATGCGCTGATACCGCGGAGAGGCCCTTGAGACCTCGTGGACGGGCAACGGAAGCGCAACCCTCGTAGTTTCGAGCGATTCGCTCTCTGGTGCTCTTGGCGGAATCGCCGCAGGGGCTTAAGGCTCTGAGGGAGCGCTCTTGGAGGTACGGATCATTTTCAGGAGCCACTGAAGGAGCCGCAGCCTTGGGTGCCGGTCCCTGCGAACCGCTTCCCTTGATGCCGACTCTCCGTTTCACCGGTCCATTTCCTGCTGGAAAGCCTGCGGCTGCTCCTGGTTCCTCTGAGATGTCTTCACGCTTACATTTGCTGACCATATCCTCGGGCGATCCTACCTTTGCACGGTCATCACGGGTCTGAGCAGGTACCGAAGTCTTACTCTCGATACCACCAGGCAGAAGCCTAAAGACTGACCTACCCTTCCAAGACCCCGCAATCTTTGCGGCAGGATGCTCGCTGGAACGCCAATCGTCTTCCTGAGTCACGCTCTTGCCCTGGGAGAATCCCATGATCGTCTTGCGGTCCTGCGCTTGTTGTCGAGGAACTCCAACGGGACCATCTTTGGGTTTGTACTTCGCCTTCCTCATCTGCTTGTGGACACGGGTCATTTCCATCTTGGCCTCGTTGATCACCCACTCATCATCAGTCGCAAAGACGAAGTCTTTGGATACCTCTTCCTGAGAAGAGCTTCAACGGGTCTTCTAATGAAACCGCGAGAAGTAAGTGAGAAAACTCGACTGCTTGTGCTTGTCGAAACGAACGCTCCACATCAGACGACTGAGGTCGAGAAGGTCAAGCACGAGATATGAGCTAGGTGCTACCTTCAACTCCACATTGGTAATCCCCAGTTCAGGACTTCTAAGCAGCGCCTTGTCTGGATGGAGTTCGCATTGAAACCTCAGGTTGCGCATTTGCGGCAAGGACATGAGAACCGGAACATGACCCTGCTCAACAATGTCAAACTCCGTGGGCTGAACCATGTACTCCCGGTCGTTCGTGCGCACAACCAGCTTCTGGTTGCACTGCACTTTGTCGACTCGGACTTCAGGCCCAACAAATGCACCCAAACATAAACAACCAGTATCGGATGCTACATGCAAGCATTCAACGTTTCCCGACTGTTGGCTGGCAGGCGATTTCGGCTTGGAGAAAAATAGTGGGGGGGGTACAGCCGTGCATAGGTGTATTTCTGGAGTCATGTCGACATCTTTTTTGGCGGCATAGCCTGACAATTTGTTTGGCCTTTTTGCGTGATCAAGTCTTCTAGCGTATCCTGCAGATGTGGGAATGCTTGAATCCGGATATTTGCTTGCCTGGGCAGCGGGACATCCCGATCCAAATCTCGGATATCCCAGGTTTTGCCTGCGCTTGAAGGACGCCATATTTTGCATGCAGGCACATAAACTTTTTTTGGGACGGGTGCGAGCTGCGGGAAATCCCGGGCCCAGCAGGGTGATGAACCAATAAAAAGGGATTTGGCGCATTCCCGTGGAGGATGGAGTCGTCAAAACAGTACATTGTAGTGACCTATTTTTGTTAGCCGGATAGCCTACAGTAGACATGTTTTGCGAATTATATGTTTCAGATTCGGGCCGGGCAGAGACCCATCAGTTCTTGAGGCCATGAGCCTTGAGACTAATCTTTCTGCCATTCATGCCTGTGTGATCCTAAGAATATCTATCCCCAGCAGCTTTTTTGTCTGCGTTCTTTCTTGTCGCCCTAGGACTTGGCAAAGGTGAACTGGGACGTGGTCTCGGCAATGTTGTACCATATGCCACAATCCCGGTTCTCATGTCAGGTCCTGCGCGATCACTCGAGAAACCATTCTCGCACACCCCCAAGTCCAACACCATCGCGGTCGGCATCAAGGGCTGAGAGATGAAAGCCTCTTCCTCCTGCGTGCCCATGAATGAAAAGTTCACTGGGGTCGTGCGGTTAAAGAAGAACGTTGTGGCAGTGACTGTATGTCACTGCTCTGGGCAGCATCGGCGAGTTGCGCTGTTCCGTCCTTGAAGCCGGACTTCCCGTCCTTTCCATCTTCTCCACGCTTGCCCTTTCCTTTGTCCTTCTTTCCTTGGCCTTGGCTGCATAGGACTCCTCGGACTCGTACCATGACCAATCGTCCGAAGACTGGTCTTGCCATTGACTGTCCTGGCATTGTCCGTCTGCTTGCCAGGCATCTGTCTGATCATCGGCAAGATTCGGCTTGCCTTTCCTCTTCTTGAAGAATCGTCTTCCACTGGATCGTTTGCCACCTTTTCCTTTGCATTTGCGGCGGCCTCCTTTGAATCCACGTCGCATCTTGCGACCTTGGAGGCATCTCTGGAACCATTTGTAGTTCTCCTCCTCGTAGACCCAGAAGGCGTCCTCGTCAGCTTTCAGAGACCATGACCCTTCTGCGCCGTCCTCTTCATCCTCGACCCAACAGCCTTCATGATTGTCTAGGTAGCCTTCCTCAATCGCCAAGAGTGTCTTTCTGCCCCCATGACCAGAAGGTGCGAGGAGAGGGTTGTCGACGGAAGTCTTGGTCGTGCAAAATGTCTCCAGGTAAACCTCGCAAAGCTCATTGAGGCGGTAGTCTGCCAGCACGCGGTTCCGATGGGACACCAATGAAGTCAAAACCTGCCGCTGATCCTGCGTGAGGTCGGACAAGAAGGCAAAGATAAGGGCAACCAAGTTGGCCGGGCCGTTGGCCGTGATCGGAATCGTCCGAGCATGCTGATTTCTGAGCCGATTGTTGGCTCGCTCCATCGCATCTTCAGGGGTGATGTCACCCTGCTCTTCGGGGGGAAGTCCTGCTATGAACGCTCGGACCTCTGCATTGTTTGGGTCCGTGATCGGAAGGTAGGTGTCGTTGAAGGCTTCCTGCATCCAAAGGACAGAGAGCTGAAACCTGGTAATCCAACGAAGCATGTCTCCATTCCCGCGGTGCAAGTTCATGAACTGCTGGAAGCGCTAGAGTCCGCTAGAGGAACACATTCATTGCGCCCTTCACGAAGAGTGGCCTGAGGAAACTCTTGAAGTACTTCACTCCGTTGTTCGGATCCTTCAGGCGGTCCCTGTCCAAATGCCTCTTGTGGATCGCAGCTTCACCTTCCAAACGGTTTAGCAAAGCTGGTTCTCTCTTATCATTTTCCAACTCCGTGATATCACACCAGTCATCGATCGCATCATCATAGGCAAACCAACTTCCTCGTCTGTCTCAAGACGGCGGTACTTTGGTGGTCACCTGCTGGAAAGCTGGGAGACGGTGTGATTCATTGAGATGACGATGATTCGTCGCATATGATTCACTTCCATGAAGGAGGTAGTCATCATCTCCTTCGCCATGCTCATACGGCACAGCAGAGTGGCTAGCCATCGCGCTGTCCACGGATTGAGCCCCGGCACAAACCTGAGCGAAGTTTGCCGCAGAGACTCTTGTCACCTGGACTTGTGTGAAGCACACCGAGGATCCAGTTGCCTCGGTGTGGCCAGCACTAACGGGTACCTTCACCGGCGTGAAGTTTCCCGTTTCCGGTAGCTCCGCAACCACTTTGAGATGTAACCTGGGCATGTATCCCCTTGCTAGGCGCACAGGAGTTGTTCCACGCGCACAGCTGTAGCTCGTACTCTGCTAGAACCGTGAGCGACAGGCAAGGATACATGCAAGTGATACGTGAATCAGACAAGCACCTGAATAAATGTGTAACATTCAGTGTTTCACCCCCCCCCCTGGTATGCCCACCCCCAGCCCACCCCGTACCCCCAGGCCCAAGCCAGGCCCCTCATCCGAGTAAACAGTCGCAGGCAGGGATGGTGCTCGTGTGCATCATATTTCTCGTAACTGTCGACTCTCGCGCAATCTGCGCAACTTTGCGGCCGTGAATCTCGCAACCCTTCCCCTCCCTTCCCCCTTGCCCTCCCCCTCCCCCCACAAATTAAATTGATGGCGATGACAGCGTGGACAATGACGCTGATGTGCATCTTGCATGCTGGTATTGCCAGTGTTGCTGCTGGCGGTACATCTGCTTTTATGTTGCTTTGAGCTTCATTGCCGCATTTTCATTGCTTTATCTAGTTGAAAATCGTGCCTGGCTTGTGATGTTGTTGCGAAGATTGTACCGTTTGTTGTCATTCCACACCAAGTTCCGTTTGAGCACGTTTTTGAATGTTTTTCATTCGGGAATTTTGGGCAACGTACCGGAGGGGAGAGTGCGGCTGCTGGGGATTATGATCACCATCTTCGTCATCATCATCATCATCATCATCACCGTAATAGTCATCACTGTCACTATCAGTGGCTTTGCAGTTCAGGGCAGGTCGGACTTCAGAGGATTTGTATCATATCCTACGGCCCTAACCTTTAGCAACCGGACGCCCAACCAGGAATCGTCATGGAAGGGGGGGCAGCCAACCACAACCACGGGGAGAAAGTGAAAGGGCGGGGGGGGGGGGAGCAGCGCTGCATCATGTACAAATGGGTGTGTGTATGTAGTTTAGTATGTCTATTGATTTCATTTCGAATCACATGACTCGTGTAGCTCGATTGTTTGGATTGTTGGAGAATTCAGGGTTATGATACTTCTCGGTCACGGAAACCATCAAGCTTGTCCGAGTCGCGTGGAGCACGAAGGACCGTGCACAACTAGTCCACATGTCATGCATGCAGGTCGTCACGACATGGCATGTAAGTTTTAATTACTAACGCACCAAAATGCAGCACACAAATTGCAGGTCTAAGTTTGTCCTACATGTTCTCTCCCAGGTATTCCGTCACTCCTCCAGTGGTTCCGCAGAAGCTCCAGTATTTGGGCTTCCGGCTCTGGGACGAGGCACGGACCTCATGCCGAACCCACACGAAAGGAACCAAATGAACCCGAACAAGGGTCAGAGATTTAGTTCGGGTTTTTTATGGTTTTGAAAGGTTTGGGGGCTGATGGTTTAGGATACACCGCATGAACCTGCGCAGATTGTACGGCTCAGATCCCTTAGGGTTGAGGCGCCACCACGCTTGGTGTGGCTTTTACGCGCACTATCAGGTTTCAAGATTCAGGGCGCAAAAAGGTGCTTAGGGCTCGAGGATCTCTCAGAGGGTAGCGCCTACAGTGTCGGTGGACCTATTTGTCGGAAGGCCCCGTGCTTAGAGATTGTTTGCCGGGCTTCGTTGCCCGACTGATCCCTGAACGGCCCGGAGTGCTCAGGGTTGTGGTGCAGAATGTGGTTCGGGGCTTGGGAGTCTTAAAGCCTGAGCTCCACACGGTTTGGTTTGGGTTTTAGGGTTGTTTAGTTAAAGCAGGATTTTGCTGCAATGTTTCATTGTTAGCTGGTGGTTGCTGCAAGTGTTAACGAAGAGTTTAGAGTCGGGTATTTTTGCCATGACACCACGCCATGCCTCAAGCGACTGAGGCGTAACACCCTGAAAATTCAACCAACAAACCCCAAAGCCGCAACACCCCGAAACCTAAACCCCTAAACCATCCTCACCCTGCAATGGCCCAGTACAAAGTGTGATTTGTCACGTACATGTGTACATGTGCTTCTGTATCCTGGTTAGGATTCACACCATCTTTGTTTCACTTACGCAGCTTGACTGCTCAAGTACCGCTTACGCGAGTACCAGCAAAAGGTCCGCTAGCGCTTGGGAATTCTAGTGTTGCCTTTCCGCTGAGTGTCGAACTAACGGCATTAGTCTCTGATCGTTCTTGCCTTGCTTGCTTTGCTGTGCTTTGCTACGATCTACGATTGGTTGCCCTGAGCTTTGTGACCGAGAGTTAAGTGGATTCCTCTGCTTTTCACAGGTTATCAGCCGTATATAGGACCTCTGCATCCGATTGTGGATTGCTGCTTCGCTGCTGCTGCTTAGGCACTCGGAACGCCTGATCCAATCAGCGTCCGATCACTACCGTCTTCCTGGCTCAGACCAAGTTCGGAACTTGTGGTTGGCCGCGCCACCGAGAGAATGGCGACTCCGATCGGTTCTCCTCATGTCCCTTCGACTGTCGGTTCTTCACTAGTGACGCCGGTCGCACGGGATGTCGTGGAGCCCGATGAAAGTGCCCACGCATCTCGCTGCACCACCCACGCTTCGCAACGCCTGGCACGATCAACGCCGGCACGCTCGCTGCTCCTGCCGATGCTCGTGCTTTGCCTCCGGCCTCCGTTGCCTGCTTTTTCTGCGTCCACTTCTGCTTCCACGCACACCAGTTCACGCACACCCTCTTTCCGACCGATCTTTCTTCTTGTCCTCTTTCCCTTCACGGGGATCCAGAGGGCGCTCGGACTCTTTGCGGGTCCGGGCCAGACGACCGTGGTCCACCAATTTCGGACCCGGCGTCTTTCCGCCCGCCGCGTCCCGCCGCGTCCGATTCTTATGGGCCGGCGGCAGGCCGCGGTGGAGCCTCGCTCCCCGCTGTGCCAATGAGCGAGCACCAACATGCACCCCACGATTCCGGCGCAACGATTAACGCGCTGGGTCGTGGTGGTGCCGCCCCCGCACACGATGTTGGCGGGAGGCTCATGGGCTCTTGTCCCGACGGGGCCCTGGTGAACGAGGCTATCGGCTCTGATGCATCCGCGCGTATCGCCGCCGATATTCTGGCGATCGCGCAGGGTGTCACCAACACTCAGGCCGACCTCGAGATTTTGAGGAACGGAGTCTCGGATGTCACCGAAGTGCTTGACAATAATTCCCGAGACATGTGGGAGCTTCTTCCAGCTGAGTTAGGAGATGAGCAGGATCGACTCACGCTCGTCCAGGACTCGATTCGTGAAAAGCGGATTTCCGATCATGAGTCACTTGAGGCTCACTTCGCGAGGCTCAACTCGATGGTAAACGATCGATTCATTGAGTTTGATGAGCGGATTCACCGACTCAACGAGAAGCGTGCAGGATCCTTGTCCATGCAGCTTGCTGAGACGATCCGCCACATCAAGGAGTATCCTGACGCGCTACAGCAAATTCAGATCAATATCTCAAATGCTGAAGCGCGCATCGCTGCGGTTGAGCAGAATGCCGCCAACCGTATCGAGGTCATCAGGACAGAGATGAGCCGAGCTCTTCACGATCATAAGGAGAGTAATCGTGTTCTCATGGATCATCTTGCTACTCGAGTCCTGCATCTTGAGAACGCCCACGCTCACAGGTCTGTTTCTGACAGATCGACTCCTTCGCGACAGGAACGAACCCAGTTCTTTGATTTTAGCGATCATGACGGTGATATCCCACGTCCTGCGGACTTGCCGCCAGTTCCTGGCACATTATTCCCTGGCGGACATAGTACTGCCATTCCACGATCTTTGCTGCTAGGTCCGATCGATCATGGCTCTCCGCCTGGTTGCAATGCAGCGCCTGCTGAAAAGGCTTCAACAGTGCACTCTCAGACGGGTTGCCCGAATCTTGATGGAGATTTTGAGGCGAGCTCAGCAACGAGTCGCTGACGGACAACTCAGCGAAAGTCATGAGCAGAATAATCCTGCTGGGCCAATCCGACAGAATTTTGGCCAAACATCCGCATGTTTTTCGGGAAGATCACCGAATGTCGCCGTTCCTTGGGCAAATGCCGCTGGAGTGACATCGGGATGTGCTCAGAGCTTTGGGCCGATCTCGACGGACAATGATCTTCGTCCGGAGGCTCGGCCCGCTCCTGATGTGCGAATCTTTGCTCCTGAACCGAAGCCGAGCCCTACGTTTCCCTGCCAGATCTTTTACGATACACATACGGTTCCAGCTGGCAAGGGCCCATCTAGATGGTACAATGCCATGCTCGGGCGATCTAGCTTCGTCGGCGATGGTGTCGGTGCTCCTATCCTCCACAGTGAAACTGGCACGTACACCCTGGCGCCGAATGCTACCATCTCTACAACGCTTCGGCCAGTGCCGACCAACGATGCCGTGCCTCCGATGCCCACCTTTAGTGCAAGAAATGTCCGCCCCTGCGCCGAGTTCGGCACCGGCAGGACACAGTGGACTGCCGTTTGCTCCCTTTGGGCATGCCCCCGCCAAAGGAAAAGGAAAGACGAAGTCGCCGACCAAAGGTTCAGGAAAGACCGAAGCCGCAGACGCCCCGCCGAAGGGAAAAGAAGAGGACGAGCCGCACCCGAAAGGTTCAGGAAAGACCGAAGCCACAGAAGGAAAGCTTGTTGAAGCTGAGTCGCAGGGAGGTGATCAGGAACAGGCCGAGCCCCGGACCCCAGCCTTGAAAAGACAGCTGACTTGGTCGGACCACAAGTGCTCCGCCGCCAGCAACACAGCCGCACACGGTCATGTTAACAATGAGCAGATATACTCACGATTGATGCGATGACCGATCAGCATCCAAGGTCTTGCTGACTCAAATCCAAGAACGGTGTCAACGAGCCCAGAAAGTGCAGAGAAGAGCCTCAGCATGCATTATAAGCGAGTTAGGTTTCACAACATTTCCGGGCAGCCATCTATATATGCACCCGGATGAAAAGCCTTTAAAGACCCCGAACCCTCCCAACACCCTAAAGAGCCCTAAGCCCCAAAAGCTAAAACCCTAAAGACAGTTGAGGGTGTTTGGGTTTAGGGTTTCTGGCTTTATACTAGGGTTGCATATATGAGGAGTCCCAAAGACAAAGTTTATCCCGAGCTTTGCAAGCCATGCCGTCACCCGGTGCCCAAATCTCAAGGCCTGCTCCACGCACGGCCCCGTCGCCGGGAGATGTCGTGCCTGCTGCTACGAAGCCGCATGTTTGGAAATCGTGGCACATCCCTGGTCTTGTGCTTGAATGCAGCAATGCAACCGCTGAGGTAGCAAAGCTGAGTCATGAACAGATCGAGAAGATTCTGAGTATGGCCGAACCTGGTGAATTGGACTTGGGCTTGAGGAAGAGGCTCAACGAATCCATGAGACGGCGGTTCGAGAGTGGAGATGGACCGCTACTACACATCCAAACCCTAAACCCTAACCCTAAACCCTAAACCCTAAAAGTATTCTGAGACCCTATGGCAGGACTCAAACCCGGATTGCTCGAGAAATGGAAAGCGACCAAGGATCCGGTAGAGAAGTGCATGCCTTATATATAGAGCCTGATGCACACCATGCCATCCACGTTCCCATGCCGTAGCCACTTCACCGTGATACTCAAATTCAGCTTTTTGAAGGCATTTATTGTCCACAAGGACATGAATGACATCCAAGTTGAAGCCTTCTACATAGAGACAACCAGCTGCACTTTGTTTTCTCCTGTGTACCTCGCATGTATGGTCACCAGCACATATTCAAACTGAGGAAAGACACGGTGACGAACAAGGAGAACTGGATATCGCTTCCATTTTGTGAGCTTCGCAAGCTTTACACGACAGATGTTCAGCAGAAATTCTTGGAAGAACAAGTGGTGGCAAAACAGCGAGGCACCCCGCATCCACAGGCCGGCCCTTCGTCATCATGTTTCTCATTCATATAGACACACGTACACACGCACACACACACACACACACACACACACACACACACACTCTTGTCAGGACAAAACAAATCCCGAGATGCGAATTTACACGGTATTTCGCGACATCAAGGACTCCAGCCCCTTGGCTTCGATACATAGGTGATGGAAGTCCCTGCCTCTCAATTTCCTCTATAGAGAATTGTTTGAAGTCAGAAACATTTAATCGCCCGAAGCCCTGAACCCCAAACCCTCAAGCACATACCTCGACAAAGCCCATTTGTTTGTGCCAAGCCACAACGGTGAGACCGCCCAAAATCCCGCAACCGAACCCTAAACCCTGAATCCTACAAGCCCGAAAAGCCTGATGAAGCCCAGGTGCCAACAAGAAGGAGATCGGCAGCAAGACTTCGGCAGTCGCCAAATTGCCAGCCAACAAAGCTGCTCGTGCTTCCTTTGCTGAGGCTCTGCAGGGCAAGGCTGGTGCATTCGGCAGCCAAGGTTTTGGAGAAGCCGAGAGTGGAGGCAAAGGGAAAGGCTTCAAAGGTAAAGGCAAAGGAAAAAATAAAGGAAAGGCCGCCAAGGACCCCTTGTGTTGCTCGGCATCTCCCTCCCTCTCTCTCTCTCTCTCTCTCTCTCTCTCTCTCTCTCTCTCTCTCTCTCTCTCTCTCTCTCTCTTTCTCTCTTTCTCCGTCTCTCGCTCTCTCTTTCTACATCTCCTTCTCACTCTCACTCACTCTCTCTCCTCTCTCTCTCTTTCTATCTCTCTCTCTCTCTCTCTCTCTCTCTCTCTCTCTCTCTCTCTCTCTCTCTCTCTCTCTCTCTCTCTCTCTCTCTCTCTCTCTCTCTCTCTCTCCAGAAAGACCTACAGCAGATCCTCGCTTGACTAGGTGTGACTGTGCCACATGTGTTTGTGTCATCGAGTGGAATTGATTCAGGCTGCCATCCCTTGCCGATAAAGCGATGACGACGGCTACCAATCTGAAGAGCACAGGGTTGAAACGACAAGAGGCGACTTGAATGTGTACAGTCGTTGCTGAGCATCTCTGTTTAGTTTTCTTCGCTCCAACTTATTCAGGCCGATATCAAGCCTATGGGCGAGGTCAACGAGCAGTGCTACAAGATCCTGAAAGAGCTTCCCGCCACAACATATACGAGGGTGCACAGCAGATCTCCCGTGCATGCTAAGGAAAGTGTTTTGCAGGATGTTTTGAGGCTGTCGGGTGTACTGTTTTGCAAGCAGCTGCAGGTGCAAACAGCAGGGTTTGCAAAAGAGTGGTTTCTTTTTGGGGGGGGTCTTCCGTAGAGGTCAGACTCTGGGATCCCGGAAGTGTCGAGTTGGTTTACAAACGGTTTTGTAGAGTTTCGTTATAATTACTTGATTGTTTGTCTCTCCTGTAGTAGCATCAAACCTGACGCCATAAACTTGCTGCCTGGATTCCAACCCGAAACCCCAGACTCCCCAGACCCTAAATCCCAAAATCCTACAACCCCAGCTAGCTACAATACCTGCTGCTCCCGCCAGGAATATGCAGCTGATGTGAACCATGCCGATGGTGTGTTCCTGACCCATGAACGATGTGTCTCCGCTTAGCAACCGTAGTTTGCAAAAGTCTTGTGTGGGCTCGCAAACCACTGTTCTCATCAGGCAAAGCTGCCGAGAAACAAAAGCAGGAAAAACAAGCAGAAAAAGAGTTGAAGAAGCAGAAGACCGATGCCACCCTCGAGACTCAGCCCGAACAGGAGGATTGGCCAGAGGAAGAAGAAGAAGAAGAGGCAGAAGAACATCATGATGGTGAAGAGTGGGCTGACGATGGTGATGATGCTGAGGGACAAGATGATGAAGGGGCTGAGGAGCCACCGGAAAAGCGGGCCCGGGCCTGATCTACGCAGACGTTTTCGTGGCACGATCGTGCAGCGAGCACAAGTGCCTCGGCTGGGGTGGCGATCTGGACTGCTGGAGTGGGCTTTGCATGTGTAATGAGTTTAACCGTGTTACACAATCCTTTTACTCGAACAAACTCCTTAAGCTATACCCGGGGTGTCCTGCAAGCAACCTGCTATAGATGCAGTCTCAAAGGGATTGCCGGTAGCATTCATATGTGTCTACAAGAGCGACTCGGGGTGCAAAATGATCTGACCGGCTTGTCGAGAGCTTTATACAGTGCAGATGATCCACACGAATCATTAAGATCGGTTGTGATTTATGCTGTTGTGGCTGATCGCAGACCCCAACCCTCACGCTGCCGTGATTGGGGATAGCAAGCTTGCAATGAGCCCCATGTTGCAAGTCCCCTATGGAACCCTAGCCACACACATTATTCACTATTGAGCTTAAACCCTGGCCGATGCCCTAGTCCTTAAACTCCGAAGGCCTCTAGCCCTTAAATCCCACACATACCAACACAAACCCTTGAGCGCCAAACCGTGACCCATATATAAGACCCTATATATATATGTAAATATATATATATATATATATATATATATGTAGATAGCCCGAAACACGAGACCCAAAGCTCCAAAGGCCGAAACCCTAGATCCCAAAAGTCTTTCGCCAAGACTCAGATTTTCGATCAGTCTTGTATAGCCAATGCCCACTGCCTCGAGCGATGGATGGATCACAGGATACATTCAGGAGACCGTTCAAGATATTTTGAAGTTCATATCTACTGGAGGTGTACCTCGGATGCAGTTTGGAATCAGTGTGTATTAGGAGTACGGCAAGTTGCTTGGTTGTTGCAGGTCGCTACGAAGACCCTCCTCGCTTCTAGCAGCCCGCAGCCTAACACTGTTAGTTAGCCATGTCAAGCGCTGCAGCTTGCTACTCGGAGGATGAGTTCAGATTTATGTCGTCTCACATAGTACGATCGAGGTCGCCTGCTTGAACTACCACAAATGCTGGTGCCGTATCTTGGACTGCATCCTAAAGTTCAACTCAGAGGTTGGCGCCGGCACCCCACTCCAACTAAGGCCTGATCTGCTAGATCTAGCGAGGAAGCTGGATGCAAAGAAGACACAATGGGGACATGTCCCCGTGCTGGAAGCATGGTCTCTGAAACAACCGTGGCGACACTTGTTTGCAACTAAACCTGGCAACTTAGAAGCTACTAACTACTGCTTATATGCTTCGCATTTGAGGCAAAGTTCTTCCAGCACCCCACAAGATTTGGGTTCCCTACGAGTGGACCTTGGCTTTCCTACCTGTGATTTTCTAGGGCACATAAACATCAAGTGAGGTTAACTTGGACGCAGCTGGCAATTCAGGATCTGGCTGGCAAGAGCACTACATGTTCCTCCCTCACGAAGTGATGGTCCCCATCTACGATTTCAACCGTCAGCTGTTTCACAAGTTCTTTGGGAAACCAGAGCCCATCTGCGCGCAGAGATTCTTTGGGCATGCTATGCTTTCGTGATTTAATATGTGTGTTCCAGCGATAATTCGAAACGATCACAGGACATCCGAGAATACTGCCAACATATGAGAATGTTCGCTTCGCATTGGTGGTTCAATCACCCGGCTGCTCGGCTTTCTAATTTTATGCTGTGTTTCCAGGTTCGTACTCTACCCTCAGGCCCTTTCGGATGCAGAAGATTTCTTCGTACCTGTACGACTGTACGGAGACGGAGCTGAAAGCTACCGAAACTTGCTGCGCTATATATCCAACTGTCCGGAAAGAGCTATTGTTTTGCAAACTGAAGATACAACAGCTCTAGGTACTCAGAACTTCGAGATCTTAAAACAATTGAGTTCGTATTCTGTCGAAGGTTCGCCTCAAGATTCTTCTGAGGCTGAGTTGTATGTCTGGCAAATGTACCAATGAAGCCAGACACCTGATTATGAAGACAATCGCCTGGTCGCCCGAGGTTCTCAGCCGCCCAGTCCTTATAGAGAGAAGTGTCAGGTACCGAGTTTGGTTGTGTTTCATGTTTGTGTAACGGGGATGGTGTTTCGGGCCCATTCAAAGGTTGGCACCCTAACCAAGGGACATACCGAGCCTAGGTCAGGGAATTTATCCTTCAGAAGATGTGAACGGCGGGCAAGCGTTACAGGCCTCGCAAAAGCAAAAGGTGGCCGCCGCATCTGTGGTGAATACACTATCGTTTTGGATGGTTTCCAGATGGACCAAGAGTTCATTACCAAGTGTTTTGGATTGCAGAGCTTCTCGTTTGCAACCAACGGCTCGCGATTTAAGAGGTGAACTCTGCGCTTGCAATTAGTGGTCATGCTCAGATTCTAAGGAAACTACACCCGCAAGATGACATGCTACTACTGTGAGGCAGGATGTGAGCCGAAGGGTTTAAGGTTTCGGGTTTTTGGGTTTAGGGTTTGGTAAGCACCATGAAATGTTGCTAAATGGTCAAGGTTTGCGGTTCGTCATTCCTGCAGGCATTGCAATGGAATCTGAAGTATCCTCGTAGCCACGACCCGGAACCAAATGATGCTGAACTGTTGTTCACAAATTTTGGTCGAGCAGCCCGCCATCGCAACACGCAGCTCGCCATCATCGATTCGCAGAATTTAGCTGTTCTGAGCTATAGAGCCTATAATCATGTCGACTGAGGTTGTGTTCTGGAAATGATGAACTCATCAGGATCCATGGGTCGACTCCCTTCGCTGGGATGAGGGGCAACTACTGTCCCTGGCGATTCTTGCCAGCGTGATCAAAGCCTGTTTTCCTGTTTTGTCCCGACACGTCTAAACAAAGCTTAAGCCTTCAAAACATGTAAACCAGAAGTGATCCCATTAATTATAATGTATATACACTTATAATACACAGTATTGTAAGGTATCCTTCCCGACGTCATGCACATCGTCCACTTGGCTTGTTTGGTTGACGTGGTGACATCCATGCTTTTAGACCTCTCGGACACCCATTTCCCCTGGAAGGGCTCTTCCCGGGATAGTCGCCTTGAGCAAGGATGGCGAAGTTACAAGGGCTATTGTCAGAAATGGGGTATCGAGGACAGAGCCGAAAGGAGACTTTTTACGAACGATGCCCTGAAAGCTGATTTCGCTACAGTATCCCAAAAGATCTTGCGAGCTGCTGCAGCCAAGTATATGGTGTTTTGGCTACATTATCTGCTGGAAGATCTTCTGCTCTCGATGAGCGAGCCTGACCGGCCAGAACATCTGAAGTGCCCCAGCCAGCTAGTGCAGACTAAGTTGGCAACGTGTTGCTTTTCAGAGTTATTATAACCTTAAAATAGGTAACTTGTCTTTTTTTGTTGTTCTAATATTTAATCCTCATATACCCTCCCCCACAGGCCTAAGTTTTCTTTCCACCTGATATTCAAATATCTTGATCGAAATCCAAACTACAAATCCGAGGCTCGTTCTCGGTGTATTGACTGGGCTCATGCACTTGGAGCAGACTCAGATGGAGAATGGCCGGTACTTCACAGAAGATCAGTGCCGCTTGTGCGAGTCTGCTTACTATCTGTACCGGGCCTCTTACGATCGATTGGCTTCAATGGCCCCGGCCAATGGAATCCCTCGCTGGAAGGTGCGACCCAAGCAACATATTTTTGAGCACGAGGTGATTGACTTTATTGGCGAGTACAGATGCAACCCTCGCTACAGTGCGAACTATATGGGTGAGGATGCAGTGAGGCGAGTAAAGCAGCTGGCAGTGGCCAGCCACCCGAATCACGTGAGCAGACACGTGCTTTTGAAGTTGTCGCTGCAGTTCTCACTCCCACACCGCTGAGTTCGCAGAGGGAGGAAAACCGATCTCTTTCGCGCAGCTTCGAACAGCCCCGAACCAATTAAACCCGGAGAGCCCCGAACAAAGCGATCCGAATTCAGAAGCCAACACGGGACGAGTAAATAAATACATATATACTCATGCATTAATAGTACATATATATATACACTATATATATATATAATATAATATAATATAATATAATATAATATAATATAATACAATATAATATAATATAATATAAAATAATATAATATAATATAATATAATATAATATCATATCATATAATATAATATAATATAATATATATATATATATATATATAGATATAATATATATAATATATAATATATAGTATATAATATAATATAATATGTATATATAATATACTATAATATCTAATATATAATATTAATAAAAATATAATATCTAATAGATTAAGATAGAAAGATAATATTAATATTTATATATATAATAATATATTAATAATATATAATATAATATATATATAATATAATATAATATAATATAAAATATAAGATAATTACTAACATATACTTATATATATATAGATATATATATATAATATAATATATAATATGTAATAATATATATATATATATATATATACATAATATAATATAATATAATATCAGATAATATAATATAATATAATATAATGTAATATAATATGATATAATATAATATAATATAATATATATATATATATATATATATAATATAATATATAATATACATATATATACAGAAGAGGAGGCTGTGGGGCCTGCGTTTTGGCAACCCACTATTTTTAGTGATTTTGTGTGTTTCGGATGGTTGTGCGTGGGTTTCTGTGCCAGTTGGTCGCTCGTTTGGTGCGCATGCGTGCATGTTTTTGTTTCCAACTACAACATCAGCTCTGAATTGCTTCAAACCCGGCGGTCTGTTTATAAACACAGGGTTTGTTTATAAACAGTGCGTTTCGGTATACCGTGCTTTCAGCGTTTAGAGTTTGTTGGATTTGCTCGTTGTCTTTTATATGTACATTATATGATAGTTAACGAGTCTTCTTGTCTAGGTGTTGCTGGTTTTGCGTTTGCTCGTATTCATCGTTATATGTCGTGATGTGGCGGAAGCGGTCAAGGGGGGGGGAGGGGGAAAAATTAGTAAAAGGTTGGTTCTAGGGCTATCCCCATACCCCCTATATAGGCCCCTATACTGTTTTTTAACTTGTCTATCTCATTCGTTATCGTTTTTGTTGTATCCTAATAGAAAATCTTTATGTAGTTTTGGGGTAACTTTTGAATTATTCTAATTACCTACAACTTATGAAGGTTTATTATCATAAGGTTTTGTATAAGTTTTATCTATTACCCTATCCCAATATTTTATGCTATCTTACATCATAATCTTAGGCATTAGTTTCCTTCCTTAGTCGGTTTAAGTCGGGGTATTATGTATAATATTCTATATAATATTATGTCTAGGTTTCTGTGGTGGCTTTTGTCTACATTTATATTAATATTTTATATTAATATTATTATGAATGGCTTTAACTTTCATCTTCTTCTTTAAAGATATTATATGAATAACTCCATAAGGCATCAATATTAAAATAGTTTCTATAAATACCTACTTGTTTTTCAAAATATTGATAGAAAATTATGAGAATAATAATGCTTATTGTTTGTTCATATTGGTTTCTATATTTATAAACACTATTTTTAAAATCATAAGATACTCTAAGATGCTTAATGTCATAGTCTAATAACCAAAATTCTTTATATTTTTCAATCATTTTAATATGTTTTGTTTCATTCAAGAACTTGGTAAATAATGGTTTGAACCTACAGTTTGATTTATCTATTATGTCTTTCAAATAACTCTTTTTATCTTTCAAATTTGTTAGTTTCATGTATCCATTGTCAAAATGATTTAATATACAATGTATTTGTTTGTGCTCTATTGTTTCTAATGGTTTAGTTGAGTATTCCTTCTCATACTCATGCATTTTATGACAAAAGTTACAAGTTGTAAAAGACAAGATATTATTAGTAACATTACCATCAAATAAATTATTTAATATTTCATTTCTTCTGCTCTTGTAACTGATACAATATTTACACTTAAAATTGAAGTTGAATGTTTCCATTTTCCCTACTATTCTAGGGCGATTTTTCTTTAAGTAGTTTTTTACCATTTATTTATTAATTAACAATAATTCATGGCGTAAATACCGTTTAGGTAATCCTTCAAGAACATAATATTTATTAAGTTGCATACCGCATTCAACACTTTTAACTTGATAAGTTTGTTCGCTCCACCGGCTCCTTGTTTCTTTTCTACTTGTATAATTACCACCGCTTTTTGTATAGATTTTTACAGTATCGCCTTCACTGATATTAGGATAATTTCTTAAATATTTTTCTTTCAATACTGAGTTAGACTTTACTGTTATGTGGTTATCGTCTTTATGTGCTTCATTAGGAACTAAACCAGTCGTTGAGTGAACCATTTGTTTATTATATTTATCTAAGACAGGTTTTAACATTATTGTCCAAGCTCCTTGTTTATGAACTTGTAATCTATCACTTATCATCTTCTTTAATGTTCTTATCATTCTCTCGGCTACGTTAGCATGTGTTAGTGTGACATTATGTATAATTCCGTTATCTTTCAAATATGTTTGTAATATTTTATCATTAAGTGCCCCTTCATCATCACTATAAACTGATTGAGGATAACCCATTACCTTGAAACATTCCTTTAAGGCATTTAATACAGTTGGTCCATCTTTCTCTTTCATAACTACAACATGACATTTTTTACTAAAATTATCAATACAAACAAAACCATATAATGGATATTCTTTTTTATATGTGTTTGTATCTTTCATTAGACTAATCATATTCATCAAATCAACAGAATAAATGGCACGAGCAAAAGGAGCAGAAAAACTATTATATTGTTTATAACCGCTTCTTTGTTTTACTGATTGATTTTTTAACCATTCTTTAACTTCTTCTTGTGTGATTACCATACCTGCTTTTATTGCATCATCATATAAACTCTTAGCACTACCGAAGCCTCGCTCAATATCAAAATATAACTCAGATAATTTTGCTTCTTTACTCATCAATTAATATTATTTAGAAATTAAATAATATCAATTCCATAATAAGACTTTGTTTACTATTTTATCCGTTATTTCTTTTTCTAACTTATCTTCATAATTTCTTATACATCTCTTTGTTTTTTGATGCTTTGATTTATTGGTTCCGCTACTTATCATTCTTCCACATTTTTCACACTCATAACATCTGTCATTGCTTTTATAATATTCTTTAAAATATCCTCGTTCTTTATTAAGCTTATTATGCTTATCATTTGATAACTTTTTATTTCGCTTTCTTTTCTCTTCCTTGTTGGTTTCTTCTTCTGGTTCTTCTATTGAGTTCCATAATACATCAAATAAGTCATCATCAATGTCTATTTTCTTTCCGTTGTCCATTACTAAGCATGTCATAACTATCTTATATATTAATGCTAGGTTTTCTTTAAGTATGTTTTTTTTAACTTCTTATTGACCTAGCGCTTCCTCTGGAACTTCTGCTTCTAATGTATTCTATTGTTTCTTGACTTCTGCGAGAACTAACAACACTAATAGGCGGTGTTGCTTCGCGTTCAGCACGCGAGGACTTCTCCGAAGCGTCATCTACATATTCAATAGTTCTATCACTAGGAATGGAACTTTGCAATGTTTCAACAGGCGAAGAATTAATATAATCACTTAATGCTTCTTGTTCAAGTGGCATTAAAACACTTCTGTTTGAACTTCTTATAGAACTTGAAGAAGATGATGAAGGCTCATAAGATTTCTTAACATTCATAGGTAAACTATTATCGCTATCTTCACTTTGTTGTTTCTCTATAGATGGTTCACTTGTTATTTCTTCTTCTATTTGCTCTCTCCTATTTCTCATTTCTTCTCTTTCTTCTTCAAACTCATCTTCTCCAAACATAGCATCATAAACTCTCCTCATTACTGATTTATTTTGAGTTTTTTCTCTGTCTCGTTCTTGTTCTTTCTCATTACTTTTTATAGTGTCATCGCTTTCATCGGTTTGTATCTGTTTAACTTCTTCTTCTGGTGTTTTCATACTTTCTGCTATACTTGGTGTTTCATTAAATCTATCTGTTTGTGTTCCTTTATCTGGATTATCATCAAGTATTATTGTCTTTTTATTATATTTATCTAAATCAAAATCATCAAAATTAACATCATTTAATAATATTCCTTGTTGTGTTCTTCTTTCCCTCTCCGGTAATACTTTTAATCTTCGTGTTCTTGCTTCCCTTTCAATTTGTTCAAATGTTGGCTTTAAGCGTAGCATATATTAAACATATATATTTTATACTGGTAAAAATGATTTTGCTAAAGCCGTTGCTCCAGCTTTTGCTAAAGTTTCAACTCCCGCTTTTGCTCCAGCTACTGCTATGTCTCTTAAAGGTGTTGATGATGATGATGGTTGTGAAGGTAGTAATTGTCCTACTCCACTTGATGAAGATGATGAACCCGCCGACGGTTCAACAACTTTTGATTTTAGCCGTTGTCGTATTTTTTTAAACTCTTTAATTTTACGGCTCAGTTTTTCACTGTTAAAATCAGCATTCCACTCATCCTCATTTTTATATGCCTCCATAATTGCTACTAAATACCGTTTCCTTTTTTCGTCTGATGGAAATTTTCTTACTAATTCTATAGTTTCTGTAGTTAATAAATCTCTAACATGTAATTGAAACATTAATCCTCTATAATTTATACTATCATCATTGAATACTTCATCAGGGTCAAAACCATCTGTAAATACTACTTTTTGTTCTAATGCTGTTAGTTCGTCTTCTTCTTCTACACTTTCATTATGAAAAGCGTTTATGAATAACTCCCTTGCATCGTCCATTGCTTTTTTACGTTCTGGTGTATCTGCATCAGATGATTTATTTTTTTCTTCTATTCTATTAAACTGCTCTTGTTGTTTTTCATTTAATTTTCCAATTTTATCAGCTAGTTTAAACATAGTCATTAATGTATCTCTTTTCATAATACTTGGGTCAATTGTAGACCAATCATTTAAGTTCATTTTGTTTAAATCAAATTTAATACCTGCCTTGACAGATGATTGTATTTCCATATCATCAAAAATTTTCATTATTTGTTGTGTATCGTCAGTTTCTTCTTCTTGTATAGGTTGTTGTTGTGGTGGTGCCGGTAATGATGGGGGGTATCCTTGATTACTTTTAACTGGAACATCCATTGAATGAACTGGAACACCAGCCGGTAAAACTTGACTATGAACATCACTTAAATCATTTTTAGCCATTTGACTAATTTCAAACTGTTGATTTCTAACTTGTTCTCTATATCTTTCAGTATCACCTATCATTGAGGCCCTGATTATATCTAATGCTCGTTTCTCTTCTTCTTGCTTTTGTTGTTTAAACTCTTCAAATTTTTTTAAATTCATCTAATTCTTGTTGTGTTGGTTCTGGTCTTAACATTACATCTTCATAAACTTCAGCAGGTGTTTGAAAACCACTTGTATTAATTGACATTAATCCTGTTGATGTTCCTTGCTGTATTCCTGCGTTTTTTAACTGTGCTTGTCTTAAGTTATCCTTCGCTCTATCTTCTTCTTGCTTCTTCAATCCTAGAAAATCAATATTATCAAATTGACTACCGAACTGATTATTTCTAAATAATGTTGCTTTCCTGTCTATTACTTGTTCAATTGATGGTCTGTTGGGGTCTCCTTGACTTTCAACCATTCCTATCATTTCATCATAGGTTGGACGTAATTTTAACTCAGATTTTAATGTTTTTATCATTTTTATATTTTATATTAGATTTTAATTTATTTCTGCCATTATATCTTTTAATTCTTTTTGTTTCTTCTCTAGCTCTTCTTTTGTTCTTACTGGCATCATAGGACGCTCTAACTGTCTGTTAATTTCATCTAATTCTCCCTGATATAATGATTTCTTCTGATGTTGTAACCATTCGTTACGTAGTCTAATATTTTTACCTCTGTTTCTGCTTCTTCAATTCTTAACTTCATATCTTCAATAGCTTTCTTACGACTAGCTACTCCAATAGTATCTTCTAAATCGTACGTCTGTTCTACCATAGGCATACGCTTGAACTCTGGTTTACTCTTAAACATACTCATATTATTAATAATATTAGATAAAAATAATTATTCATAATTAAAACATGCTAGTTTTAAATCTTGCTATTTTTTCTGTTTGTTCTTGTTGTTTTGCTCTTCTTATTTCCCTATATGAAGCTTCTAATAATTCTCGTGTAGTTAATGCCCTTGGTGGTGGTTGTTCGGGTTCTTCCATTCTTACGGGTTTTTCTTTAGTCTTAACTTCAGTAGGTTCGTGTTCTGATTGACTAACTACTTCTTTAACTCTTGTAGGTGCTACAGTTTTTATTACTTTGTTTTCAATAGGTTTAACAGTTACAGCTCTTGTTTTAGGTTTTGGTTTAATTGGTTTATCTTCTGTTTTTCCATTACATTTGTGAGAATATCTTAATGTTTTCAGTGTCATCTCAGCTTGACATCCTTCACATTTGACTTTTTTATTTTTCATTCTGTCAGTTTTGTTTTTAAACTCTTCTTCTTCCTTTGGTGGTTCTTCTTTTGGTGTTTCTTCTTTTGGTGGTTCTTCTTTTGGTGTTTCTTGCTTTAGTTCTTCCTTAACTGTTTCTTTAATTTCTTCAGTTTTGGTTTCGCCCTTACTTTGCTCAGCTTCTTTTATTTCTTCATTAACTGTATCATTAATATCACTCATATAATATATTCTATATTTTTTCTATTTTTTATGTAAATAGAAATAATATAGATAAAATTTAGAAAATTAACCCCTAAAAAATGTTAAAGTGAATGAGGTATCAACACCGTTTAAATTTACTACCTGATTTAAATTATTTGTAAGTCTAAAATTCAAACGGCGTAGTATTTTACCGCTCACATCAATATAATCAACGCTACTTAACTCATTGTCATTAATAACACCAAGATAAGGAACTGTTACATTAATCTTTTTAATGATACTTGAATTACCCGCTATAGTCATTTGATTGAAGTTACTAATTTCATTACATTGTAAATATAAGTTCTTGAAGGGGACTAAATCAATAAAATTAGTTATGTAAGGAACAACATTAGTATACGCATCTTTTGCAGGTGTTAAATTACCCATTACGCGATTAACAGAACTTAGATTACTAACATCAACGTCATCTAAAAACGATTCAACGAATGGTGCTACTTCTCCATCAGTTAAAACAATAAAAATAACAGTAGCATAATTAACAGCAATTCTAATTTTATTAGTTGTTGCATTATATCTCACTGTATATGTGTTAGGTCTATCAACTGTATCAAAATAGTTATTTAATTGTGTTTCTAATTCAGTTGTTAATTCAGATGCTGTATAATTACCTTCAGGAATTGGTATTTTACGATAAGAAACGCCAGCGATATTAGCAGGTGGTAATACTTGATGTCTAAAATATAAATTGTTATTCGTGTTGTTTATTGAATACCATGAATGTGGAATACTTACTTCATGTATTTGACATAATACATTTTCTTCTAACTGCACTGTTTCAGGTAAGTCTATTATGAAATCAGATGAAGTGCCATTAACTTTATAAGTGCTATCAATATATACCTTTTTAAATTTCATCATTATTAATTAACATAGAAAATTAAATTATAAGTTTATTATATGTATAAACATAAAAGAAAAAACGAGGGAATATTATACGAAGCACCAAATACAAGGAATAAAATAACTGATGGAATTAGAGAAGAATTAGCAGGAACTGAAACATTTTTAACTGATACTCAAGGTTTAAGACTAGCTTATGAAAATCCAGAAGGAATTTATCAAAATGGTTCTATTTTATACATAGCAGGAACAAAAAGCGGTAGAGATGTATATGATGATTTAAAACTACCGTTGTATCAGACACAACAAACGAAAAGATACAAAGATGTTGATAAATTTATTAAAGATGGAACTATAGAGGTTGATGGTAAAAAACTAACAGGAATTACTGATATTATTAGTCATAGTCTAGGCTCAGCGGTAGGACAACAAATAAATAATGACTATGGAAATATTTTTAGAAGTAGAAGTTATGGCTCGCCTTTTATTTCAAGTCAAAGACCAGAAGATACAGGCACAAATTTAAGAATAAGAAAAGCCGGCGACGTTGTTAGTATGTTTGATAAAGGTAGTATAACATTAAACAAAGGAACTTTAAACCCTTTACAAAATCATTCATATCAAGATATAGGAAACGTTAATAATAAACCAGGTAATTTACCAATAACAAAAGATGAATTTATGGAACAGTTTAACTGAAAGTTAAACTCTTGATAAAGTTTTAGAAATGTAATTAACAGTTTTAACCGAAAGTTAAAACTCTTGATTAAATCAGTTTCATTGATTTAACTAACAGTTTAATTAAAGTTTTCTAAATAATATTAATTAATAATGTTTGGTAATAAATCTAGTAATTATGAAAAAATGGAAAAAACAAAGCCAGATAAAAAATTCAAGCAGAACAGTTATGAAGAGATACTAAAAATAGTTGATGAGGGCGGTGAAATGAAACTGAAAGAAACTATAAACACAAAGAAAGGAAAGAAAAATAATGAAAATAAAATTAAGTTTAATATTTTTTGATTAAATATATTATGAAAATATTAATTATCTAGTCTTGAATATATACAGATGGAAACTTTTAGCCCAGAAGATATTCTTATTGATAACTTAAGCTTTAAATTGAATAAAGGTAGTTCTCATATTACTGATAGAAGAAGCGTATCCTTCTTCCCTTCAACCTCTAACGTGTATAAACCGTCATCGGGGGCAAGAGTATTAAAATTTTCTTTAAATGGTGAAGATAATGCATGGCTAGACCCCCAAAGTGTAAGAATATGTTTTACCCTAAATAATAAAGATGGAACCAATTTTAGAAAAATTCGTCCATTATCATCTCCATATTCCTTTTTTAGAAGAATGAGAATTATTGCCGGTAGTCAGGTTGTTGAAGATTTTGATAATTACAATCGTGTTCATCATATGTTTTCTAAAATGATGTCACAAGGAGCAAGACGAGATGAAGCTAATGAAGGTTTTGGTTATAGGTATGATGATGAATTATTAACATTAGTAACAAAAGGAGGAAGTGCTTTAATTTATGAAGTTAATAGTGCTAATTGTCCAGGTTTTTATAATGAAATGACTTGTTGTTTCAAACCACTGGCGGGCATATTCTCACAATTTAAGTATTTACCATTGAAATACATGGGTAATTTAACAATTGAACTAGAACTCGTGACAAATGCAACTGATTGTATTATTAATCCTAATGATTTTGATGAAAGCGACGCGGGTATTAGTGCTGACATTAGAAATCGTTTTACAGTAGCAGTGGCAGGCGATGTAGGTAAGGCTACAAATACATCTATTGATTGGGAAATATCTAATCCTAGAGTAATATGTGATGTATGCACTCTTGATAATAATTTAAATAATGAATATGTTAAACATCTTTTAGAAGGTAAAGGACTACCAATTACTTACACAACTTATATTACACAATCACAAAATATTAAGGGTTCAACTGATAATATTAGTGTTCCAGTTATTCGTTCCGTTTCTAAACTTGTAGCTTCATTTGTAACCTTTTACAAGTCAGGAGACCCCAGTTTTGGTTATGAATACGCTGACAAAGAATTTTGTAGATTTTACCATCCACAATCCTTTAGACAGTGGTATTTATGAAAAAAACCTAGATTTAGAGTTTCAAATTCAATTAGGTTCTAAACTGTATCCAGAATATCCTTGTAATTCTATTACTCAATGCTTTTATCATTTACGAAAAGCGCTTAATTTACCTATGTTTCATCAACACAGTATGAACATTAATTTTGAAAAATATCGTGACCGTCAATTTATCTTTGCTTTCTCATTTGAAAAAGTTCCAGACAGTTCATATACTGGAATTAACACAAGAGCCGGACAACAAATGTTATTAAGAGTTAAACCAGCGGGAGCAACAATTCCAGCTAATGACATGCCTGATACGATGTATATAACGATGCTTTCAGAACAGATACTTGAGATAAAAGACCTTGGCCTTAAGGTGTTCGATTAAGTGCATTGAAAATTTATTATAAAATGTTATAAAGAAATAACATTTTATAGTAATATATGGAAGAAAAGAGAACAAAAGATTATGCAAATGGTAAAATATACGCTATTTACAATTACATTGACCCGAGTTTAATTTATGTTGGTTCAACTTGTCAGAGTTTGAGTAAAAGATTATCAAAACATCGTCGTGAGATGAACAGCAAGCAATCACAAACTAAACCGCTTTGTATGAAAATGCGTGAGTTAGGTAAAGAACAATTTTACATTGAGTTGTTGGAAGAATATCCGTGTGAAAACAATGACCAGTTAAGAGCAAGGGAGGGGTATTATATAAGAGAAATGAAAGCATCACTAAACGGAAGAATAGAGGGTAGAACAATGGAGGAATGGAGAGATGAAAACAAAGAGTGGTTGAAAGAATATCGTAAAGTTAGATACAACAACATAAAAGACGATTTCTTAACTTTCAGAAGAATGAGATTTGTTTGCGAATGTGGTAGTGAAATCAGCAATGGTTCTAAGTTAAGACATCAACATTGTAAAAAACACCAAAATTTTTTAAACCAACAACAAGAAAATTAATATTAATAAAATAAATTTCTATTTTATTAATATTAACTAATGACACTAACATTAAATAATACAAATACTTTAACAGCAGATAATATTGTTGTAGGTGGAACTGAAATTTCAAAGTTATATGCTACAAAAGCAGAATTAGGAAACAACGCACAAATAACAGCTAACACTGACGAAATAGCAATCTTGAATACAAAAAATTTACAAAATTTTAATAATATTAATGCTATAACTACTGATTTAACAAATAATTATCAATCTAACAGTGAATTAAGTAGCAATTTTTACAATAAATCAGAAATAGATGCAAACTTATCTACAAATGTTTATGATAAAGGTGAGGTTGATACATTAATAGCAGGTGTGGGAGGTGGCGGAGGCGGTGGTTACACTGATACTGAAATTGATAATTTCCTTGCATTAAAGGCAAATTTATCATTATTTACTAATAATGTTTCATTTTTTCCAGTTATAGATTTATCAAGACCTACTATATTGCATCAAGGACTAACATTAAACAATGAGACAATAAATATATCGCCGACTACTGGGTTGCTTTTCAGCAACCAATTTGGTGGAGGCGATAAGATAGTATCAGTATTTAAAAACGCTACAAATTATATAACTTTACAAGGAAATAAAATTATATCAAATGCTACATCAGATGATAGTGTTGTAGATTTAGTTTTAAATCCATCAGGAAACGTTAATATAACTAATGATTTAACCGTATCTAATTTAACAGTAGATAGTATTAATTTAACAAATAATATTAATATTGGAGGTAATATTGAATTAACTGATGCTAATACAACTGTAGAAAGATATACTAACGTTACAAAATCTAATATATCAATGGATTTAAGAACAGACCAACAAGCGATGAGGTTAATGTTAGGAAATTCAACTGACGCCGATACTAATACATTTATTGAATGTAATAGTTCAACAGGAGGAACAACATTATTTAAACCAACTTATTTTAAAGAAACAGTAAATTATGAAAATGATACTGCTAATATTTCTAATGCTTCAGGACTAACATTATACAAAGATACAACCGATGCTAGCGGTGTTTTAACAGTTAAGAACGCACAAGGATATATAACATTTAATTCTTTTAATATAAATGCATATAATACCAGTAACGACAGTGCATCATTACTATTATTGAATACAGCTAACGGAAATGGATGTTATTGTTTAAGTATGGGTATTGGAGCTATAGCAGGAGGAAATAAACTAAATGTAGGTGGTGGTAATAGTAACTTTGGTGGAACAGCAACATTTCAAAATACATCAACATTTAATAACAACGTTCATATAAATAGTAGAGGAAGATTATTTCAAAGAGCAGACGCTAATAATTCATTGAATGTTATATCCACGAATGAAATTAATTTTTCACTACAAAGTAATAGAGACAGTGACCCGACGACAGGAACAATAGCATTACAATTAAATGATAATCCAGCAGGTATTACAATGAATAGAGCAGTTGTTAATAATCAAACGTTTAACAGTATCGGAGATATAACAGCAGAAGCTAATTTAAGAGTATGGGGTGAAATGTTTTTTCAACATTCATCAGGTATTAAAGAAACTTTAAACGGTAGTGACTATGATTTAGATATTAGAAATGGAGACCCCCAAAGAGCAATTAATTTTATTGTAGGAGCGGTAGGAAGCACTCCCGAAATATCAGTAAATGAAGCTAATGTTAATCTATTAGGACATTTAGATTTTACACATCAAACAGTTTCAACGAGTGAACGTGTAATTATAGATAATCCAGATGCTGATGGATTAATATTTTTATCAATAAATGGTTCTAATATATGTGAAGTATCAAGCACTGGCTTACATGTAAATGGAACTGCTACAGAAACATCAGACGAAAGACTTAAAGAAAACATAAAGGAAATAAGTAGTAAAACTTGTTATGACATTGTTAAATACATTAAACCAAAAGAATTTAATTTTAAAGGTAAGGAAGAACGAGAAATAGGATTTATAGCTCAGGATGTGCCTAATTCAAAAATGCCTAAACACTGGTCAAAAATGGTAATGAAAGATAGTGATGATGACTATTTAAGATTAAATTATATTAAAATGAATGTTGTATTATGGTCGTCCGTCCAAGAACTTATGAAAGAAGTTGATGATTTAAAGAAAGAAATCAAAAAGTTGAAAAAAGATAATAATGACGACTCACCTAAACCAAAAGCAAAAGCTAAACCAAAAGCAAAAAGTAAAAATTAATTTAATCAATTACTAATTTAGCATCAAACCGTTTATAAAACATATCATTAACATCACCCTTCATTAAGTTAATGAATAAAAAACTGTATGGTTCTTCTGTTGCTATATTATAGACTTCTAATAATAATTTCTTTGCTTCTGCAAGATTTTTAGTATCTGCCACACTTGATTTTTTAATCAATACCGCGCTTAATTCTTCAACCATTGTCTCTATTTCCTTGTAGTTCCTCAATCTAAAAAAGAATAACTGACGGCTATTTACACGAATAATTGGAGATAAAGCATTAAACTTCTGTGTTGATGTTATAATATTTATTGCATTATGTCTACCTCTAACATACAACTGATTTAATAATGGTGAGTTTCTAGAAAAAGCTTTACTGTCTGCAAAATCATCAACAATTATCAGTATTGAATGTAGTTTATTATGGTCATTCTTTTTCTGATATTCTATTACCTTGTGTTGTCTATTTATTACAGCTTCTAGTTCTTCTGGTATGTAATCATCAAAGAAGCATTTTTCCTTTTCTGTATCAACCTTTAAATTATCTTGAATATATTTTTTAACTGGTGACCAATTACTATCAACTGAAATTGAAGGTGACCAAATGTATATTCTAACAAAAACATCACGGTAAATATCTAATATCATTGATTGTAATAATATACCTTTTCCTGAACCACTAGGACCTACAATTATTTGACTAAAAGGTAGTCTCGGTGCTACTTCATATTTAGATTGTTTGAATTCATATTCTTTAGCATTAATAGGCTTTATTAATGGAGTATTCATTAATAATATTTAGAAATTAATTTCTATTTAATTATTGATAATATTACGAGTAATATTATCCATAAAATCCCCTTACTGCGTCCCCTTAATAATTCTAAAGTGTTGTAAAAACTTACAAATACCATACGTGTAGAACAGGGTAAGACATTACAACATGAATTAAAGAATTCGTTTGTTATGGAGAAGAGAACCCCTATAGTAGCAAGTTTAAAAACATATTATTAACCATTTTAATATAATTGTTAATAATATGAGTGATGCAACAGAAGACAGTAACAAAGAAAAGGGTTTTAGAATAAATTCACGTGGCATATCATGCATTCCATGCAGATGTAAAAAACAGTTATACCGAAAGGAAACAAAAACTATACAAGAAACTGATAAAACAACAACAACCACAATCATAGATAAGAAAAATATGAAGTTTGGCGGTAATGGTCGTCATCAATCACCAGATGACATTTTTAAACCTGAAGAAAACAAACAATTAGGTTCGCTTGAAATTTGTGATACCGGTTGGGGTTCAACAAAAGTAACACCTGAAGAACTAGAAGAGAGAATTGAAAAGTTAGAAACAGATATTGATGAAATTAAGAAAGATATAGATATTATCAGTATGTTAAAATCTAAAGTAGATTAATATGACTGAAGTTGTTATACAAAAATCTAGTTCTAAAGGAAAAAAATATGATGCAGTGATAACTGATAAAGAAGGAAAGACTAAAACTGTTTCATTTGGAGCTAAAAGTTATAGTGATTTTACAAAGCACAAGGATGAAGAAAGAAAACAAAGATACATAGCGAGACATAAAGTTAATCAAGACTGGAAGGATTATGAAACTGCTGGTATGTGGGCAAAAAATATATTATGGAATAAACCAACGATAGAAGCATCCATAAGAGATACTGACAAAAGATTTAAAAATTTGAAAATTAAAAATAATATATAAAAATTTTAATATAAAAATTTTAATCTAAAACTTTTATATGGAACAAAAAGTAGATTTGAACATGGTATGTTTAAGAGAAGAACTTGTAGAAGGAATGCAACAAATTTTTCATAAATTAGGAGAGATAGAAGACAGATTAATAGAAAAAACAAAAGTATATAATAAACCATCACCTGATAAAGATGTTTCATATCAGAATAAACGAAATACTTATCTAGCTAAGTTGAACAATAATGAAATCTTATATCCTAAAAGTAGCACTCTTGAGTATTATAAGATAAAGAAAGAAAACGACAAATATTTTTGATTTATTTTAATAGTATTTCTATTAAAATTAATCCATACATCTGTTTATACAATCCAAATTTTTAATCCAATAACCTTCTCTTTGTAATAATTCTTCCTTGCTTTTACATGGGTAGTATTCAATTAGCTTAATTTTCAAATTATCTTTACCATACTCTTTAAATAATTCAACTGATTTTGTACAAGTATTTAAATTGTTCCTTAAATAATTGTAATAATCATTTCTATGTCTTTCCATTCTTTTACATAACAACTCACAAGTGCTACCTATATAGCATTTGTTATATCCAACATCTACTATTTCATAGATTTTAGCATTTTCATACCTATTCATACTTATTTATACCCTATAAAACATAATATTTCTTTAAATATCTTTTTATTCTAAAGTGTATTATTTAATTGAATAATGTCCATAAGGTAGACTTCTTACACTATCTAAATAATAACGCTTATTATCGTAGGAAGACAAAGCTTGTTTAGTCTGTTTTATAGAATATATTTGATGTTGTTTGCTTCTTATACTGTTAAAAGTTACAGTATCACATTCATTATTATTCAATGTTTCTAAATACTTAACAAAATTTAATTCTTTCTTTACTTTATGTTTAACAATACCTTTTGATTTCTTTTCTTCTTTGTCTTGTTTATAAACTTTGAATGAATAACTTTTAGGTTTTAATCCTATAAAGTGTGTTATTATTTTTCCGTCTACTTCATCCTTAAATTTACCAAGAACCTTTTTATTAATCGGGTCATAACATTTGTGTTCTTTATCATAACCGCTAAAATCCATATGCTTACTTATATCCTTAAAATCTTCATATATATCATCAGTTTTTATGTGTGTTACAAAACTATCTGTATCAGTATATATTAAACGAATGTTATCTTTATACTTCTCTTTTAAAACATCATAATAAAACTTATACATATGTAACTTACTTAAATCTAATATACTAACTCCTACATATATAGGTTTGTTTAATTTTACCGTGTGCTTTATCTTTTCAACTCCTACTAAGTTTTCATGAATGATGTGTCTGTATTTATAGCAAGGGTCATTAACTACCTTTTGAAAACGTTCGGGCGTATCAACTAATTCAAAGTTAATGTGTTCCCTTACATTTTCCATCGTTTTTCCGTATACCGCATTATTCATTAATTTATACATATCTTTCTCAAAGTCGCTAGTTGCTTGTTTTCTTTTATCAGTGTTAAAATCAATCCATGGTTTCAACCATGCTTTTTGTTTAAAACGAATTGTTTTATTTACCTTCTTTAGTTTCATTCCTTGTTGTAAATAGTATTTTAATATCTTTATATTTAATACATAGTTCTCTTTATCATTAACATTCAATATAAGTTTTTTGGTTTTCTCATCTTTTGGTTCTTTATTATAGTTATATGATTTATATATTTTCTTCTGCGTTGCACTTAACATATCAGCGCTTACGTTCATAATTTCAGGGGCTAGCGGGTAGTCACTATGATAATCATGTATGTTATCAGGATATTCTAAATCAACATCCAAAATATAACCTACTCCTAAGTCTTCATATTCAAGTATATCATTAAGTTCCATTTTATAGTCAATGAATTCAAGGTCTTTATATGGTAATTTTTGACACATCGCTAGTCCATATAAGTTATTAGCATCAAGATAATTTATATATGAGCTAGGCTTACTTTCATCATATAATTCATTCATATATTTATTATTGGCTTCTGCTTTTCTGTTAGATACTTGGCACATACCACCACGAAGTCCTCTCTCAACCATTTTATACATATCCTCATTATATATTAAGTCTAAAGTTATACCAGTTTTTAATAACATAGCATCCCAAGCAAAATTAGGTAATGTAAAATAATGAGCAGGGTCTAAATCATAATCTTTTAAACATTGAGTTCTAAAATTTTCAAAAACATCTGTTAATAACAGCACATCAGTTTTTAAATACAAGTCATGATATTCACCTAAGTTTTTAATGTTAAAATGCTTCCATATATGAGTTGCCCTTGTATAATCTTCATCTGTAATATCTTCTTCAACTAACTGACTATAAAATTCTTTTTTACTTGGTAGTTCTGTTTCATTGAACTTGTTAAAGTCATTCATGTAGTCATAGGGGTAAATACCCTTATCCGTTAGTAAACCTAAATCATAATCATCTTTCACATATTCACTCATCTTACTATATTTAAAATGCTTTGTCCAGTCAGTTCTTTTTACATTATTTTCGCGTGCGTCGCGAGCCTCTGGCGAGGCGTCATATTTAGTTAGTTTAACTAGCTTATCTAACGATGAAGATAAGAAACTAAAACTATCTTTAAATTCAATTTGTTTAATTGAAAAGGTAACAAATTTCTCACTATTCTGCACTATTACATTTATATCGTCTTTTTCAGTATTCAACTTATCAAGATTAGATATAATTAAATGAGCATCATAATTTTGAAGGTTATGGAAGAATATGGGTATTTTAAAGTATCTGAAAGAAAAATCTAAATTACATTTGTTATGAGCACAACCTCTATATTTACCAGTAAAATGACAGTGGTCGCGAACCTTCTTTTTATCTTTCGTATCGTTAAATGAACCTCCACAAATATGACACTTTTTACATTCTCTAAATTGCTTTTTTTCTTCATCTGTTAATTCTTCCATGGGTAAAGGGTTATTCATTTTTTCCATAATATCATCCCTTATTTCATTCATTGTATCACAAAATACATTCATACAATCCTCACCTCTGTATAAATAAGGCTTAACTTCATCTGTGATAGAATTAACAACATTTATCATAAATCCTGATGGTTTATGATTTTGGTACGCCCCTTTCAGGGGCATAGGATTACTATCGTAATCGTACGTTCCCTTTAATCCTTCATTTGATAAGGTTGTTAAACACTCAAAATCACCATAAATAACATATGGACATCTCAACTTTTTATAATGGTTTTTAAAGAACATTTTTTCATTATTTTCGGGCATCTCTGTTTTTTGAATCTCGTTAGCCATACAACCCTTAGTAAGATGAGTATGCAATAAGTTTTCTTTCGTAAATCCTTTTTGACAATAATGACAATAAAATTGTTTATTTGTTTTTTTATTTGTTTGTCCTCCTAAAAGTCTAGAATAGTCTTTAATAAAAACATAATGGCTTCCCTCATCATCATCAAGACGAAGAAGGTTAACATGACATATAGGTTGAGTTATTTTGGTAACTCTATCTACTCGTATTTTCTGATTATCTACTGTATAAACATTTACTGAAATATTTCTATTATTAATTTGTTCAAAATAATCAATATCCTCATTTGAAGCTGGAAAATTAACACCTTCCCATTTAATTATACTATCATTTTCAAAAGGTTTGTATTTACATATTCTACATGGATGGTCTTTTTTATATACTTCAAAAAATTTACATAAAACACAATATTTGAAACAAAGTTCATCATTGTTTTGAATGTTAATACAAGCCTTCTTTAAAGAAATCCATCTGGGTAATTCAATAAATTTACCCGCTCTTGTCGGGTCATATTTATCATAATGAAATGTTATTTTGTTTATTTTATGAAGCTTTAAATCAGACCTATAAAAATTTTCATTTTCTACGCTTATTTCTATATCTGATGCCATATTATTTATTGCATTGTTTAAGTCTTCTTCGTTTAATATATTATAACGGCGTGAACGAATACTAGCAACAAAATCCTTATCTTCATCTTCTAAATGCTTAAACTGAACGGATACATCAACTAATAGTTTCATACTTTTGTTTTTATTTAAATATTCTCTTAACCTAGGTTTTTGATAATATATGTGAGTTAATCCTGCATAGCCTAATTTTTGAATGTTTGTTATGGCATATGTGTTAGCATAAGCTTTTAAAGCTGTAAATACGTTAGTTCTTGTGCCGAATGTTGATATAGAATATCGTTTTAAAGCTTTTCTTACTGCTATCCCCTTAGATGCTTTATCAAGTATATTAAAACGTTTGTAACCTGGTGTTTTTTCTACTTGTTCTAGTTTATTTATAAGTGTTCCTGAAAAAGGTTTTGATGGATTATATGGGTATTCTTTATCATCTATAATAACTTTTTTTAATTGTTTACCGTCTTTATTTGTTTTAATTTTACCTACATCACTATTTAAAACATATTTCATTACAGATTTTTGTCTATTAATATCCATATTATTATAATGTAGATTTTCTTTTAAGTAGTTTTTTATCTCAGTGTCGGGGCTGGGGCTCTCCATACCCTTTAAGGTGGCTTCTCCTTAAGTAGGGGCGCGGGCGTGCGGGCGCGGGCGCGAACCAAATACCTAAACCAGCCCCAAAAAATAAAATCATTGAAAAAAGGAGCGCTTTTTAACACGAAGGGAAAAGAAGCGAGGAACGAGCTCGCATGCTAATCGCGACAAGACGTAAAGAAAAAACAATAAAAAATAATCGGGCGCGCTCCTTTTTTACAAACGCGCCTAACCTAAACCAAGCCACAACAACCCTGAACGCTAAACCACAACAACCCTGAAAAACCCTGAACGCCTAAACCGAAAAAGCCCGGCGGGGGAGGACGCACCAGTGCTTCGTAGTTGATGAAGTGAAAGCCGTTGTTGAAGAGGGCCACCTGTCATGTTCTTAGTGAAAAATTTCTTTATTTATTAAAAAGTGCATCGGACGAAGTCGGGGACTATTGATTTTATTTTTTCGCGGTCTATCATATGAATATTTTCGTGATTTTTATTGTATTTTGTATGGGATTTACCTATAGTTTTATAGCAACCCGTATTTTTCTAAATACTACATGCTTTGATTTTTTATTTATTGGTTTAGGGGTTTAGGGCTAAGGGGAAGCGCAAAGAACTGCACAAACTGGCACAAACTGGTCTGGACACTGCTGGTGCACCACTCGGACACTGAAGACTTTTGCGCACTCACTCAGTCACAGGCGTATTTGGCAAGTTTGCGATGCTGTTTTGGGCATAATCAATGTGGATTTCTGCATGCATTATGCTGTTTTGGGCATAAATATGCGGATTTGGGCATAATCAATGTGGATTTCTACATGCATTATGCGGATTTGGACATCCCATAACAGCGTTACGCATTGGTCACGTGTGCTTTGTCAGCAATCTATCAGGCATTCATGGTCGCATCAGGAGTGGGGTATGCACTGGAAGGCATCGCTTCCTTCACGGCAATGGCGATGTCAAGCGCCTTCTTGAAATCCACCATGCGAAACTCTCCACTCTCGGCAGTGCAATCGTTGTTGGCGGACTGCACCACATTTTCCTCAATCTTCTTTTTCAGCACCGTCAGCTCCTCAATCATCGCATCTACCAAGGCGTAGTTCTCGGAAAAGGAAGCGAGAGCCATGACTTTTTTCGGATTGTTTGCCTTGTGATGCTCCAGCTGGTCGCGGTATTCTTCGAGGTCAGCGAGTTTCATGGCGTTCAAAATGTCCTTCAGCTTGGGGGCGGTAGCATTGCGCGACTGCAACATCAAGTCATAGCACTTTTTGAAGCCCGACTCTTCAATGGCAACGTTGTGCTTTTTCTTCAAGGTATCCTTCTTAACGAGGCCACCCCCGCGAAGAACTGGGACAATGGTTACCGTGTCAAACTCGGGCGTGAGGACAGAGCTTAAAGTGTCATAGTTCTCAACGTAGCTTTGCATCACCATGAACTTGAAGTCGTCGCCAATCTTGTCGCGGACACTGGCGGGAAACCTCTTAGCAAAGTCGCCGAAGGTTTCTGACTGGTAGTAGATGGTCTGCATGGTGTAGCGTCGTCCATCAAGGTAGTAGATGACATTTACAAAGCCGGCAACCTTCTCGTCTTTCTCCTCAAGGATAATCTGGTTGGCGTCAGTGGCTTCGTTGTTGTCCGTCTCGCTTTCGTTGTCTTGGCTTGATGCTTCGTCGTCCTCATCCTCAGTGATGTAGTCTTTTGCATCAGGAGTAGAAGCGACAATCTCGTCGGTGAACCCTTCAATCTTCAAATTGTTGTCATGTCCCCAAACGTTCAAGACGTAGATGATGAGGTCGTCCTTTTTGCTGGAAGTCATGATGTCGTTTCGGTTCAGACACGACACCAAATCAACCAAGTCATCCTTCTTCATCGTCATCAGCATGTCCTTTTTGAGTGTGGGGATTGTGGCGTTCATCATGGCATGGATGTCCTCAACTTGGAGAACAGACCCAGCATTCACCATCATCGGGGCGAAGTCGCGCGAAGTAATGCCATCACGAACCTTGATGAAGATAAGCGTCTTCTTCTTCTGCCTTGACAGAATGCCTTGTTGGAAAGCAACCGAAGCAGTCATGCCGTGCTCCATGATGCCGTCCCACTGTTCATGGAATTTCGTAGCAAAGGAGTTCTTTAGAACAACCGTTGCCTTAGACCTCAACGTCGAAATCATTTGCTTCATCTGGTCTATCGTCAGGGCATTAATCATCTCAATGCTTGGCTTGCTCGGGGGGTTCTTGAAGTCAGCAAGAGTGTAGAAGCCACCGCTCTTCAAGGGAAGTGGAGTGTATCCCGCTTCGCTTCGGACAAGCAAGAAAGGACGAGAGTCGGCCATTGTAGGGCAACTACGCAAAGGATGCTTCCAGGGCAGTCTTGTAGCAAGAGTGCTACATAAAAAAAAACAAGGTTCGCTCAATGCTTTCTTCAACTTCAATCTTTCAAGCAATGCTCAAACGACCTGTGCAAATCAGAAAAGAAAGCGTGCAAGGCTGACCTTCATGTAGTCGTTGAAGACGAAGAAGCCAAGGCACTCCTATTTCCTAAATAACTAATCTTCTAGACAAAAGCCACCACATAAAACCTAGACATAATATTATACATAATACCCCGACTTAAACCGACTAAGGAAGGAAACTAATGCCTAAGATTATGATGTAAGATAGCATAAAATATTGGGATAGGGTAATAGATAAAACTTATACAAAACCTTATGATAATAAACCTTCATAAGTTGTAGGTAATTAGAATAATTCAAAAGTTACCCCAAAACTACATAAAGATTTTCTATTAGGATACAACAAAAACGATAACGAATGAGATAGACAAGTTAAAAAACAGTATAGGGGCCTATATAGGGGGTATGGGGATAGCCCTAGAACCAACCTTTTACTAATTTTTTGGGGGGGGGGGGGGAGAAGTCTTGGCTTGTTGTTGCAAGACCCCCCCCCCCCCCCCCCCCCCCCCCCTCCCCCCCTCCAGCATCACCAGCACCGCGCCACAGACTCCAACCAACAAGTTCACAAACTCAACTTCACCTCACCGCAAATCTTGCACACTGACACACTGATACGTTAACTTGACTTTTTCCACGTAACGGCTCGTGTGGCTTAGACCAAGACCTTGTTTGATTGAGAAAACTATGAGATCACTGGTATTTACGGTGTTTCTGCGTATGGGAAACAAAATTTTATGTGGTAGGTTGTTTATAAACACCTGGCCTTGTTTATAAACAAAAGAGTTGTCCATAAACACAGGGTTTGCTTGTGTGGAATATTGTGCATATATATATATATGTATGCCTGTCTTCACGTGTAAACACAAGTGCTGTTGCTACTGAGCTCAGAGGTCCAATCTTTGCCCCCTTTATAACCTTAGAGGAACAGAGGGATATGAAGGGTTGATTGTATGTCAAACCAGAAAATTTCTGACACAGATACTTGTGGATTTGGAGGCCATGCAAGATCATGCAACGGCCTGGACCACAGTAGAACTTTTCATTCCCCGAGCGAGGCTTCAGCGGCAGCGGCCCGATAAAACCAGATGTCCGGATTCAGAATTCATACTGATCCAGATGCTCGCTATTTTGGATTGTAGACTGTGGATGCCCAGAGCGAAGGTACCTATAGCAGCCAGCAGGACATGAACATGCGCAAACAGGGTTCGAGTCATCTTCGACAAGTACCAGGCTTGTCAACCACAGGCAGCTTTTCATCATTCCTTGGCTCCCTGACAGTCACACATGCTAATGCATACATTGAACTCACTCATATTTGTTGACATGCAAAAACACATTTCAAGCACTGACCTAAACACTTATTTCGATTCCTGTGCACTTTGCCAAATAAGTACATTAGTTCAATACGTACCGGCTCTCCAACAACCGAACGACACTGCATGCCAAAGCAGATGATGCGTTGGTTCAGGTGCTGGGTGGAGTGGCTTGATCGGATGAAGAGTCTTGCAGGGATAATAAAGGCATGCCGCTCCGTGTCCAACATGTCGAGTCTATGTGGCCTATCCCAAGACTTGCTTTGATGAAGTACAGAATACACGGTATTTACGGTGTTTCCTGCCTGTGATAGTTGTTGTGGGAAAACTTTCAATACGTAGCCAGTCAATGCTGCGCTGTCGAACCCGTTGACGTCTGACTATACAATACTACATGTACACAGGCCAAATCTGACCTTGAATACATTAAACCCAGGAAATAGAAGACGGGACTTTGTGTTGTAATGCTACCCTTTAAGTGCTTGGAGTTGTTAGAATGTAAATCTGATACAAAAGGTGGGTCTGCAAAAACCCAGGCCCCACAGCAACCTGCTCTCTATATATACATATATGGGCATGTATCTGTATATACACACAAGTGTATACCTATATCTTGTTGCGTGCCTATACACCATTGCTATCTGCCTGCTGTTTCTTGTTACATTAGCTTGCATCATTTCTATCTGTTGCTATGGTGCTGATTAACATCAGTCTATAGCTCTTGCTGATGCCGATACGATTCCGAGCATGGGTAGTATTAGCATCGCTGTCGCTGTCTCTATCTAGTTCTCAAAAAATCTACCTGTGATTAGCGCTACCATTAGTACATTTTAATACTGTTATTGCTACTAGTCACCATAACTGCTACGATAACTGTTGTTACGAGTGTTGTTCTTATCATCATTGTCATTATTAGAATTGTTGTTATCTTTGTTGTTCTTCTTGGTGTTACGAGTAGTATTACGATTCACCGTCGCATCTCAGTCGCATTACCGTTGCCAGTGTGATTGTTAAGATTATATCACGAAAATACTGCTATCAGGTTTTAAAATCATGATCATCATTCTTGAAAAAACGGATTAATAAAATCGTTGCCATCGCCGACTACCTTATTATTACCGTTGATGGTGTTATCGTTACTGTCGCTAACTTTTTTGTCTTGTGAGATTCACTAATACTAGTGTACACATATACGACCTCAGCTGGAACCTGCTCCAAAGCCCAGTTTGCAGGATCCGCCTGTCCTTCAAGCGCGGTTCCGCTCGAGACACCCGCCGCATGCTCCTGAGAAGAAAGGGTTTTCTGATTTATCTTTATTAGGGCTGGCCAGGGGGATGCAATGGTTTGAGGCCTAGTTTTCGGCTCGCCTGCTTTGCAACATCTAAGCCCTGCCCTCCTCACCTAGTCTCTTTTGGAGACTTCTCCTTCGCCCTACGTCCGCCTGTGCCTGAGCAGTGAACCTTGAGGATAGGTAAAATGATTTGCTGGTCTAAATGGAAACTTTTGAAGCCAAAATCCGACAAACCCTGCCGGCCCTGAAAAGACAAACAAACTACCGGTCCTCAAGCCGTTACGAACCCTCCAAAACCTCGTACACCCTGATTGCTCTAACCATCGTTGAAAAAGGAAGGTTCGTTTCAGGGTTCCTGGAGGGCTACTCTAAAAAGAGCTTATACCTAAGGTCGCCCCTTATCAGAAACCCTCAACCTCAAATCCCAAACGCATTCATTCACACAGAATGGGGGGAGTCCCGATCTAAGAGCTTAAAGGTGACAAACGAGTCCGATGCGTACATATCACCAAAGCGCGGAAAAGAGGTGAAAAAAGACAAAAGGCACGGGGAGGGTGCTCAACACAAGGCACCAGGATGAATCCTAAACCCCAGATCATAAACTCTAAACCGGAAACCCTAAACGCTAAACCCTCAATGAAAAAGCTGCGAGGAGGTCCTCAGGAGTTGCTTGGGTGCGAAGCAATCGCGAAGGGCGCCCAACGTCTGGGCCTGATTGAAACAGGATTCAAAGTTTCCGGTGTCGAGTTGAAGCTTGGGCTGCTTACACTATATGGGGGCCATAGTATGTAGAAAAAGGCTCGGGCTGGATTTCAGACTATATTGTGATAATAGGAACTATAAGTAAGTATAACGAAATACTACAATTCTTCAGACTCCTATATCGACATTTGTGCGCTCTGGGTTTAGGGTACTCGGTTTAGGGATCACGACTTAGGGATCGGAGCTTGCGGTTAAGGGTTTGGGCTGCGAGGTTCAAGGATTTTAAGTATCCGTGCCTGGGCTCTTGGTGCCTAAACCCTTAACCCTAAAGGCCCTAAACCCCAACCGTGATACCGTTTAGATGATAGCAAGCTTCTTTTGCTCGCAGAGATACTGAAGCATGGAAGCACCTTCCCACGAGTTGCCCACACACACACACACAAACACACACACACACACACACACATACGTACGTTTAAAGTTTTGCTTTACAAGTTCCTTTTGAGGGCTACTACAAGGGATACTATAGCCGCTGCAAAACACTGGGGTTTGAGGGTTTCGTTCAGGGCTGAGGGTTGTTTCGGGCTTAGCGTCCAGGATTTCGGGCTTACGACTGACTTCGTTCTGAGAACTCGCCGCACTTGGGAGAACCCCGCAGATGTCAGGTCGCAGACTGGTATAGAGGGAGAGGGCGAGACAGCGGGAGAGAGAGAGACACTACAACCAGCGGCAAGGAAGTGCAGTATGGGTCTGCGGGGGTTTAGGATTTATCCTGTTTGAGATCTTTTGGCTTGTTCTTCTGGGTTTGGGGTGTGGGGGGCTGCAGTGCTCTGACTTCATTAAGCTTACAACCCTAAACCCTAAACCCTGCCGGGCTTTAGCGGACTGAGTGTTCCAGGCTTCCACAGCCATTTAGGGTTCAGATGTTGCTGGTCTATAGGGGGTGATTCCGCGCACTCCGTGTCCCTTATTGGGCTTTTGCGCTTACTTAGGTTCTACATTAGCGTCCTTACTTTCTCAAACTCCCATGTTGGGTGCCGATTTGCGTGGGGTTGGAATTCTAAAAAGGATTCCCTCAACCCTAAACCTGAAGCCCTAAATCCAATAGCCTCAACCCTAAACCCCAAAGGACCCAACCTTATCCGTCGCAATCGAACCCGGGGAGCCTTCAGCTCAGGAAGACGAGGAGGGTCAACGAAAGAACACTGGTTCATTGGGCAAGGTTCACGAAAAGAACCTAGCATGTCGGCTTAGAGCATTTTCGGTGCAGAATGCAGAACTCGATTCAGGGATCGAGCTCATGAATGAGAGCTCCCCTTCCCTGGCTTGTGGTGCAAAGCGTAGGCTAGCAAAACTGCGACTTCGGATGCAGGGCAAACAACAGAAACTTAGAAAGATGCCATCCTATCCCTAGACCCTTGCCTGAAACCCCTTTAGCCCCCATAAAGTAAACCATAGACCGTATAACACCTAAAACGCAAGACCCTGACCTCAAGTCCTCAAACCTGAGCTTCCTTTTATCACCAAAGGCTCACAAAAGCCAGAGTCCTGGCACCTTTTCCGCGGCAGCACGTCTTTGTACGGGCCCCTAACGCCATGGCCTGATGCCCAAAGCCCGAAATCTCGGAACTTGCAGGCCAGAAGCCTCTAGACCATACATACCACTAATGTAGGAACCTGATTAAGAAATCTTGGGCCTTCATTAGGGTTCCTTATAATCCTACTGTTTTTGGGTTAGAGGCCCAGGAATTCTTAATCAGGTTCCTACATGAAAGCCATCCGAACCCTAAAACCAACAGCTCTGAGCCCTCAAGCCACCCACTAGAATCCAACAAACCACCCAAAACCACACCTTCCACACCTATATGCCTAAGTGGTGCCGGTAGAACGCGTCCAAACCCGTAGCCTCCTCCTTGGAAAGCTTGAAGAGAGAGGGCAGAAAATCCTTGCAGGGCTTCAGGGAGCGGGTTTTGGGCTTCAGGGTTTAGTGCTCAATTAGGGGGCCGGAACAATCAAGAAACATGCTCCCCTCTGATAATATGAGACCGCCCAACCCCAGGTGCTACAGTACAGGGTTTAGGGCTTTAGGCTTCAGGGTCTTCTTTAGAGCTCGGGTCTTTCACTTCACCCCGTTGGGAGTTGCCCAGGACCCAACAAGTCGTCCACTGCAAAGCTGCCAGCACTTTGGCCGCTTCGGCCACGGTCCTTGTGATTGTGCTCATCCCTCACGCCTACAGGTCCGTGGACGCTGTAGAGCAGGCAGCGATCCAGATTGCTCAAGTTTGGCGTCGCAGCATGCCTGGGTTCAAGGCTGACTTGGAATTTAAGGGAGACGGGCTTTGGGGGGGATTGGCTTCTTGTTGCTTTGAGGGTACTGGCAACTTGGGGTTTAGGGCGTGCGTCTTGTGGTGGCCGATGGAGCCTCTTCTGAGACATAGGCTGAGCAAGTGTAGGGGCTTAGAGCTTTAGGTTTAGGGGTTTAGGGTCGAGGGCTTGTATGTGTATGTGCATATACATATACGTTTCTACAGATATATATATATATATATATAATACATATATATACACAAATATATGTATGTATGTGTAATACATATATGCACGCATGCATGCATACATACACTGGTCTCGAAGCCGGGGAGCTTCGTGGTGTAGAAGAAGAGCAAAGTCTCCCCCCGTCTCAAAGGAAGGGGCACCCCCACCTGATAGGAATAAAGTAATGCAATACGACAGTATGATAGTATTATCGTATACTAGTATTATAGTACAGTAGTGTATTAGTAGTATAGTATATAGTCTTATAGTACAGAAAAGTAGTGTTATAGTATGATAGCACAGTAGTATATTGGTAGTATAATATATTCGTCTTATAGTACAGTATAGTAGTGTTATAGTATGATAGTATTACAGTATTTTGGTGTTATAGCACCCCCACCTCGCCCTTCGAAGCGATCGGAGCCTGAGGGCTTGGAATTCGCAGGGACTCCGCGTTGAGGGTCTAAGGCTTTAAGGGATTGTGGAAGGGTTCAGAGTACGGTTTAGGGGTTTAGGGTTGTAGAGTTTTAGGGCTTAGGGCTTTAGGGGCTACTTGGGCCTGAAAACCCTGGCTGCATGGTTGGCGCCTTCATGCCTTCGGAGTCCGAAAACCGGGCCCCGTTATGGGACATCGGCTGGCCGTGGATGAAGCCCACAGTTTGCGGGTAGTCACAGGCAGCCGTCACCGCAACGAGCAGAGGATTGTCGAAGCCATCCCTGTGCCTGACTTGGAGGTTCATGGGTAGTTATAAGTAGGGCTATAACTAGGGTAACTATACTTATAACCCTAATTAGGGGACTTAAAACCCTACTTCTAACTACCCCTGAACCTCCAAGTAGCGGGGTCCCGGCCTTGAGGATTTAGGGGCGACTGCGCACTGCAAGTCGGGGTGTAGCGGTTACGGCTTTGGGGTGTTGACGCTTCACGATTCTCTCGGAATCGCTCGAGCTATCAGGCTGTTGTTTTTTGGCACCTGGCATAAGAAGATTTATCTTCAAGCTTTGTAACCACAAGGGCACTGGTGTAAGCACCTGCAGGTCTCCTACGGGACCACCAAAAATCGGAATGATGCCGAATACGAGCCCAGACCAAATCCCCGAAATCGCGAACCCAGAAGCTGCAAACAACATAGAAGCCGATCTCGCGACGCAAAACCAGAAACCGCACTGTCATAAAGTTTATCCAACAACCTACATATATGTATGTGTATATATATATATCTATGCTTATCTATGTACATATGTCCCATATGTACATACATACATACATACATGCACATATTATATACATATGCATGAATGCCATAAAGCCGCCACACGGGTGGACCCGAGCCCGGGAAGTTCCACAAGGCTCCGAGGACGCTTTGCTCACAGCGGCGACCAAAAGCGCTCTCGGCGATGCCTCGCAGACCTGAATGGTCGCACCACCTGGGGTTTGGGGGTTGGGGTGCTAGGGTTTTAGGGTTTCAGGTTTCATTTTCTGACGGGAGGCCGCGGGGGGGGGATGGAGTTGGGTTCAGGGATTTGTGTCGCTGGGTCGTTGACTTTGGGGCATGTGCGGCTTTGAAGGTTCCGGGCCACAGTCCCAAGTCCATGGCCAGATGTCAAAACAAGAATACCGAAACAAAATCCTTGAAAGTTAAATTCCAAAGCATCTCCAAAACCTTCCATCTCACCTCGATCTTCGTAGCTCTGGACTTCCAATCAGCTGTGGCATGTCCAGCCGTCCCTGGGAGTAGGACAATGCCTCTTGGAACTCGAATAGTTTCCGCGGGTTGTGGCCCCTTACCTGGGCTCGTGGCAAGACGCTTGTCGTAAGCGATCTGAATGATTGCTTTCGAAGATAGATGTGGGTGGTTGTCAAAATTATGGTCCCTTTTGGGTCCCTATTATAATACGGCACCTATTATTTAGGGTGCCCAAGAAAGGGACCCTAATTTTGACAACCACCCATGGGTGCCCGCAGACAGACAGTCAGATGGACAGAGGGACGGATAGCCAGGCAGCTAGACAGCGAGGCAGAAAAACAGACAGAGAAAGACAGAAATAGAAAAGGAGAGAAAGAGAGAAGGAGACAAAGAAACAAGGCGAAAACGCGAGAGAGAGAGAGAGAGGGAGAGGCAGACATAGGGGGACAGAGAGAGAGATAGTCAGATAGAAAGGTGACGGTTGGGGCCATGGGCCTCTCAGCACACCACACACATATTGACACAAGAATCTGCAGGACACAGACAGGTTGGTAGGCAGGTAGACAGATGGATAGATGGATACACAGATCCGTGGAGAAGTATGCTCGTGGCATACTGACTTGAGTTCCTGAGCCCAGTTGCCCAAGGAGACCTCTCCAGTAGATCTAGTCGCTCTGCTGCGGATTTCACCTTTGCCAGTTCCACATCTGCAGTCTCCTGACCCAGCTGTAGCTCCAGCTCAGTAAAGAGGGAAGCTCCCTGCAAGACTACGAAGCCCGTGGCGTTCAGGAGCGTGGCGGCAGCTGCCATGGTCTGCTCGGTAAGTCCGGATACTGCTTCTTCTGCAGAGATCATGAGGCTCCACTCCCGATTTCCCGAACCATCCCCCCGCCCGATGCGCCCGAGCCCGAGCCCTCTGCCCGCATGCGGAAGCCTCCAACTCTCACCGACGAAGCTGCGAAAGCAGGGGAATGAAACCAAAACGCCCAGCAGCACTGGCCGGCCAAGCATCCGAAGCCCGCGGGACATCGGCTCAGAAGCTTCGGCTCTCCGAAGAGTCTAGAAAAGTAGCGCCAACCTCTCAGCTTTAAGCACGGTTTAGGGTTTAGGGCCTTTAAGGTTCAGGGTCATGAAAAGACGCGCAACGAGCCAATAGGGCTCTTTCAGTTTGTGAAGCTCTTCAGACTCACTCCCTGGCTCTGCAAGTGTCATGCCTCGCTGAGCCCAGCTCACAGAGGATTCACCCAGCATTCGCCGACCCCGAGCCCAACTAGAGAACGCCCTCAATACTCACAAAAAGGGGCTTTCGGGATACTACGGTAGGATAGGACGTCGTCGTTACGAACTCGGAAATTTATCCGGCCTGAATAGCACTCGAACCCGAGACCTTATGCAGTCGCATCCTCGAAGGATGTGCCCTAGGCCCTAAGCCCTAAAACCAAGGCCCTCAACCCTAAGCCCGAAAGCGCATACCCCTTATAACCCCAAAAACCCTAAACCCCTAAATCTCTACGCCCTAAACCCTAAAGCCCTCAAGCCCTAAACCCGAGAATGCAGGGGTCCCTCAACACCTCTAAGGCTCCCAACATCCTTCAATCCGACTTCGCGGGGTTTGGAGTCTTGGGAACAGCTTTAGGGCTTAAGCTCTACGGCTTTAAGCGCGATGGGGGTTTGGAGCCTTGGGATTTAGGGTTTCCGCTTGAAAGTCTAGGATTTGAGGGATTTTGTTTGAGCTTCAAGAATTTCTTCTTGGACTTGGGTGCTCTGACCTGTACCTCCCGCAGCTGATCCAGCGTGACGCTGTCCTGGTTGTCGGGAAGCCAAACTAGTACGGTGAAACAGGATCCACCAATCTATGGTCGATATTTAGTGTTCCTTGTTTTCTGCGACTCCCCTTCAAGAGCCACCAGATGAGGATAAGATTTCCGACATTGTGGTAGGGAGTCTCAACAAAAGCACACCATGAAAGACTCCTGGAGCCTCAGAGCACCTGGTCTTTGGGAACTCCATTTTGCAGGTGTCGGTTTTTGGTCTTGGCTCCCCTGAACTGCGCGTCTGTATAAAACCGTAAAAAGACCCCTTTAGACACGATCAAACCTTGAGGCTCTTCGAACTATTTCACTCTGCAGAGATCGAAGGGCCCTCAGGACTCCCGGGAAGGCCGGAAACGACACGAAGACTGCCGGCTGCCATCAAGGACCCATAAGGAAACTTATGGGGCTAGGGGGCCTTAATACTTGTAATCAGGCCTGTTTAAGGAAGTTATACTCCCCTACTCCCCTTCCCCCTCCCCCCTATCCCGTTAATTAAGGGTCCCTGCGAAGGCCTGAGGGCGACCCTGCCGTGAACTCGTGAATTTACAAGCCACCGGACCCCGAGCCGCCCTCCCGTGAGGGGTCAAGAATGAGTGCAAGATTATAAGTATACTATCATGATGGAATGGAAACGACTGCTACAAAGCACCCTTGGGCCCTAAACTCAAACCGCAAGCCCCCAAGCGCAGCAGTCCTCGGGTGAGTAGATGCCTGCACGTTTCAGCAGGCTACTCCTCGGATGCGAGTGCCACTCTTGCGAGAGTAGGAGGTTTGGTGCTCGGGTTTTGGTGCTCAGGCGCTTCTGCATTGTTGGGACTGTGAGTTGGGAGATCAGGATTTCATACTCAAAAGGCCCCTACAATTCAGAAACCACAGCTGTTGCGATGCTGGGTCGGATTTCGGCGAAGGGATGACTTGGAGAACAGCCTTAAACCCTCAAACCCGCCGCCCTCGCAGGTCCTCTGAAGCACCTAAGCCCCAAACCTCCTAAATCCTCAATGGCTTAAGGCTCTCAGAGCTAAACCCTAAACCCTAAAGCCCTAAAACCCTAAATCCCTAAACCCTAAACCCCTACAACCCTAGACCCTAAACCCCCAAAACCCTAAACCTCTAAACCCCTAAAATCCTAAACCACTAAAGCCCTAATCCGGGCTTAAGCTTTTGAAGGTTCTTCGATCCCACGAAGAAGGCTAAGCCCACGGCCACCTGGCTTCACTGATGCACGTGGAAGGCAGGCCAGCCAACCTCAAAAAGCTTGGAATTTAGGGATGAAGAGGATTTGAGGCTTCAAGTTTAGGATTTAGCGTTGAGGGCTTGCGGTTTATAAAGGCTTAGTGTTAGGGTTTACCCGAACCTTGTCCGGTGTGTGTTTAGGGCCTTGGGCTTTGGGGTTTAGGGGTTCTTCTGGTTTATGCCCCAGGGTTTAGGTTTCTGGGTTCAGAGTCTAAAGCGTTTCTGGTCCTTACAAGGAACCAAGGTACTATGTGCGGTCTATACCAGGATCTCCTCCATACACTAAACCTACTGCAAGAGCGGAGCGAGCCGTACTGAAACAAAAGAAGATCGAAGAGCATGCAAAAAGAACGACCAAAAGAATGAGGAGTGCTAGTTACTGCACGTCTGACTGTGGCTCAGTGTTCCTGTTTTCGGATCTGACCAATACTGCTGTCGTTATAGCCGGTGCTTCCAGTACTGCATAATTAACGTGATCTTAACCCTCCCCCAATTGAAAACGAAGCCCGAACCCCCCGAGGATGCGGCAGCATAGTGTGGGCAGTGCAGAGCGCTCGAATAGCCGCATGGCACGGCCTATGCGTGACGAAGGCACTCAGTCGGATTGACCCTAGACCCTAAACCCTAAATCAAACTAAGGCTTTCAGTGCAGGGGCTCGGGCTTCGGTCAACCATGAATCAAACCCAAACCCAGCCCAAACCCAACCCCAGAAACCCAAAACCCAACAGACAAAATCCCAACTCTAAAAGCCTAAAAGCCTAAAACCTCGCATACAGTGACCGGAAGACGACTGAGAGCACCACACGCTCCCCTGAGAGGCACCTCCAGCAGCTTCCTGGGTTTTTTTCGGCTTTCGCTGTTTTTTCGGGCACAGGATTTTAGCATTGTCGTTTTTGCGGTTATAGTCTTTGGTTGTTAACTTGTTTCAGGAATACGGCTTTGAGATTTTAAGAGTTTGGGTTTTCGGGCTCCAGGACTATGGTCAGTGGCATTCTCGTGCTTCCCCCTCTGGGTTCCTCGAGTCGCACCGCTGGGTTTAGGATTTATGGTTGAGGGGTCACGGGTGTAGGGATTAAGGGGTTTAGCGGTTTCGGGGTTTAGGGTTGAAGGTTTGAGCCTTCGCGTTATCCCAGGGCACAGGATTCAGGGTTGAGGTAGTTGCGCGGTTGCGGTCGGATGCAGCTTGCCTTCGATATGCAGCCCAGCCCTAAACCCTAATCCCATACATTCATCCTGGCCCCATTGTACTATAAAAAGAGAATAAGGAACCCCCAACATACGTAGTATAGGTAATTATTTAGGCCCCTATTATAGAACCCCATTTTTGATCCCTTACAGACCCCTTTAAGGACCCCCTTTAAACGGAACCCGAGGACTGTAAGGCTCTAAACCCATCTCTAAGCCCGGCACGAAGCAAGACTGCAGCGTGTTGGCAACCACACTGGGGTCCGAGAGAAGGACCTGCTGATAGGCTTTAGGGTTTAGGGTTTAAACTTTAGGATGTTGGGTTCAGGGTTTAGGGTTTAGGGCTTAGGGTGATATAGGAGCTTTAGGGAATCTTGGGGAAACTTGCGGAGAGAACCCTAAACCCTAAACCCCCAAACCCTAAACCCTAAACCCATACCCCTATAGAATCCCTACAGATCCCTTTAAAGGGACCTAAAACCCTAAACCCCTAAACCTCCAAGTAAGACAGGTCGGAGCCTTTAGTCGCTCCAAGACCGCCAGCTGCTCGGACTCGTCCCCGAATCCTGCGGCCTCACAGTCGCAGAGCAGGGGTTTATGGGGGGGGGTTAGGGTAGGAGTTTAGGGGTTAGGGGTTTAGGGGTTGAGGATTTAAGAGTTTTAGAGTGTTTTAGGTTTAGGAGTTAAGAATTAGGATTGGGGGCTTTGGATGTCGGGTTTAGGATTTAGGCTTAAGAGTTGGGGGTTAATGCATGGGGTGTAAGGTTTAGGAATTTGAATGTAGGATTTAGGGATGAGGCTTTAAGGTTCAGGATTTAGGGATTAGGGGTTAGGATCTAGGATGTAGGGCTTAATTCGGAAATCAAGATTTAAGATTTCGCGGCCAGGGTTTAGATGGGGGGGCTTGGGATTTCGGGTGAAGGATTTAAAGTTTAGGACTTAAGCTCTGGGATTCAGGGGTCAGGGTCTAGGATGTAGGGTTTGGATAGAGGGCTTAGGTTTTGTTGCTTCGGGTTTATGGCTTAGGGCTTGGGTTTTAGGGGTCAGGATTCAAGGTTTGGGCTTCCGCTGTAGGGTTGAGGATGTAAGGGTTACGGTTTAAACTTTAAGCTTTGGGGTTTAGGGCTCGGGATCTACAACCAGTGCATTGAAGGCAAGCACTAAGCTGATAATTTCAAAGGGCCTGAAGGCACAAAGTTCACTTCTAGTTGAGGGTTTAGGGTTAAGAATTGCAGGGAATTTGAAATGTAAAGCCCAGGGAATATTGGCCTCTGGCGAGGAGGAAGGAAATGCATGTCAAGAAACAGGGCTCGGATTGTGATTGAATTTTCGTCTTGAGCTTAACCTTTCACATCACTTCTAGTTCCTCATGAAGACCGGGAAGAAACATAGTACCCGGGCAATCTCGTCTTGGGTGTATTTGGACTCTTAGTTTTGGTTGGAACAGGGGTACATCACAATCAGCTTCTTCAGCTTCACATTCGTTGTAAGCCACACGAGCCTCCGAACGTCAGCGACACAGTTGGTCGGAAGTGATTAACGACAAAAGCATGCAAAGCACTCTATGCCGTTCGTCAAACTATCTTATCCCACAACGGAACAACAACCGCGGAAGGCTTCACCCGCTTCGCAAGAGGTAGCTGCGAGAGTTGCTCGGCAATAGTCAAGCACCCAACCATAATGCGATCCCTATGGCAAAACTCTCTGCTCGCGGTAAACCCACTAAGTACCTTGAACCCTCGACCGAAGGACCTGAGGTGGCGTAAGCCACTGACTGCAGGGCACACAATGCCGTGATGCTTCAATACATGTAGGAACCCATCCCGAAATCTTCGTGTCAACACAATCAGCTTCTTCAGCCTTAAGAAGAAAAGCCCTTGCCAAACCCAGATTAGAAAGGGTTTAGGGCGTTGGGTCTAGGGTTCACGCTTTCGCGTCTGAAATAAGCAGGAAGGCTCATCGTTAGCAACCCGGGCGGGTGGGCTATTGATACTCTCCTGCTAGTCGGTGCTGCCTTGTAGCCAGGATCACACTTATAGAAACTTAACAAGGGCACGGGGAGTTCAGACATGGCTTCTCCAAGGGTGGACACCCCTTATCCCTAAACTTCGAGAAAGTGAGTAAACGTGCAATACGTGAATATCTGGGTACTCACTTCAAGGGCAGCTGCGCACGGAACGACCTAGTCAAGCACAGAACCCCCTTTCTTTCCCAGGCCATCCCCCAAGTTTCATATAAGGGCCTGAACAGCATTCTAATAGAAGTGTGTGTGTGTGTGTGTGTCTATATATATATATATGTGTATGCGTGTATATATATATATATATATATATATATATTGCTGAGCCCTAGCGAATGAATACGGTTAACTACTCACTACTCAAGCTTCGATAAACACGAAAGAGCAGAAACGAGAACTCGAAACCTCTGTCAGTGTCTCCCGCAAAGTGTGCCTGCACGTCTGAGCAGGCCTTGGGCTACGGCAAATGAAGTGGCTTGAAGTTGAGGCTGAGGTGTTGTGTGGGGTTTAGGGTTTGGGGCTTAGGGGAATGGGCTGAGGGTGGCGTACTGGCCTGCTGTACTTTGGTGCCAGTCCCAAACGCCCCGCCTCTTTCCCAAGGAAAGGCTATGCTTGTCGTTCTGTCGCTTCAGCAACGCCCTCCCCTCTAAGCTTTGGCTTTGACAACACGAACCTTCAGAACTCTCGCAGGCAGACCTGAATTTTGATTAGAACAAGAGCTGCGTTCATAAAACCCTAAACCCTAAACCCCCTACCCCCTAAACCCGAACCCCCCTGAAACACTAAACCCTAACCCCCTGAAATCCTAAACCCCAAACCCCCTAAAGCCCGAGAGAGCAAGAGGGCTGGGGCACCAGGCTCGGCAAGCGCCCCCCGGAGCCGCCGGGCACTTGCAGCTACTGCCCACCTGCAGCACTTTGCGACGAGGACTTAGGGCTTTAGGGCTTTAGGGTTCGGGCTTTAGGGTTTGGGCTTTAGGGTTTAGGGTTTGGGGCTTTAGGGTTTAGGGTTTGGGGTTTGGGGTTTAGGAGTTTATGATTTGGGGTTTGGGGTAGTCGGGATCGTCGTACATAATGGGTTGCCATAATAATCGATTAGGCTCCTTAGCAAAATACCCGGTTTATGTCAGGGTATGTCAGGGTGCGAGACTTCAAAGAGAGCTAAGCACCAGCCAAACTGTATCGAAAGCAGCAACGGCAAACCCTGAAATGCGCGACCGACAGAGTGCTGCTACCAAGCTAAAGGCTAAAAAACACCTGAAAAGGCCCAATGGATAGTTCTCTAAAGTGGGGTCCCTTATAGCATCGTTGTTTACAAGGGTGCCGTACTCTTTGTTGGACCTGCCGAAACCCGACACTCCTAAACCCCTGAACCCTTGAATCCCAACCTTAATATAGAAGCTTCGTCAAAAAACACTGATACTCTTCCTCTGTCAAGGTTCCGATGCCCCCAAACCCTATTCTAATTACATAAGATGCTCGTACCAACAGGAGCCCTTTTCTAGCTCCTAAGTCCCCCAAATCCTAAACCCTAAACCTTTTCCTAATTCCTAAAAGGCGCAGAAACAAGCAGCCACCTGACTGCCAGGAAGGGCGGGAACTGGCGCAGGTGCTGCAAAGCAGGACGCCGGACGCCTCGTTTGATCTGGGTTTGGCGGTTTAAAGGTCTCGGGCTTTAGGTCTTTAGGGTTGAGGGGTTCAGGGGTTGAGGGTTTAGGGTTGTGGGTTTAGGGTTGAGGGGGTAGGGTTTAGGGTTGAGTGAGGCCACGTGCCATGATGTGAGCACAGCAGCCTTAAGGCTTCGAGACTAAAGAAGGGGTAAGGGTTTAGTTGGAGCGGGTTCAGGATTTGGGAATTCGGATTTAGGGTGACCCTAGATCAACGGTCTTTGGAATTTGGGTCCTGCCTGGGGCGCTGGAATGAGGCCTTTAATTTCAGGGGGCATGCTATAATCTCCTGAATAGACGTTAAGATGCTCTCTCTGATCTCTCTGGCTTGTCAAGGTTCATGGAGCTGTCGGCCCAGCAAGTGTGCACTCGGCCTGAAGACTGAAACGTAGCCTTGCCCTGCCTTGGCGATCACACGCCTAGCCTGCTTGGCATGCTTCTGGTGTGGACTTCGTTGAAGGATATAGTCCGGTCGTCGTGTATGGGGCACTGCGGGCCTGCTGCGTCCCTGCGGCCTGCGGCGCCCGCACAGTATCCAAGGCAAAGATCCGCACAGCTCAACCTCTAAACCCTCAACCCTAAACCTTAACCCTCCTGAAACCCTAAACCCCCCGAAACCCTGAACCTTAACCCAGAAGGCAGAAACTTCTGCCCACCCTGGGCACAAGCTTTGAGCTCGCGATGCTTCCGGGCACAAGCTTTTGGAATGGCGAGGTTTGAGGTGGGGTGATCTCGGGTCTTTGCATGCTGCCGAGGGCAAGATTCCAAGTGCTCCTGGCACGCGCGAAACTGCGAGATGTGTACACTTCTTCATAGGAACCCTTGGGGGGTAGGGGGAGGGGGGTAGGGGGCCTTGATACCTTTAATAAGGACCTAATAGTAAAGTCCCTACCCCCCTCCCCCCTAAGGGCCCCTATGACTTCTGTATCGAAAACGATGACAGATTTGCCGGGAGGTTCGCTACACCTGCCATCAACAGCCTTTGCCACGGACCCTGCTTACGCCCCCTAAACCTTAAAGCAAACCCGAAAGTGTTGATATCAGTTCCGATTAAGGGCCCGACATGGGAGTTTTCGAAAATCCCTAAGTAGTCGGAGCCTTTTTATAAGGATCCCAAAATAACGCACCCCTAATTCTCGGAAACTCCAAACCCTTATAGAGCCCTTCAGAGGAACCCCCATAGTACCCTTTTTGTAACCATTTGAAAGTCCCGATATCAGGAGCTACAGAGCTTCCTGAGATTGCTGGGTCGCCCAGACCCGATCGGCTCAGAGACGAAATGAGTGGCTTGGGCGCTCGTCTGGCGCTGCAACACCTTCTGCTGGGATTTGGGGTTTAGGGTTTGCCGTAGAGTGGCGCATAAGCGGAAGTATCTCGCGACAGTGTAATTTCGAGTGCGTCGTCTTCTGACGATTGGCTGTTGGAGCCTGATTGTGGATGGCTCTGTCTTTTAACTCTCCCACCCCACGCCGTCTAAGGCGGCCAAACCACCCAAACCTATTCCTTTTAGGGTTTAGCCCCTAAACTCATTCTATGGTTTTCTTTATTTCTGCAGCCACAGGGTTTAAAGCAGCCCCACGAAAAGAAAGGAGGGGACCTCGACTTTGGCACCTGGCCCCATTAAAATGCACATTCTATGAACGGAAAAAGTCGGCAAAACCAGCACCAAGCAACCAACAGGGCAGGGCATGGCAGCGGGCCCAAGGGCCAGGAGGCCAGGGGCCGCCACGGGGCCGACAGGCACTTTTGTGCAAGTACCCCCCTAGGACCGGCCTGGAGGCCCCTCCGGTACCGGGCCTATCGTGGGTGCTACCCTCCCCATCGTTGTGGAAAGGCGGGCAAGCGTATCTGGTCGCTCTGCGCCATTGAAGTCGAGGGGCTGAAGCGCCGCCCACCCACGTAGGTGGGCGGCCTAGGCTAGGGGTGGGGGTTGGGGGCTTAGTGCTAGGCTTTACTGCATTAGGGTTCCAAGGACTTAGAGTTCAGGGCTTATAGGACCCACAAAAGCAGTTCTGCTGGGCCTTGCTATGAAGTTTACATAAGGCTCCAAGTTCTGCCCTTCATGCTCAAAGCTGGCCTCCCTTTCCCCCTTCCTGGGTTCAGGGTTTGGGATTCTCGTTTGTGGGCTGGGACAAGGGAGAGCCGCTCGTGCCAAAGAACAGAGAGACTCCGAAGCCAATAAAACGGGGAGAAAAGGCCACTCCGGGCTCCGAAATCCTAAGTTATCCCCGCATCCCCTCGCACAAAACCTTCCAAGTTCAGGGTTCCATGAATCCTACACCCTCTGCAGTCGCTCGTCGTACAGCCGACAGCTGAGTGCTCTCGCCTGCGTGGTCGTGGGGAGTGCTGGCTGCTGAACGACCACCGGCCTGGCCGGTATGGGCACTGGGCTTTTGGGTGAGGGCGCTGGAATACGAAACCCCAAACCCTAAACCCCTAAATCCTAAACCCCTAAACCCCTAAACCCCTAAACCCTAAACTCCCAAACCCTAAACCCCAAACCCTAAACCCCAAACCCTAAACCCTAAACCGAGGCGTTACGGCTCCAGGTGCAGTTAGAGCCTGGAACCGCAGACCCCGCGTGGCACTACGTGCCCGCCAGCGAGCCTCTTTCGCAGGGTGCGATTGAGGAATTTTGAGCCCTGAGGCACTGTACCTTTGTGGAGGTGCTTCAGGAAGATCCCCACCTTGAGTGGCTGGATACGTGGTTACGACCATATATGAGAGTGGCAGGCTGGTTCATCTTTTGGTTGAGCTGGCTTGCTGTCCATCACCACGCCGTACGAAGAGGCGTGGCACCGCCGAAAGAGGCGCAAGAGGACCGTTTCCCGCACCCTGCTCCGCAACGTGGTCAGTGGGGTGGTCTCGCCCAGGCACCCTTCCGTGCCTGCCGCACTACAAGAGCTCCGCTACCATCACTCCCGCAGCAGCTTGCCGCAACAAGTTGCAGCCATGGCCAACCAGGTGGTTTGGAAGTGCCAACCATGTGGCCGCACGTGTGGAAAGACGGCGGAGTTTTGTGCTCAATGTGGCCAGCACTGGTCCAAGGTAGCCGAGGGCTACACCGGTCAAGGCTGGCGACACAGCTGGAGATCCGAGGCAAGCGACGGGCAATACCCGCAGTCGCCCCGCCGGAGATCCCCTCGCAAGCGCCCGCCCAAGGGGCCCGGGCAGAAAGGCGGGAAGCAGCAGGGACAGCCACAGCCGGTCAAAGGCGGCAAAGGTGGCAAGTCCGAGCCATCCAGACCCTCGCTGGACTCCTTGCCTGCACCTCCGCCAGCTCCGGTGGTTGTGGGGCCCAAGACTGCTACCACTCCGGCCCCCACGTCTGGGGTGCCGTCAGCAGAGCGGGCCCAGCTCGAAGCTTTGACAGGCTGCCTCTTTGCAGCCAAGGATGCCTTGCCTGCGGAAGTCAGGGAGACTCTGGAACGCCTGCAGCTGGTGGAGACACAGTCAACGGCCAAGGACCTCCACAAAGCAGTGGCGGCCCAGTCGCAGGCGAAGAAGCAGCTCCTACACGTGCAGGCCTCCAGGGCGTCCTATCTGGAGGCTTGGCATACCTACGTGGACAAAGTGTCCAGCCTCTTGCAGACACAGCTCAACGAGCAAATCGAGCAACTTACGGCTTTCGACGAAACAGAGCTACAGTGGACTACGGCTCTGGAAAAGGCGTCCATGGACCTCGCACGCCTTGCAAGATCCTCTTCGAATCCGGCCGAGCAAGTCGAGATGGAGTGCGACGAGGAGGAGGACCATCTGGCCGACACGGACATCCGGACGGAGCGCGAGCTCTCGCAAAGGCGAGAGAAGCAGCTACATGCATCCCGGCAGCTGGTGGCTTCTATCGAGTCGGTACGACTCAATGCTCAGGAGCAGCTCCAGCAGCATGGAAGGGAAGGATCACGGACGCCCAGACGGCGCAAAGCGGATGTGGACCTCACCAAGGAAGAGAACCTCGAGGAATCCAATCGACAATCCGGGCCTGCCGATTCAGGGCAGGATGGTGGCGGCAGCAAGGATGGCAAGAATGGCGACAATGCTGTTCGGAAGCCCCCTGGCTGAGCCCGTGTACGAGCCTAACGGGACTACACGGGCGGTGCCCTCTGGGTCACTCCGTGGCCTTTGAGGAAGACTTCGTGGACGAGTGGTGTGCCAGTTTTTCTGGTGCAGCCTTGGCGCATGAAGTATCCCTTTTTGAACTGGACCTGGAAGTGGAGCATACTTTCTGGACAGATCCGCGACACGCCGCCGGGCAGTATGACTTTGAGGAGGCAGCTTGGGATACGCTGCCGACTCAGAGCTGCGACTATGAAGCTCTGGAAGTTTTCTTCACGGAGAGCTACGCCGACGCCCACTGCAAACGCGATGGTCAGACAGTCCTTTCGGGCACAGCGCTAACTTCTCGGACGTTCCGAGTTCCCACCCTGCACATGGCCAAGCAGGTGGTAGAGCTTGACGAAGTTCGAGGAATTAGCCGAGCTGCTCTTGAAAGTGACTCTCTCATCAAGCGCGTGTATACAGCTGAAAGGATAGTCTGTACAGGTCGTAGGCCGCAAGTGCTGCCCGCTGTACATAGATACCGCCATTGCATGCCTTTGCATCCCACCTTCGATGCCTGCTCTCATTTACGAGGTGCCAATCAGCGCGCCCGTGCCCTATCCTCCGCTCTCACATTCTTCCCGAGCGTCGAGGTTCGTGAGCGCTACAAGGTCGGTTCCGTGTCGAACCTTGGCGCCAATTGCAATGTGCACAATGATGCATCAACCGAGCTGCCCTGCACATCATCACCAAATCCCCTACGGCGCTGCAAGGTCGGTTCCCTGTCGAACCTTGGCGCCATCTGCTCCCTTCCGCCAGTGCAAAGTGAGCTGCACATCAAAAGCCTCGATGACAAGCATGCCTCCCCTTACCGAGTTGTCAGCTGGCCCCAACAACCACCTGGGCGCTACAAGGTCGGTTCCGTGTCGAACCTTGGCGCTGCCAGCTCTCGGATCAATGACGCTGTGCTCTGGACACACTCCAGCATGGCTTCTATGTGTGCAAATGCTCGACTGCCCTGCGACACACCACAGGACCTGTCACAGCGCTACAAGGTCGGTTCCCTGTCGAACCTTGGCGCCTACTCTCCTCCTGTCGCAGCCCCAGCGTCGCCTGCACTCTCTGTGCCGACTGCGCGCTCTATGCCTAAGGCCAGCGCAATCACCGATCTGCACATGATCATTGCAGCACAGGTCCAAATTGGACCAGAATGGCTGGCAGGCCCCTTCCTGAACACTGATGCAAGGAGCCTAACGCGCATGCAACTCGAGCCTGCCGCGGCAGATCGTGACACCCGCTACACGATCCTCGAATACCGCAGTGACACCATTGTGCGACGGTCCATGCCCGCCTGGACTCCACTTGAGTATGTTGCACACGCTATCAGACAGGTGCCTTACCGAGTTCAAAGGGCTTACTTCCTTGAGGTGCCACTGCCTGGTTACCCATGCCCCCAGATCCTTCTCACTCCTGCTGGTCTGCCTCTTGGGCATCGGACCCTGCCAATCGATCTTCGACCACTTCAGGGTCTGCTGCATGTGGTTAGAGTTCCCTGCGGCCTTGAAACCCCGGCACTATGGGACACTCTGCAAGACAAGGGTGTTGAAGACCTGGATGCCCTAGCAACGGCCACCCGCGACGGCCGGCTAACACTGACGGACCAAAATGGCCGCATTGTTCAACATACCCGACCATTGCCTGAGCAGCAATGGTTGATAACACCAGGCATCGAGGAGGACTTGCCACCTACTTTTGTTCTGCGCTACGTCGGTGGTGGGCCGCTGACCTTCCGGTTACCCCGGCCGCCACAGCCGATAGAGCCGCCCAGACATGCCACGGCCGCTGAAATTGAAGCCTTACGTGCTGCCGAGCATCCTGGGCCCGCGTGGCCCGATACCACCTCCACGACCACAGCCATGTGCGCTGCGCAAAAGACCGTTGAAAGGCCTGCCTCAAAACCTCCTGGAATGCCCGAGCCAGACATCGAGCCACCCTCTCTACTTCAACGAGTCGCGGCCCAAGCTGACGGAAAGCTTGGACAGACTAGTCGGCCACAAGAAGTGCCCTCCATTCTGCCCGGGTACCTCGAGCGCGATTGTCTCCAGCAGGAAAGCGTCGATGTTTACTCATGGGGTGCGACTGCAGGCGCGCCCAATCATGCTTACACCATCTTTGATGTTGTCAGACATGCCACGACTCGGCCGCGCCCCAGAGAAGGCACTCTGACTGCGATCATCCGCGCAGCAGTGCTTGAAGCGCCTTTCCCTGTCGGCGCTGTTCAGGTGCTCATGAAGGGTGTTCAGGGATTGCCGCAGCCGCAACTGGTTTTGCACCAAAGGAACCTCCCTAACGGACATGCCCCCATACCTTGGGATTTACGTCCAGTTGGGGGTGACCTTTACACAGTGAATCACAAACCACAAGAGTCCCTGCAGGACGCCGTTGATAGACTTCGACCAGTGCTGCCCGCGGCAACTGCTTCGAGTGTTTGTGACTCGCTTGTGGCGAGGCATTATGCAGTCCTTGATGCCACCGGCATTATTGGACATACTATCCCGCAGGTCCTCAGTGAGGTGCAGCATTTTCTTGTTGAGCCCGCCTTTTCAGGCTTCGCAAGCATAGGCCTGCCACCTCCGTGGGATGATTCACCTCCCCCGTTCTTTTGGCCGACTGATGGAGCTCCATCGACCACATCTACTACATCCACAAGCCCAAATGAGCTTCCCAGTTCCTTCCGGTTCACAATGCTTTGCGGCCCGCACTCATACAGTGCAGTGGTGCAAACGCCCTGCTACCAAGCAGACGCCATCCTGGAAAGACTCATCCGGGAAGTGCTCGCCCTGAGCTACCCTGCCCACGGGCCACTGCGGGTCATGATGGCAGCCGGTCAACCTGCAGCAGTTGACAATCAACAGGAGGTTATATTCCTCTTATGCAACTCTGTGTACGACCGGACAGCAACAGTCGTTGTCGACGAACGAGCCGGCGGACACTCCCTCCATACTTACCACGTCGCACCACACACTATGTGCGAGAGCCTTATCGCACCCGAAGCGAGTGGTAGAGGGATCTCTGTCGTAGTCAACGGTGCCCCAGCTAGGCTCACCCCTAAGTGGCCAGTGCAAGGAGATTACATACAGTTTGATGAAGGCCAGGGACCCCCCGCGTTCACACCCACTAGCTGGATCTTACGCCAGCTCGAGGTCCTTCTCCCGTACACCTGGCCACTGCATGTCGGAGACGGTGTGTACTCCCTTGATGTGCCGGCTTGCGCCCGACTGCGCCGACGCGCACAAGGAACATTCCACCCGCCAGAGGGCGGCTGTTTGGTCCTTGGTATTCACCACGGCCCTGTCGCCTTCAATCTTGGGCAACCGGTTGTCCCGTCTGTGCCAGAAATGCAAGCAGGCCTTGCTCAACTTGATGACTGCCCACCAGCCATGCTGGAGACATACCACACCAGGGCGGTCAGCATCAGCGAAAGGACGGTGTTCGTATCAGCGCCTACGCAATACATGTACAGGACGGTGTTGGCACCCTGCCTCCCGTTCCCCAATCACTACATTGCCTACGCTGTACTACCTGGAGCCATCGAGCTTCAACTGATTTTACCGCAAGGAGTCGCCTACCCCAGGCCTAGGCGCAGACACCAACATGGAGACATCCTTGAAATCTTTCTCCTTGCAAGGTGTGTATGGCCCTACATTCGATTTGTCGAATATGGCCTGCCGCTCCCACAGGCAGCGCATGCTCCACAACCGCAAAGACCTCCTTACAACGATGGAACCGCGCTAGTTCAAATTCCAGATTACACTAGCCGGCATAAGCAGCGCTGCGTGCGGCTACAACAACTGCATCCTGAGGTAGACTGCCCATGCATCGAAGGTGCTTTCCGATGCAGCGATGCTGAGCCCAGCGATACCGGTTTTCCTTTTCAAGTGCCGACCCCATTCGGCAGACGTCGCATACGTTTAAAGCCTCAAGATAAACCTGAGTTCAACCCAGGTGCACTTTGGGCTCATAACCTATGCGAATCTGGACCCGGTGCAGAGGCTACCTCAAAGCCTGGCCCCACCATCCTGTCGCTTGACCAGCTCATTGCACAACACGCCGAACGTCGAGAGGCCGGGGGACTCCTCACTGGAGTTTCTGCAGATATGTTCCCATTCTTGTTTGAACAGTATAGCCTTGCACTCTTCAGTCCTGAGTGGCAGCATATCCCTGATGTGCCGTCCACCACACGGCAATTTCTAGATGGTCTCCGGACCTTGCCCTCAGGTGCCAAACCAGCCGCCATCCAATTTTTTGTCGATGGGTCTTTCTTCCCCGCCGAACATGGACCCATTAAGTGCGGGTGGGCCATTTGTGCTCTCGCATACTACCAACAAGAATGGCAATGGGTTGGCTGGCTAGCCGCAGGTACTGATCCGGATGGGGACCACAGCTCGCTCTGTGAACCGGTCAAGTCCTCATATGAGACTGAATTGTCTGCTCTTTGTTTTGCATTGACATGCGCAGTCAGCATGCAAGTGCCTTGCTTGTTTGGGTTCGATTCGACGTCAGCTGCAGCAACCGCCGCAGCTGATGCCGTCGACAAAAATGGGTCAGCGTTAGCTTCAGCTTGTGCGTCGCTCGTGCATTTGCTGCAACTGCAGGGATGCGCCCCACTCTGGCATCATATCCGTTCACATCAGGGGCATCCCCTGAATGAGTTCGTTGACGCCACAGCCAAGTTCGCTGCAAAGACGATGACCTCCTGCCATATCCCCACTTCCCTCTCTGAAGCACAGCACGATGGTACCCTGCCCTGGATCTGGCTCGCTACAGGATTGCACCCTTCCGTTCCTCGGGTTGATCAGAGTGGGATACTCCGAGATGCTGCACAGCTCCAAGGGGATGCCCATACACTTCACTCTGTGTTGCCTAGCCCTGCGGCTATGAAGGGTCAGGTCTCCTTTGATTTCCAGGCTGTAACCTACAACTGCCTGACTCTTAAGTCACAGGCGCAGCAGGAGAGCTTGGCCGAGCAATTCAACAAGCACCACAGCAGCGTCATAGGTCTGCAGGAGACCAGGACCACCCTCACAGAGCGCAAAGCCAACCGCCACTTCCATGTTATTGGAGGCCCAGCCCAAAATGGGCATCTTGGTTGCCAACTCTGGTTGGCACGGAGCAGGCCAGTCGCTTTTTGCGGCAAGACTCCCATAACATGGGACCCCACTACCTTTTGTGTGATTCTGGCCACCCCGCGGCTTTTGCTTGTGACCGCCAAGGCAGCTGACCAAACCTTTGCGTTCCTTGTGGGCCACAGTCCCACTGCCAAGGCTGGTCAAGCCGCCTGCGAACTGTTTTGGCAGCACATGCACTCAGCATTGCGGCGCATCCCGACGAACTCCATACCCCTTGTCCTTGTCGATGCCAATGCCAAAAATTTTGGGGCCCGGGGTGACCTTGATGAAATAGCAGAACCCCATCATAATCACGAAGGTTTTGCCAACCTAGTCGCAAGTCATGCCCTCACCACATCGGGGCACGTTGCACATGATGGGCAAGAATTCGTTTCTTGGACAGGCCCAGACGGACAGACAGCCTGCATTGACTATGTCCTGTGCCCTACACAGCTCGCCCAGGGCATGTGTATACTGGGACCATTGCCAGGCTTCGTTGGTTATCTCGACCATGACCACAAACCGATTGCCACCCAGATTCGATGGCAAACTTCTGGCAGTGTCCGTAGCCCCAATGCGCGCCTCAATGGTGACAGCCTCCACACAGCCGCTGGCCGACAAGCTCTCCGGCAGGCTTATCAAAACATGCCGCCAGTCCCGTGGGAGGTTTCCGTTGATGAGCATCTACGGCGCATCAATCAGCATGTCATTGACAATCTGCAGCAAGTTTGCGTTCGCTCAGGCAACAAGCCCAGAGACCGGACCACTTCCGACCACACCTGGGCACTCATTCGCGACAGACGCCATTTACGGCGAGAAGTTCACCGCACCCGTGACACCAGCCTCGCGCCGGAGTATCACACCATGCTTGGAGAACAGATCAAAGACCTCGGTCGACTCATCCGAGCTGCGGCGATCCGAAAAGCCTTTGACTCCGCGCGCGAGTCTGGAATTGACACGCTCCACAGGCTCTGCCGCAGCATCACCAAATCTGGGCGAAGATACCGCGCGCCCAGCCTCTGCCCAGCGCTGCGTGCCAAGTCGGGCCAGGTTGAAGACGATTCCTACAAGGTGCTTGGAGACCACTTTGCCGAAGCTGAGTTAGGCCAGCATTGTGCTCCGACTGAAATCGCCACCCGCGAGCCCCTGTATGAGCCACAGGACTTTTTGCTTCCAAACGCGTTCTCCGTGGCCTCACTCAGCCGTGCCTTTGCCAGCCTGACAGCCAAGCGTGCTTCCGGAGGATCTCAAATCCCTGTTGAGGCCTACAAATTCGCACCCCTCGCCGCAGCACATTGCCATGCCCCCTTACTGCTCAAATGCTTGCTGCGCCGCCAGTGCCCAATTCTCTGGCGCGGAGGGATCGCGACTGCGATCCCGAAACCCCTCAAGCCCGCAGATTCTGTCGAAGGATGGCGCAGCATCCTCTTGCTCGAGGCGGGAGCTAAAGGAATTGCGAAGGCTATTAGAAACGACCTTCTGCAGGGATATAGTCAACTCCGTCAAGCTGGCCAGAGCGGGTCCATGCCAGGACAGCCGCTTCAAGTTTCTATGGCACATGTAAGAGGCCTTGTGAAGCGAATCAAGGCGTCAGGCCAAAGCGGCGGTATCTTGTTTGTAGACGGCAGAGCAGCATTTTATTCCGTGCTTCGAGAGGCCCTCCTCGGCACAGACAGTGCGCAGCCACAGCAGTTTGTTGAAAAGCTCGCTGAGCTTGTTTTCCACACCAGGGAAAAGCAATCTGCCTTCATTCTTGCTGCGCTTGGTCCAGGGCTCTTACAACAGACCGGCGTTCCCCTTGCTGTGAGAAGATATGTTGCGGCTGGTTTGGACCGCACGTGGTTCAGTGTTGGGCAGTCGCCGCGACACGTCTATGAAACACGTTGCGGCTCTGTTCCGGGAGCACCTCTCGCTGATCTGTATTTTCAGATCATCTTCAGCCAGGTTCTTGCTAATATCTATGCGGGGCTTGATGAAAATGGGTTGATCGCAAACTGCCCTGGCACCTCAGCTTCCTCACAGCTCAGCCTGCCCATCCCCACATGGATGGATGACATCGCCGTGCCAGTACTCGCACCCAAACCCTGCCAGCTTCTTGACCGGGCTGCGCAGGCGGTACGTGTCGTCGACACTGCCATGCATGCTGCAGGGATTCGGCTTAATTTCTCGCGAGGCAAGACCGAATTCCTTGCAGTGATTGGCGGCGAGGGTAGCAGACAACTCAGACAAGAATGGTTGTGTGCCAACGGTGCGACTTTTACCGTACCCTTGGAGACCGCACCCATTACCGTACACCTTACGGGGAGCTACATCCATCTGGGGTCTGAGATTGCCTTTTCTGGCAAGGACGGTCCTGACATTTTCAGACGGCGAAGCCTTGCTCGTCGCCTCACAACTGACCTGAGCAAGCTCATGCACAACAGCTGCCTGTCGACTGAGGAAAGGCTCAACATGCTCATCGCGATGCCACTGGCCCGCTTCCGGCACGGTGCTGGACTCTGGTCCCTTGAGTTCACTCAGGACCAGCACGCCTACCAGAGTGCATATATCGAGCCCTTTCGCAAATACTTCCGTGCACTCACCGGCATCACTTCGCAAGGGCTTGATGACCACCAACTCTGCCTATGCCTTGGCATCTTAACTGCAGCTCAGATGCGCGAAGTTGACTTGACGCGCCACGTCGGATGGCTGGCAGCAGACGGTTCCTCGGTCCTCCGTGAACTCTGGCTCACATCAGGACCTTGGTTCCAAGAAGCGCAGAGGGCAGTCAAAGCCTGCAGTGCGCACCTCGGCATCCGTCCCACTACTGCATGGGAAGCACTCCTTGCCAAGCCTTGCCTTGCTAAACAGTGGGCGCGCAGCTACGCTCGGCGATGCCGCAAAATACAGCGGCAATTGCAACCCGCCGCACTGCGTCGATGGCAAACATACCATGATGCGCAGCAGCAAGGAGCATTTTTCTTGCATGTCCGGGAGCGCGCCCGCACAGTTGGCCTCTCCTGCCCTGAATGCCAATGTCACTTTGGCAACCCGGCGGCGCTGGGCTCCCATCGCAGAAAGGTGCATGGTGTGGCCGCACGAGCCACACAAGTCACATTCGGCACTCGCTGTGAGGTATGCTCTACAGAGTACTGGAGTACTCGACGCCTCCGCGAACACCTCAGGCGAAGCTCAACATGCCTCAAAGTCTGGGAAGCGGCAGACAGAGAGGTAGAGGCCCCCGCTAATGATGCTGGACATGAATGGCTGCCCTCAGCCAAAGCTTGCGGGCCCAGACCATGGTGGGCAACCTTGCAGCCTGAAGACCCACCAGAGCCAAGCCCACAAGCAGCCCTACCCAGTGCTGCGATTTTTGCCAAATGGCTCGGAGGCGAGAGCTCCAAGATTTCAGCCAGCCAACTGCTGGATCTTGTCGAGAAGGGAATACGATTTCGACTCACTGATGACGATCTCCCCCTCGCCTCTCTTCACATGCCAGCTGCCACATATAGCCTCGTCCAGCATGCAATGTGGGCAGCGCAAACGATTCTCGCGCAGAGCGCAGGATCGCAGGAGGATTCCTTCTGGCGCGTTTCGGTACAGGGAATGCGCGTCATTTTCTGGCCGAACGGTGTGCGCACCGCGGCCACAAACTGGTCGGAGCTCCCCACGGAGTGGGCCTTTGACTAGTCAGACCTTTGCAAGACTGTGTGCACTCTACGAGTTCAGCCAGCATGCCCAAAAAAACCCTAAACCGTTGGGTTCTGAGACCGCAAGAAAGCTCGGCGGGCGAACCCCTTCGCCGGCAGCACAACCGGCGGGCCTCGGAACTTCGCAGTGGCCCAGTGCGGGTCTGGACTTTCAGCTTTAGGGTTTAGGGCTTAGGGTTTAGGGTTTAGGGTTTGGGTTTAGGGTTTGGGTTTGGGGTTTAGGGTTTAGGGTTTGGGTTCTGGGTTTAGGGTTTAGGTCTACAATTTCGACATTTCGCGTTGAGCCCGTTGAGGGTTCACTGCTCTGCACCGGGTTGGCACTCATGCACTTGCTGTTGACAGCATAGTCGCACCACAGTCAGTGCAGTAGGCCCCATATGGAGGTCAGAACGATTACCCATGCAAGTCCTTAAGATTCCTTCCTATAGTATACTAGAACTTGCCCCAAAAACCTATTCTAACTATTAAGGCCCTTGTATTGGAGTCTGGGGCATGTCCCTAAGTCATCTTCTCGGGCAACAAGTTTACGAACCCGCTGAAAGTGACAATCCCACCCTAAACCCTGAGAATGGTTAGAGTAAACCCAACCTCGTGGTCCCCAATCTCAAACTTGACATGAATTCCTTTGAGCTCAGACCGCGGCGTGCGGTTTGCGACAGCATCCGAGCACTAAGAGGACTCTCCATCCTGCTTCCGAATGCAGCTGGCAAGGGTTTACCGCGCCGGCCGACAGTTCGACCCACTAGCTTGAACAACGAAGTCGACCCCCCTCTAGACTCCTGACGAGTGTTGGGGCCTCCGCTGCAATGAATAAGTATTCCCGACACTAAGTGAGCTTGGGACCTCCTCCGCAATCCGCAATGAATAAGTATTCCTGACACGAAGTGAGCTTTGGGGCCTCCTCCACAATGAATAGGTATCATAGCTTTATACGGCGTAGCAATTACTCCGCTAGCCGGCGTAGGGCATTCATGACTTTCGAGGGCTCCGCTACTCCGCATGAGTATCAAACATGATAAACGGCCAGGTAGCTCAAAACTTTCGGCCTCGGGGTGTAGGGTGTGACGGGTCTTGTTTTCACCTTAAACTCTAAACGGGAAAAGTTTGGGGCTATCAAGGCCAACCGACGGAAGCTACTGAGGTTTACGGCACTGGCCCAGTGGCTCGAAATCGCCCATAAAAATTCAGCCACCGATATCTCCACCTGAAGGTTTCAGGGGAGCACGTCTTCCTCCAGCACTCACCAGTCTGAACGCTTCGAAACTGCTTGAGGTGTAGGGTTTTCAGCCTACACGGAGCGATTGACAGAATGAGGGTCCCATGACTCAAGACCCAGACCCCTTGGAGGATCTAGAAAGTAGATCCCCTAATTTGGGGCCCTATACTAAGGGTACTTTCTTGGAACCCCCATTAAGGGATCTACCCGGGGGTCTGGGGAGGTCCCTGTCCATCCATTAGAGCTATCTTCCTCCTGCGACTCCTCTCAAAGCTCATCTACAACCCCGTTTTGCTCTTCAGAAACCCCGAAAAAACTCCAAGCCTTGTAGCAAACGCGAAGCCTAAATCCGGCACTCTGAAGCCTATCAGGATCTCAGGGAGAGAACTTCAAAACTCCGGGAGTGGGGGTATGTGACCTTTGGCACCGCTATAAGGGACCTTAAGGGATTATCTTTAAGATCCATTCCCCCCAATTCCCAGCCCTAACCCCTAAACCCAAAACCCGACATCCTAACTAAGAACCAGAGACAAGAGCCAGGCCACCTCCACACCGTCCGGCCAGGCAGTGCCGGTGCCGACCTTCGCGTTGCGGCTTTGCTAGGCTTCCAAGAGGTTCTGTATGGGATCTTGCGGGAGTTGCAAGGGATCTACCGCGTTTTGCAAGGGATCCATACGGTTTTGGGGTTTAAGGTTGAGGGTTTAGTGTGTTGTTTAACTGTTCTGTCAAGCTTCTGCAAGGTTAGCTTTAGGGTCTCTATGGATGTTTTACTGAGGCTTTGGTTTAGTCAGGGTTGTGTAAGGACTTCACTCAGGTCTCTATGGGTTGCTAGAAAAGGTCCGAAAGGCTTATATGAGGGTCTGGGCTCTTGTGGTTTCGTTACTGTTGTAGTTTCCCAGACCCCGGGAGGATCCAAAAAGTAGATCTCTTAATGGGGGTTCCTATAGTCCTATAGAGTACCCGTGGGCCCTTGGTAGTACAGGGCCCCAAATCAGGGGATCTACTTTCCAGATCCTCCCGGGGGTCTGAGTTACCGTTTAGGATTCTAGTGTCCAGGGCACGGCCTTCAGTCCAATGCCAAGCGGTGTTTAGGGCTTTAGCGGCTTTGTGGCTGCTTAGAGTTTAGGGTTTACGGTCTAGGGTTAAGGATTTAGGATGCTGGGTTTAGGGTGTAGGATTTAGTTTAGGGTTTAGGGTGTGAGGTTCGGGGTTTAGAGTTTTGGCGTCTTGGGTTTTAGGCTTCAGTTGTTGGGGTCTCCACCGCAAATCAGATCAAGTGCAGGAAGGAGACTTTCTCCGCAAGTTCCTGCAAAAACGAAGCCTGAAAACAGCAAGAACCGTTACACTGTTACACTTCTCGTCTTTGCTGCTGTCTTGTGTAGCAGGTTAGCCAGTCATACATGCGGTCGTACTGTTTCTTCCATCAGCAATACGACAGCGACTTAATGCAACTGCACCGTTCTCATGCTGCCCGCACGGTGAATACAACAATAAAGCAGCAAACCTAATCTTAGAGATTAAACCCAAGACTGGCAGCCTCAAACCCCGAAACCTGAACTCTAAACCCTAACAAATCCCTGCTGCCCGCAACCCCCGAAGCCCTAAACACCTAAGCCCCTCCGTCCTAAACCCAAAAACCCAAACCCTAAACCCTTAACCCGAAAAATCCCTACTCTCCCATCCTTGCTCGGCCCCCGAGCAGCCCCGGCGTGACCCGGATGCGGGGCGACGACTGGCCTAGTCTTTCGACCGCGGTTTACCAGAAGGCGCGGAAGACATAGGGTGCTGCTTTCGGCTGCTAAGTGGAGCCCTCAGCTACTAAAGTAGGCCCCAAGGATGCAAACAACTTGCCCGGTTAATCCTAGGTTCTACGGTTTAGGGCTCTTGAATATTTGCAATGCGGTGAAAAGCAATCCTAGTCCTAGTCCGAGACTGGAGTCTCCGACCGTTCCGGGATTAGTTTGTGATTGACGACGTCAGGGCCTCTTCTCGAGGTTTCAGGGCCTGAGCTTCTGGCAGAAGGCTTCAGGGTTAAAGGTTAACCTTGTAAGGCTTTCGGGTTCGGGTGAACAGGTAAGAAGTAAAGATTGACCACTCCCAACCCGTAATAGAGGGGCCTAGACAATTACCAATACTCTTTTGGGTGTTCCTTACGAAAGTGCTTGCATAGAGAGCCCCAAAACCCTATTCTAATGATCAAGGCCCCTATATTAAACCCTTGGACCTTTATTAAGGCTCCGGTCTGAATAATACTATTCTGGGGTTATAGGCCCAGGGTTTCTTAATCAGGTTCCTGCACTAACCAGTTCATGCTCAAAAGCCTAGACCTAAGAGTAGCCGAGGGAAAGGGGGTTATAAGGGAACCTAAACCCTGAGAAAGGGAATAAGGGCCTACTCTGGGTCCTTCAGGCTTCTGAGCTCTGCGGTGAACGCCAACTCCGCTCTTTGGATATCGGATCAAGGTCTGAATCATCAGTCACTACATCGTCTCTTAAAGCCCCTTGGTAAGAGGATGTACGATAATATACCCCAAACTTCCTGGCATCCTTCAAAACCTATATGTTTGATTGAGTTCTTGTGGCGGAAGTTGAAGCTATGGGGGGGGGGGGGAACCCTAAACCCTAGGGGCTGGTAAACCCTGATGCAAAGGCACGAAAGCCCCCCTTCGCGCGGGGCCCTCACGGCTCGTGCTGACAAACGTCCGCGCTAGGCGTGGCTCCGCCTGCTTGGGCTTTTGGAATACAATACTTACACTGTTATTCCACACTCCACCGCACTACACTAAACTGCACTACACCATACTACGTTACACCACACTACGCTACACTACCTAACACCAACTAGACTAGACTCCACTCCACTACATTTGTGTATACGATAATATACTCTACCATAGTATACCCTACAGTGCGAAACCATACTATACTGTACTACACCACGACATTAGTCCGCCATGTCTCCTTTCGGCCAGATTTCAGGATAGACCCGAAACCCAGCTCGTGGATCTTGAGCCCGTGGGCACAACGAAGGAACCTCGACTATGGGAATTATGGTATATTCCTTATTATAGATAATGCAGGATTTATATCACCAACCGAAGGACCATAGACTGGGGGATTAGGGTTTGGGGTTTCAAGTCCCTAACGCTTCAGCCCATATCCCGACCACCAACTTACCTCCAGGCTTATGGCGTAGACAGATTCAGCACTTAGGGTTCACGGCTTTAGGGGTTGGGGTGTAAGGTTTTGGGTTAAGGGTTTAGACACGCAGGACAAAAGCGCACGAAGATACACGAAACGTGCTACCTGACCCATCGAAACCCCAGTCGCAGTTGCGAACCCCTAAATGCCTAACCCTAAACTCCAAACCCCAAATCGTTAAACCCTCATACCCGAAACCCCTAAACCTAAACCCTAGACCCCGAAATCCTGAAACCCTCAACCCAGACCGCTTTTGGAGGATCCAAAAACTAGATCCCGTAGTGGGGGTTCCTATAAACCACCCTAAGGAGTATAGGGCCCCAAATTACGGGGTCTTATAGATCCCTAAACCCTAACCCCTAAACCCTAAAGGATCCCTTAAAGGAGCCCTTTAAGGAACCCTACTAAGTCCCATGATCCTCCCGGAATTCTGGGAAAAAAACAGCAGAGGACCGGCCTTGACCGGTCCCGCCGGTGAGGGCGAGCGCACGATCCTCGTCGGAGATGCTGCCAAGGTGGTCCTGGGCTCAAAACACAAGGGGTGCTCATCCAAAAGAAATAACAGCAGTAGTAACAATAAGAATAAGAACACAAGGGGTGCTCATTCAAAAGAAACAACAACAGTAGTACAAAACGAATAAGAACCACAACCATTAGTAAATCGGTGTTTATTACTCTTAACATTAGTATCACTGTCATTATGATTATGATTTATGACTATGGAAGGCTTAGGGGGCGTATGTTTTTGGGATTACAATGTCCAGTGTTTTATCGTGCTCCAGGATTGCAGTGTCTGGGCACTGTTGAGGGCTCCGAGGGCTCAGGCAGTACAGGGTTTTGCACATGAGAACATGTCCTCGTTGTTGGCCTTTCTTAATAAGGATGAGGTTGTTGTCGTGGTTCAAATTACCCTTGTGGCTCGCAGCAGTAGGATGAGCAGGCTACGTGCTAATACTACGCGCTAAACATAAGCGGAAGTAAACTAACATCATCGCAGTCGCCAGCTGATCGAATTATGGCAAGTCCTGTTCGGGTTCTTCGTACCATGGCAAACCCTAAACCCTAAACCATAAACCCTAAACCCTAAACCCATGTGGTTATTGGTTTTGTACTGTCCTAAAACGTCCTTCGGGTCCGATCACCGGCGCCCCGAAGCAGATCACATTGCTGAAAGTACCTTAAACTAAGGTGACCTACTAGTTACTAGTACTTTTTGTAGATTTATGCTCCGCCCCGGTACAGAGCCAGTATCGAGTCTATAGGTACCTTGCAAAAAAACAGGTTGCGGTAGGTTCAAGCAAACACGAACTCCAAGCCCGGATGCCTTGTCGGCGACGCCAGCGCCGCTGCCGATGCGGAACCCCGCATCGCGAAAGGAGGCGTAGGCGCTCCCGGAGTGCTGCCTTCGCTTCAGTAAACATACGCTGCAATGTTCTATGATATTTAGTCATGTACACATTCTTACACTATGTTGGATATAAAAGAATGCGGTACATTCTATTTTGTTGCTTGAATACACCTGTGCCTGCATTCAATGTGCTGCATGACCGAAGACTCTAATCTTATACATATACGTATGTACAAGGAATTAGATGCATGTGCGCAGCGTAACCATGGACAGATAGATGGACAGCCACAGAGATAGATAGATAGATGCTACATTGTCTGCAAGCAGGCATGCGCACATCTACATATACATACATACATATACACATATACACATATACACATGTACACATGTACACATGTACATAGATACACAGATACAGAGATACACAGATACAGGGATACATAGATACATATATACATATACACACATATACATATGTACATATACACATAAATATATATACATACAAATATACAAATACAAATATACAAATATACATATATACATATATACATATATACATATATACATATATACATATATACATATATACATATGTACATATATACATGTATATGTACATGTACATGTACCTGTACCCATACATGTACAGATACATATACAACACGTTCACATACACATAGAGTAGGCTACAGAGACTATAGATCGTGGACCATAGACTCGATAGGCACAGACTCATTGACAAACATTAGACCCGGACATAGACACACATAGACCTGCATGCGTGAATGCATGCATGAATAAGTGCATATTTTCATGAATGCGGGTAGGTCTGTATGTACGTATGTGTCTGTGTATGTATGAATGTATGGATGTATGTCCAATGTATGTCCTTGCTGGTTGTACCTATTGCTCATTCCTATTCAGGTCGCTCTTGGGGCGAGGGTCTCATGGGCGAGAGGACTTTCTGTTAGGGTTTTAAAGGAAAAGCGTTTAGAAGGGCTTTTGGCCTTAGGATTTCGGATTTAGGGCACCTCAAAAAGCACACGGGCTCGCTGTCTGTCTTCTGCCCAGCAGTTCGGGCTCACTCAGTCCAAGATCCACGGTTGTTGTAGGTTTAGGGTTTAGGGCCGTTTAGGGTCTAGGACTCCTCAAGCACGAGGAAAACGAGGGTCCCAAGGTCTGTGAACACTGAAGCCTGACAACTTCCCTGAATCAAGAGCAAGAGTGTTCCGTGTAGTCCCTACATAAATGCCATACTATGATACGTCCCAAAACGCTACTCTAGCTATGAAAGCCCCTCCTAAACCCTAAACCCCACAACCCCTGAAGCTACCGCAACCTCGCTCTCTGAGGCAGCTGCCACCCTTCCATGTGACTGAGCGGTTGAGCAAGGTGACCGGCTCAGCCTCACTTAGACCAGGGTTCAGGTTTTACGGTTCAAGGCTTCGCGGCTTTGGGTTTCAGGTTTGGGGTTTTGGCGGGGTTCAGGTGGTTTGGGGTTTGGGGATATGGGAGTTTAGGGGCTTAGGGGTTTATGTGGAGGGGGGCCATGGATCTACAGACTCAGGGAGGTGGGCTGGGGCTTTCTAGGATCCACCGACGTCGTCCTGTCATGGGAAGCATAGGGTTTTTTGCCTCCGGAGTTTGGGCTTTAGGGTTTTATGGCCTAGGATTTAAGGTCTAAGGTTTAGGGTGTAGGATTTGCTTTAGGGATCCGGGGACTGCTTTGACAGGGGACCGTCCATCCCCGAATAAGTCTGCACGACCTAAGCCACCCAAACCCGTTGAACCCTTGAACCTCCAACCCTAAACCCTAAACTCTTGAACCTCCAATCCTACCCAATGCCCACAAGTCAAACTCTTGAACCTCCAATCCTACCCTATGCCCACAAGTCAATTACACCAACTCTAAATTCCTAAACCCTGAGACACCCAACCATGAGTCCCAAACAAAGCGTGCAACCTGAAAAGCCCTCAACTAAAGACTCCTCAAAGACCCAAATTTCGAAACCCTTCTAACGTAGGAACCTGGAGAAGAAACCCTAGGCCTATAACCCCAAAGTAGTGGGATTCATGTAAGGAACCCAACAAAATGCCCAAGGTTTCTTAATCCCGTGCCTACATTATTTCAAGCCCCTACAACCCCTGAAACTCCAAACCCTTGCGAGCACCTTGAACCACTAGGATACCCAGTAACCTAAGAATAAAAAGGCCTCTCTTTTTTTGTATTGGGTAACTTTATAAGGAACTTAGGACTACAAGAAGGGAATAAGGGTACTACTGGGCATCCTAGACCACCGACCCAACACCGAAAATCTGCAACAAAGCCCCGGTCACCCCGAAATGCTCCTGGGTCCGAGACTGGCAACCCGGTCGGTCGGCTGGCACCCAAAGCAACCGTCCCTGTCGTTTCGGGCTTCTGGTCTGAAAAGGCTAGAAAAGGGAGGTTGATTACAAAGAGCGCCTAGTGCAAACGACTATTTCAAGGGGTACTGTAACGGACATCCATGGTTTTATTTAAGAGTTGTTGGATTCTTTTTGAGGTGCGATGAAGCGATGTAGGGATTTGGTGTTTCTGTTGGCTTTAGAGCCGCTTGTGGCTTGGAGGACGGATTGGATTCTGAAATTGTAGGGTTGATGTTGAATTTTGAGGTTTGGATGTTTTGCCTTGCTTCGGGATGCACGTACAATCCGGGCATTAATGATCAGGGTTTTGGGGTCTATGATACTACCTACGGCTAGAATGGCTAGAATAAGGAAAAGGAACCCCAAGATAGTATTGGAAAATTATTTCGGCACCTATATTGCCGGACCCAAAAACGGTCCGCGCCTGCGGGGCTGGGTGACCGCACTCGCAGCTGAGAGGCGACCTGGTCCATCGCTCGGTACATGGGAGTTTCCGAAAATTAGGGTTACCTTATTTTGGGGCATCTCGATCTTATGGTATCTCTGATGCTTCTTTGTCTTCAAAAACAAAGAGCAAGCGAGAGAGACAACCGCCAGAGACACAAAGAGAATTGGAGGCGGAAAGAGATATAGACCAAGAGATAGACGGACAGGCAGAAGTTCAGTAAAGCCACGGCAAGTTCATTACAGACACAAGCAGCTTGGGACGGATGGACGGCCTCGACAGGGTGGTGAACAGACAGCAGAGACACGGGCACACGTGCTTGTCCGACACAAACTCGCCCATTACTGCCACACCCGGCAGTGTTTGCGCCTCTGCTTCCGGCGGGGGCAACGGTGGTGAGGGCATGGCAGGGTGCGGCCAGTGTCAGGCTTGCGGCATGCTTGCGGCTTCGCCGCACACACTGCCAGACTGAATCGGGAGCTGCGCAACTCCCAAACTCAAACTACCTGGTTTTGCAGAATCTGGGTCCTCAGTACCACAGCTCAACATGCAGCTCAAGTCAGAAACGTGTGCGCTTGGAGGCCTGGCAGCCCTTGGAGGCCTCAGAGGTCTGGCGCACAGTGGGAATGATGTAGGGGCCCAAATAATTAGAATAAGACTTTGGGGTATATTATTGTCTATTTATAATTGGGTAAACCCTACGTCGTGAATCCGATACCCTAAACCCTAAAAATCTAAACCCTCAACCCTAGACCCTAAACACATCAAAGCCCTGAAGCCGTGGAACAGCTTTAAACCTTGCATAAAACCTTAAAGCCCTACATAAACCTACAAAGCCCTACATAAAACCAGGGAAACCTAAACCCTAAACCCTCTATCCTAAAACCCTAAGAAACCAAGAAAACCGTTTAACCTTAAAGCTCTATGCCGCAGCGAGCGGTTGTTCACCCACCAAGGCGATGCTGGGAGCCAGGCGGAGCGACGGAAGGACATCAGGGGTTTTGGGGTTTAGGGCTTCAGGGTTTTAGGATTCTAGGATTTAGGGTTTAGGCCACTAGGGTTTCAGGATTTTAGGATTTAGGGGTTTTGGGGTTTAGGGGTTTAGGGTTTTAGGGTTTTAGGATTTAGAGTTTAGGCCTTTAGGGTTTTAGGATTTTAGGGTTTTAGGATTTAGGGTTTTGGGGTTTAGTGCTTTAGGGCCTGAGGTCTTAGGGACTTTGTCCTGAGATTCTTGCGGTGTAGGGTCAAGGGTCGAGGGTTTGGGACTTCGGATTTCAGGGTTTAGGGTTTAGGGCTTCAGGGTTTAGGCTTCGGTTCAGTTAGGGCCACATCAGCAGAAAGTAGTGGAATCATATCTCCAGCTGGTGTGAAGGGCTTTTGGGTTTCCAGGGTAGCTTCAAAGTTAGGGCCGTCCACATGCAAAAGCCCCCAGGATCTCACGGCACCCCAGAATACACTTAATACACCCCTAACCCCCCCAACCCGAAACCTCCAAACCCCGAAACCGTCAACCTGAAACGCCCAAGCCTAAACCCTAGAGCCTCCCCGCCCTACCTTAGACCCTTAACCAAAATAACCCCTAAACCCTAAACCCCTAAACCCTAAACCCCTAAACCCTAAACCCAAACCCACAACCTAACTGGGCTCACAGAGACTCGAGGGGCGGAAGAACCTGCGACTCGGAACCTCGGAAAAAGCCGGTTTTGAAGAGGGTTTAGGGTTTAGGCGCAGTAGAGTTTAGGGTTCTTGTTTAGAGGATGTGTTCAGATAGGGCTGTAAGGTTTCCGGGTTTTAAGACTTGGGTTTCTGGTTCAGGGTTTAAGGCTTTAGGGTTTTGGGGCTTCAGGGTTAGGCTTCACGGTTCAGGGCTTTAGGATTTACGACTCCCCATTATGGGAGCTGAACTTTAAATTCACAAGCCCTAACAAACACCCAGACGTTCCTATGATGGTAGATTCCACCTAAATGCCCCAAAGAGGAGCCCTGAACCCCAAACCCTAGACCTTAAACCCTAAACCCGAAACCCTAAACCCCTAAATCCGAAACCCTAAACCCCTAAATCCGAAACCCTAAACCCTGAACCTTAAACCCTAAACCCTGAACCTTAAACCCTAAACCCTAAACCCCTCTAAGCCGGCCTGGACCTCGACTCCCAAGCCCTCGACCCAAGAGGGTACAGGTTTAGGGGGCTTAATAGTTTTTTATTTTTTTTGCGGGCCCTTTTCCGACTGCATTACCAGAAGGAATAATAGTTTTAGGGTTTAGGGTTTACGGTTTTGGATTTATGGGGCTTAAGCTTGCGTTTGGTTAGTAGGGAATGGAAGAATGGTAGTACTAGTAGTTATAATTGTATTCTCTACTAACCAAAGGTAAATATAGTGAACCCCAGAAAGTTGGAACATGGATTTGGGATGATTTGTGCTAGGATTCCCTCTACTTTACCTTAAGGGCATGAGGATAATGGTGTTCCAACCTGCTGGCCTTTACTGTAAGGTTCTTAGAGTTTTGTGTTAATGGGTTTAGTGTCTAGGGTTTCGTGTCTAGTTACCCCAAAACCTTCATCTCCAAGCTTTTTGCAAGACATTTAACCATGGACCCTCAACCCTAAAGCCTTCAAAACTTCAAAATTTGCCCTGAAGGCCCCTCGTGAATTCAAGAAAGTTGGAGCATGTATGAGTAGTGCTCGGCTTCCCTTAAGAGTGTGAAGACCTTCGATGTTCCAACCTATTGGGCAGCTGCCGTGAATCCTCGCACCCCAAAAACCAAATCCTGCCTCAGACCCTCCTACATCCTCAAACCCTGGACCCTTAAACCCTATAATGTTGACATTAGATTCGAACATGAAACCCTCAACTCCACCCCCTGCACCCTCCCACAACCCGAATCAAGCCTTTAACAAACATTAGACAACCATCAACCCCGTGAAGAAAGCCGCACAACTTTTTGGCAAAGCGCCCATGAAGCCCCTACAAGGCCCTCTCAAAGCCGTGATCAAACAAAAGCCTCACAATAATGAAACGCGGATCCAGGCTCCCCGCCTACCTCCCCGCCATTGATCGCCTCCATAGCCGCCACCGCGGCCGCGGCGGCGCCGGCGGGCAGTGGATGACGACCACTCGCCTCGGACTCTTCATGGGCTTAGGGTTTAGGGTTCAGAGGGTTCTATAAGCAGGTTAGGCTGTTGTGCTCTGAGCAGGTTAGGTTTAGGGTACAAGGATTAGGGCTTAAGATATGAAACGCTGAAGGTTTGGGGTTTATGGCAGAGGGCTTAGGGTTTTGACAGTTGTGTTCGCGCTGAAGGTGGGGATTGGGGATCGATGGTTTCTGCTTGTGAACTGTTTTCGTGAAGACGTTGAAAAAGAAAACATAATTCACAATGTTTCTATAAAAACAATTAGGGCATCGGATTCTTGTTTAGGCAATCTACTGCTGAGTTACCACTATAGAGATCACTGTAAAGAAGTATGGTTTCCTTGTTCTGGTAACTTAACCCCTAAGCCCAAGCTTAGAGGAACCTTAAAAAAGGAACCCTGAACTACGGTAACTTAAACGGGACTCCTTAAGAAAGTCTCAGTTTCAGGGTCTGGGGTTCAACCCGTACCTGCAGCGTGGAGAACTCAGCTGGGTGCAGGCCTTGAGCGCTTGGGGCTTCAGGGGTTTAGGGGTTTGGGGTTTAGGGTTTAGGGGTTTGGGGTTTAGGGGTTTAGGGTTTAGGGTTTAGGGTTTAGGGCTTAGGATTCAAGGCTAGGGTTTAGGGTTGAAGGTTCAGGATGTTCAGGTTTGAGCACCTGCAGGGTTTCGGGTTTATCGTTGACGGTTTGGGTCTTGGGGTGTAAGGCCTAGGGACCTGTGCCAGCGAAAATCCAAACCTAGGAAAAGCCGCGCCCTCTGTGCTTTCTAGCCTGTTAGTATCAACCCTCAACCGCTGAAACTCTGCCCAAGACGCTAAACCTTCACCCCCCCTTTCAAACCAAAACTCTATGCCCTAAATGCTAAGCAAAGAAGTCCCAAACCCAAGAACAGGTGTCCCGGCCGGCAGGACGGAAGTAGCTCTTGTCTTCTCAGATCCTTTCGTGTTTGGATTTGCTGTTGAAGGCTTAGGGTTTTAGGGTGTAGGCTTGGCTTAGGGTTAACTTCGTCAAAGGCTCTCGTGGATCGTGGATAGAAACTTCACGGCTCAAGCTTGGGGATACGAAAGCTCGGAGACTTTTCACAGACGAGTCGCTGTGTTGGGAGTGGTTTTAGCCTTCCGTATTCCAACCCGTGAGTATAAACGTAAAAATCACCTGGATCTCCGCGCGTGTGTATCGGGGAAAGGGGTGGAATATAGAGGCCTCCTTTTTTTGGAATAGGGTTTTGGGGCCCATTTATGCTATACTTCTAATAAGGAACTCCCAAAAATAGTATTGGTAATTATTTAGGCCCCGATTCTAAACCCTTTTCTTTCGCCCTTATAGTAACCATCATAGACCCTTCATAAGACCCCTTTACAGGAACCCTTTTCTAATTATTTAGGCCCCCTATATAGTATGGTCATGAGGACCAAGAAACCAGAGAAATTCAGACCGCGTACTCGGGTTGACGCCCACAAGCGATGGCTCAAGATTACAAGAATCATAAGGACTGTTTGGGGGGGTAGGGGGCCTTGATACCGATGATAAGGACTTAATAAGGCCTATTTAAGGAAGTATAGTGCATGTTTGCTAAACGTGGACGCAAGCACTTTCATCAAGACATATATTACGCATATGTGACCAAATATACTGAAAAACGACATAGTCTGCTGTACTTGCTGTATGCCATACTGCAGTATGCATGCATTGTCACGGTATAGAATATATAACAAGACTTTCCCCACCATGCGGGGACACGGCTTTGCGCTCCACTGTGGTCGAGTTAAGTAGGGACTGGCGCTTCCGCTGGCCAGGGCCCTCCCCCATAATCCTAAAACGAATGCTGCTCAACCCTAAACCCCCAAGCCTGAACTGCTTGAACCCCAGACCTACAGACTACAATGACTACATCAAAACAGAGAATCCTAAACTAGCATGAGCCAACAGTAATAGCCCTGAGCCGCGAGCTGCTCCTTTTGACCCACGGCCTTTCAACCTCAACCCCTAAAACTAGAACACCCATCGCTAAAACCCTGGAGCCCTGGAACCCTGAAACCCTAAAAGCCTCAAACCCTCAAAACCCCCAACCCCCCGAAACGCTACACCCGAAATCTCGAAAGCCTTGAAACTAGCGCATTAAGCCTCATGAAGCCCTTAACATCCTCAAGCCCAGTTCTCCGACCACCCTAGCCTCCTCGAACACAGGAAACCGGAGGCCTGAACCGCAAGCCCTAAACTTCTCCGAACCTCCAAACCCCCACAAACCGAAAGTAGATCCTCTAATTTGGGGCCCTATACTGCTAAGGGTACTTTATAGGAACCCAGGCCTCAACCGAAAACCCTGTACACACCTGCACCCTTGTACACAACCGTATACATTTATAGAGAGCCCTGAGAGAGACCCTTCTAAACCCTGACACCTAAAAACCCTGAAACCTGAAATGCACAACCTAAACCCAAAAACCTGAAACGTGAAACCTATACCCTGAAACCTAGAGCCTCCCTCCACTAAAAAACGACTGTAATTCCAGCAGCCTTGATAATTAGAATAGGGTTTGCGTGTATCGTACTATAACTATACCAAGAAGGCTTTAAGGAATAATGGCAGTATTTATCCCGACCCGTACACCCTGAACTCTAAAGAACCCGGAAAATAGACGCGTCCTTGTGTTCCGTGGCCGTCAACTTGCCCCTGGACGAAACGAAGCTTCGCTCAGAAAACTCTGAGGGCTTCTTGGGCGGCCAGAGCTTTGAGCTTGAGGCGCGTCTCTGCGGTTTTTGAATGCTTTGGTCTTTTTGAACGGGATGGGCTTTGGGGTGGAGGGCCTTGGCAACATACGGTTTCGGGCTTTGGGGAGCCGGCCCTGGGATTTCAAGAGGGTGTTGGTTTTCGGGTGTTGGGGCTCAGGGCTTTTGGGTCTAAAGGTCGCTGTTAAAGGGGGCTGTGTTGCTTCGGCTTTCAGGGTTTTCCATTTTCCGAAACGCGATAGCCCAAAGACTTGAAACCGTGAGCCCCCAAAGACGGGAACCCTCGCAAACCCGAAACTGCCACAAACTCCAAACCTACACCCCAAGAGCCCTGAGCCCCGCACACCCTCCAAAACCCTGACCCTAAAGCCCTAGCTTACACCCAAGAAAGCCCAAAGCCCTGAAGATAAAACCCTAAACCTTAAACCGTAAAGCCCTGAACTTAGCCACCAGCAATCCGCAAGACCTGAAACTCCTGGCATGTCTAGCTGATGATTAAACTGCACTCTAGACCTTAAATCCCTAACCAAACCCGCAGCTACACCTCAAGACTCAAACCCAAAGGCATCACCGTAAACCCCTAAACCCTTCACCCAAAGCTCTAAACCCTAAACCCCTGCAAGCCCCTAAAACCCTAAACCCTAAACCCTACACCCCTAAACCTCAACCCTAAACCCTAAACTCTCAACCCTAAACCCTCAACCCTAAACCCTCAACCCTAAACCCTAAACCCTAAACCCCTAAACCCTAAACCCGCTCCTGTCCCTGCATCCCTGGGACCCCAGACCTGAGCCGAAGTCGGCCGCGACTTGGAGCCTTTGGACCTCGGGTTTGGCTCACGTCATATCGACTATGCAATGTGTAACATATGTACATTTGCATATAAATAAACAAATAAATAAATATGTGTATATATAAAGAGAGAGATGGATATATATATATATATATATGTAGAAAGAGAGAGAGAGAGAGAGAGAGAGAGAGAGAGAGAGAGAGAGAGATAGAGAGAGAGAGATGTCTGTAAGTTGTATAAGATAAAAGGCTTTAAGTTGAATGAAATCCTGATGTGTGTAAACTACTGTATGATCCAAAGGTTTCTATTTATGTAATATCTATGCGTGAATACAGCATACAACAGAGTAGCACACAAAATGAAACAATATAGACTGGTGTAAAGTGATCTGATGCCGTGGCTTGGTTTTGCTCTTGCTGGCCTGCTGGGCTTGAAACCGGCAAGCCACGCCAAGCTAAGCTAAAAAAGCCAGGCACCAAGACAAAGCCAAGCCAGCCAAAACCGCATCGCCGAGCCAAGCCAGCAGAAGCCAAACCAAAAACGATGCCAAAACCAACAAAAACAACGCCAAGCCAGGCCAAGCCCTGACAGCACCTAGGGAAAAAGAAGCCCCGGGGCATATAACATAATATTAAAAAGTGCCATGTATGCAAAGAGAACATAAAAGAACAGAACAGTGCAGATTAACATGGGGCATGGTGTTCAAGGCATGAAGTATGCGCTTTCAAGCTTCTGAGGGCATGTGGCTGGCGTACTTCTAAACATTTACTGTAAATCACACTACAGGGTGTCTGTGCCAATGCTTCTCTGCGTTTGGAACGCAAATGGATCCCTTTGAAGCCGTCACGAAAGATCAAGAACTTCCGTACCTTGAACCCAAACCGTGTGAACGCAATAAAGCCTCATACCCCGTATGGAGCCCCTGTAGCCCTTATATAGAACCCTAAAGCCCTAAACCTTTTGCTGAAACCCGCTTGGGGACCCGAACACAGCGACCACGGTAAAAAAAAATGACCTCGAAGGAATCATACGATCATTATCTGTTCAGAAATCTCTCAGGAGGCCGACCCAGGTGGCTCCAGATGTCCTTGCACGGGATCCGAAGGTTCAGTGCATGATCTATAGGCACAACAGAAGCAATAAGGTACAACGAAGTACGCACAACATAATGCCATATAGTGCGATAGAACTGAATAGCAAAGTGGAAAAGAACAGAATACCAAATGTGCGCAAGTGAGGAGAAGAAGTAGTAGTAGAAGTAGCGGCACGACGAAGAAGATTAACAGAAGAAGTAGAGGGCAGCACACGAACTGACCATAAAGGAGACCTATCGACATGATCTTGAAAACGGCAATGAATAATGAAAGTGATTCTGATACTGATAGGAAGGGTTTCTGTCGGAGTGGCACTAGCAGCAATATCGAAAGTGTTACTATGTGCTTGCCCCCGGTCGTACGAACAACTCGATTACAACAGCAACAAACGACCCTAATTTCGAGAACTACTCATATGGAGCATCACGGAATCAACACTAGAGCATGTGCCCTCTGCTTCTGGGAAGTGGATGTTGTTTTGGCTCTCAAGCCAATAAGGAGCACAGCGGAACTACACGGCACTATTCAGGCTTCTCACTTGCAAAGCCTCGCCTGAGTCACGCAGCGCCCCAGAGGGTGGCGGCAGTGGCTTGCGCCCTGCGAACCATGCACGGGTCCAGTTTCGGGTTTTTAGCGCCCCAAAAAGCGCATAAGCAAAAATAAGGTTAGGGATATCCATATAAACCCCTTATAATGAAGCCCAATAAGGTAGGGATATCCCGATAGAATGCTTATGCTTATGTGCTTTTTGGGTCCCTAAGCTTTGGGCCTTAGCAAGCACGGCTGAGGGCTTTGGGAATGTGTGCTCTCCCTCTTCAGGGTCGAAGGTTGTGTAACCCCTTGCCCGAAACTGCAACTCGCCTTGGCTGAAGCCCTCTTAAGCAACTCAAATTCAATACCCTGAGCGGTAGACCCTAAACCCTGGAACAAACCAAACCCTGAGACCTAGCTGAGGGAAAATGCACGAGAGCCTGTGCTCCCCCTGGCGCTGGCCGCCCCTCTCTCCGCCACCTGCCGAAGGACCCGGAACTTTAAGGGATTCTTGCTTCTATTTGGGGGGGAAGGGGGCAGACGGAATTTTTTGGTGTGGAGGCTGACGGAGTTCAGGGCTTTTGCTTGTCGGGGTTCTCGGTCGTTTGGGGTACCGCGACTAATATCTAACGCTCATGGAGTTGCCTGCCAAAGAGACAGTTAAATGACTAACCGATGAACAACACAAAACATTTTCGTAAATGACAAACCGGCTTAGGATGAAACCTTCAGCCCCTCCCGAGCCCACACTTGCTCATGGGTTCATATCGCTGTCAAGATCTACAGGCAGTACACTAACCCCGCTTTAAGCAATCTAACTCTGATCCCTGAGCACTCTACTCAAGCCAGCAACTCGACTAGGAGTTTGCCCTTACCACAGGCTACGATGTCGGGCCCTTCAACAATACATCCTCTTGTAACTCTTGTAGCCGTTACTTAAGAATTACTAGAAGATCCCCCAAAACCCGCTTCTCATCATTGAGGCCTGTAATACAGAAACTCAAACCACTACCTATTAGAATATTCCCCAAAAGCCTCTTCTAATCATTAAGGCCCCAATACAACCGAATTTGGGAGTGCGGCTTCGGCCACTAGCCACATCCAGAAAAAAAAAAAAAAAGGCCCCAATACAGAAACCCAAACCATTACTTGCTAGAATATTCCCCTAAACCCTAAACCCGAAACCCTAAACCCCCAAACCCCTAAACCCTAAACCCTTAAACCCCTAAACCCCTAAACCCCTAAACCCCTAAACCCCTAAACCCCTAAACCCTAAACCCTAAACCCAAGCCTCTTCTAATCACTAAGGCCCCTGCCCCCAAAACTACCCTCGAGCATCGATCCTGAAGGCCAGCCTCTGGGTCCCCATGGCCTGTTACCTCCGATCCATGAAGGTAGGAGGAGGATTTAAGGCTTTTGGGGTTTAGGATTGGGGATTGCGTTTAGGGTTTAAAGTTTGCGTAAGTTTAGGGTTTGTAGGGAAACATTAAGGTTTAAGGCCTAGGATTCAGGGTTTGGGGCCACTGTGAGGCGCAACCTTGTGGGTAGAGGGGTGCAAGGTCTGCTGCGTGTCTCGGGAGTGCTGAGGGAGCACCAGAATCATCGCAGTTCCGTGTGTGATGAGTGGCTGAGGATGTCAGGCAAAACGGGAGATCAGTCAAGTTCCACTGTCTCGAAGCCTGCACTGCTCTATTCACCTCAGCCAGTGGGCCAATCTCGGAGACTCCATATCCCTCAACTACGAATCTCATCCATAAGAAAGATGACATTGTGGGTAAGACAGCCGGGAATTGAAACATCAATTAAAAAATACGATGTTCCTCCACTCCACATGTCGTGTCTGGGGGCACGGCCGAGGGCACATCTGTTGGCTGTGCACCTGGCCAAAGCTGTGAGACGTCAATTAGAAAGTACTATATGGGGGCCTGAATTAGGGTTTCGGCTTTAGGCGTCACACAGCAGGCTGTTTTGTGCAAGGTATTGCGCTTCGTTGTTTCAGAATCTAGGGTTTGGGGTTCAGAAGGGGCTGAGGGTTCGTGGCATGGCGATTGCCCACGATTCATGAACCTCTTCTGACAAACTCCAGATATCCTAAGAATTACCACGATGTTTTCCTTATTGAAGGATGGAGGTCTTGCTCAGTAAGGTGTCTACATCAGCGCTTCTGCTTCATCAGCTCGTTGCCATCGCATGTCATCTTGAAAACCAACAATGGCAAGGACATACCGTAGTAAGACCAATCACATGTTTGAAGAATACAAAACATCTAGGCCGGCGGCTACAAGCAGACATGAAAGCAATCTAAACACTGGCAGCCCAAAACTCTATTGAGCTCCTCTACCAGCCCCTCCTAACGCCCTTGTAGAACCCTTCACGGAACATTGAGTACACAGCATCCTTCTAGAATCTGTAAAGAACCCTCATGGAACCCTTATTACAGCAGGTCGATTTCGAAACCGTTATAGATCTCGTATCGAACCCTTTGTAACCAGAAGAACTCTGCATGACAACTTTTATAGACCCCTTTAGAGCAGGCCTTGTAGAAGCCTCGTAGAACCCGCATGGATAAGACATTGAAAGAATCCTTTCAAAAATGTGAAGGCCTGACGGAAACAACGACCTTGAACCCTAAACCCGGAACCCTAAACCCCTAAATCCTAAACCCTAAACCCCTAAACCTCTAAACCCTAAACCCTAAACCCGAACCCTAAACCCCTCAATCCGAAACTCTCGACCCTGGACCCTACACTAACCCCTAAACCCTACATCCTAAACCATGAACCCGAACCCCAAATGCCGCCTGAGGCCCAGCAGCGATTAGGGCGCGGTGCAGTCGCTCCGCGCTTCTCCGAGGGCCTCAGGTTTAGGGTTTAGGGTTTATGGGGCCGGGGGGTGTAATTAGAAAGGTTGTGTTTTCCATGGGTTTGTTGAAGGGTTTTGTGCTTCTCAGTGGCTCTTTTTGGGGCTTCATGTTGCTTTCAATTCGAACAAAGGGTGCGCAGCGGTCCTGCGGCTCCCGCTACAATCGCATCCCACCGGCCGCGCCGGCCGGAAGGTCGAATTCGGCTTAGATAAAGCTTAGGCTGAGGCTCTGGGAAGTACTGGGATTGAAGGGGAGCTTCGAGAATGGTGGCCCTGAGAGGCTGCATCCTATGGGTCTCTGCGCGGCCGAGTGATAGCACCAGCCATACCGTACCAGCAAAATGAAAAACAAACCACAACAAGTAGAAGTAGAGTAACAGTGCTCGCAAAACCCGTTGCAATGACTCTTGCAACGATAGTGATGTCGAAGACACAGGTGATAGGTTGTATTCCCGTGAAACGAGTGCTCGCGCTCGTGGTCGCATGGTGCTCATGATCGTTGTCAATAGCATGAGCGGAGCGACAAGAAGGAGAAGAAGATAGCCTAGGTTATGTGAGTGTTGATCAACAGGAGATGCAGTTGAAGACAACGTGGAGCAGCCCTAAACCCTAAGCCCTAAGCAAGAGTCGGCCAACACTGCAACGTCTCTGAGTCCATGTCTTGAGCGGGGCATGCATGCTTTGCGGCCCATCGCCTTGGCGACAAAAACCCGAATCTAGGCGTCGATATATTACTGGTAGTAATAATGATCCCCTTGTTGTCCCTCTATGATTATACATGATCATACCCCCAAACACCGTTAAGGCCCCTACGTGACTCCCTGACACACTAAACCCTAAAACAGGGTGATCGTAGCTTCGGGCTTGGAGTTTTGAGAGGAGTTTTAGATTTGCAGATGTATCGGGCTTACAGGTTCCAGGCTTCTAGGATCCGAGTACGTAAAGATACATCAAAAGCCCGACTTGTGGCTAGTATTGTTCTAGAAGGTTTTTGACTATAATACAGCCCCAAATTCTGAAGGTTTCTACAGTGCAGGATGTCAGGGTTGGGCGGCAGCTGATGAACAAAAAGCTGTTCCCAGAAGCATTACCGCCTTTCACCGCCACCGAAGCAAAAACGAAGACGCGCAAAACATGCTGAAAGCAAGGCTTAGGGGTGAGGGTTTGAGGGTGTGGCTTTGGGGCGTCAAACACAGGTTCTCCAAATCCCGATCAGGCAAGCGCAGACGCACATCCTGCACGTTTTTGCCGCTGCTCATGGCTTCTGGAAGCTGGGCGGTTCGAAAAGCCATCCTCGGTGCAAGAGGAATCCTAAACCTTACACCTCAAATCAGGAAACCCTAGACCCCTGCAACCGGTATTTACAAAGCCCGAAAGCTGAAGCCCCAAACCTCACGCCTGAAAGCACTGACCCGAAGCAAAAACCTCCGAACCCTCAATGGGGTTTAGGGTTTAGGGTTTCCTCTCGACTCGGCTGTGACCCTTTTTTGGTGGTTCCTTCAAAGGACCATATCAGGCGTAGGGATTTGCTGGTTTGAGGTTTAGCAGTTAACATGGTTCGAGGCGGTCGGGTCCGATCTGTCTCGGTCTTTTCTGTGGTTCCAGAAAGGCCCTTGAAGGGATGTACAAGGATTTTTGACATAAGAAGGTTCTAGAGGGGCGCTACAAGGGCTTTGCAAGGGTTCTAGAAGGCCTGAAAGTTGCTTCATATGGGCCCGAAGGGCTGTATCAGAGTCCTGGAAAGGCCACACAGGGCTTTCTCTGGGTTCTAGAAGGGCCTCACAATGGCCATTAAGGGGTTTGTAAGCGGATCTAACCGGGCGCTTTTGAGGATTTCATCAGCTTCTACAGGCGCTACGAAGGCATTCAGTACAGGCTTCATAGGGATTCTAGAAGCATCTGAATACAAGAAGGTCATCACCAGAAACGACAAAAACTTAGGATAGAAACTGGTGATGTCCTGCGAGATGCAGAACAAAGCAAGACAGGGATAACGACTCGAAGAAACACAAGCCCGATTACACACTACATTGGGGTCTGATCTAGGACTGAGAGTCCAGAATTTTCGGGTCTCGGACTTTGGCGTTTGGGCATTGGTATAAAAACAGCCACCCGACCTTCTAACAGCCCTATAAACCCGTGCGGAAGCCCAGAACCCTAGAGAACTGTCATACACTGGCTGCAACAAAACCCTAAATCCTAAACCCTCAAAGACTAAACCTAAAACCCTCAAAGAAGCCTTGAAAAACGCTCAACCCCTAAACCGTAAACCCTAAATTCTACTTGCTGCTCAGAGCTCTCTGCAAGGGCTCGGTCGTTTCCTCGCCCAGCTGCACCCAGTCATGCTTCCTGCTGAAACAGATTTGGGCGTCGGGTCTCAGGGTTTAGGGGAAGGAAGGGTTAGGGTTGTTTAGGGCTTCCTGGCGGAACAGATTCGGGATTGGGATCTCAGGGTTTAGGGTTCAGTGTATAGGGGACTAGGGAGCAAGGGTTTAAGCTTCTTTAGGTTTTGAGAGGAACAATCGGAAAAACGGCTCCTTGTCAGCGAATCGCTCGCCTCATAGATGCCGGAAGACGGTGCGAGGACCTTCGCTGGAGGCAGCCGGTCCGTCTGAATGGTGCGGTTGGAGTTGGGGTGCAGGATGTAGGACATCATGAGTCACACAGAGCATATGGCACAATCTAATCTAGCTTGTAAACAGTGAGATGATTGGTATTCTTACTAGTATTGCCACTATTTGCCATTATTACTTTTATGACAGACATGGGAGTTTCCGAGAATCGGGGACCCTAATAAAGTACCCTCAAATAGTAGGATCCTTTTTGTAAGGACCCCCACAATAGGGTACCCCAATTTTCGGAAACTCTCAAATCAAGAAACCGCCTGTGGCAGAATGTCGCGCCGAGGCTCCAAGGTCTCCACCGACGGCTTGAGGAATGGCTGGGCTTTGACCTTCCAAGGCTTTGCAGCTTGTTCATGCGATTCGGGTTTAGGACTCAGGGTTTAGGGTTCAGGGTTGGTAGGATTCTTGTTAAAAGGACCCCAAAACAAGGTCCCCCTAATTTTCGGAAACTCCCATGTTGAAGTTAAGCTACCTTCATGGCCACAACCCAAAATCCCGAGCCCTACCCGAAGGCCGAATGAACCCCGAAGCCTAACCCCCAACTCCCAACCTGCCTCTGGGAGCCAAGCAGGATCGCTGGGGTCAAAGGACTCCCCAAGAAGCAAAGGCAAGGCCAAACTCTCGGCCTGATGGGGCCCGAAAAGGAATTGGAGACGAGTGCCGGTTCGGCGGTTGGGGCTCAAGGTCTTTATGGGTTTAGCTTTTAAAGGGGTTTGGGGGTTGAAGGGTTTAGGGTTAGTGGTTGAAGGCTTCGGGTTATGGTTCGTGCAATGGCAGCGCCAGCGCATCATCACGGCAACACAGATCGAAGGGGGTCTGCATCTAGGGTTTAGGTTTTAGTGTTTTCAAATTGCTGACCTTCAAATTAACTTCAATCCGCAAAGGCGAGCGTGAGTCACAGCACGAGGCACCCAGCCTCCCAAAGCACGCAGTCCCAGAAGATCAAGACTCCTTCCCGGATCGTCAAATCCGAAAACCCTGAAACTTCAGGTGATGAAGGCCTAAGCCTCCAAAACCCTGATTATCAAATCCTTAAACCCGAAACCCCGAAACCCCGAATCCCGTAAAGCCTAAAGCACAAGATTACAGAAGCCTCTTGCGCACCCAAACTGTTCAGAAAGCGCCTTGAGCATGGCATGCTGGAGAACCGCCATCTGAAACTCTAGGAGCGGCACGGCCTCCACCCGAAACCTGGGATTCACAGGGGAACCTTGATTTGTTTGGGGTGGTAGGGCTTTATTTACCGCTTGGGGGTTGTGGGGCTTTTGGGTCTGGGGTTTAGGTTTATGGCTTCAGGGGTTTGTAGGTTTTAGTGTTTCGGGTCGAGGGTTGAGGGTTAGGGAGCTGAAACTGTATTAAGGAACCTCAAAACAATTCTTGAGGCCCCTATAGTACACGCTTCAGGAGATACTGGCACCACCCTGTAGGGAACTGGAGCACCTTGCTAGGTTTTGGTCTTGGGGGGTCCCTGCCGCAATAACCGGCCATCGAGACCAGCACCCGAAACCCTAAACAGGAGCCCAAACTCGCAAGGCAGCTCGGCCATCAGGGGCTCCAAGTGCAACACCGGCTGCCTGGAAGCGTGTGAAGAAAGGCTGGCGGGCTCCCTTCATATGGGAGTTTCCCAGATTTGGGGGTACCTTATCTTGGGGTCCTTGTAACAAGGATCCTACTATTTAGGGTACTATACTAGGGTCTCCTATTTTCGGAAACTCCCATATTGCATACTGAACTAGCAGGCTGAACAGGGCTTCGGAACATTATTGCGTACGCAAAGGTGATACAGCTTGGAAGTACTGTTAAGTGTTCAAGCCCAACGTTATCGCGGGAAGCTTGCTTAAAAGGGACCATACTGTTATAAGCAGCACAAACCCGCGTGGACAGGTCTATCACTGCTTTTGTAGGAGCGGCTCCGAAAAGCATGCATAGATAGAGGAAGAAGGTTTCGCAGTTTGCTTTGGTGTAAACATAAAGAGTCAGCAAGGGGGACACGATTACTCCTAATACGAAAGCCTTACAGTCTGTATATGGTTAGAGTGCTTTGTAGAACCTGCTTAAAGCAACCCCTACAGGAAGCAATATTTCGAACCTCATATTATACCCTCAAGGGGGACCCTAGTCCAAGACCCTATACTAACCCCTCAAGGGGACCCCATCAAAGAACCCGATACTTGCCCTTAAGGGGACACCGTCAAAGCACCCTATACCAGCCTTAAGGGGGACCCTCCTCGTAGCCCGAGCCTTGGAGGCCCCAAACGGTGGAGGAGTCGTAGGTGGCATCGGCCCGCAGCGTTGTGAGGCCACAGGTGCCCTGGGTCTTCTACATGAGGAAGTAGGGTTTGGGGTTTGTTTAAGGCTGAAGGTTTAGGCGTTTAGGGATTCGGGCGTAGGGTTCCGGGGCTTAGGAGCCAGGGAAAATTTAGTCAAGGGTCCTTGCAATGCGGATGCTACTAGTAAGATCCATCTTGACGTCCCTCATTTTCTAGCACGACGAAATTTGTACCCAAGAGATGCCTGCTGACAAAGTACGATTCCAAGAAATTACCACGAGCAGCCTGCAAGAACACACGACGTCTCCCTCAGCATAACGCCCCAAACCCGTACAAAGCCTCTGTCTGACCCTGCAAAACCTGTATAAAGTCCTTAAACACCCTCAACCCTAATGTAGAGGCCGGAACATAATCAGAAATGTTATCCCCTTCTTGTCAACAAAACCGCATCCTAAGTGTTGAGGCCGCCGTACTAAACCTCGCCCGGCAGTGTACCCATGCCGAGCATCGATCCTCGACGAGCACTACCCGGTGTCTCGCGTTGCAGAGGAGGGGAAGAAGACATCGGCCCTCGTGGTCGAAGCCTTTCTTGCTGTTTAGGATTTAGGGTTTAAGGGCTTAGGGCTTAGGTCGAAGCCTTTCTTCGGCGCTTCAGGGTTCAGAGAATGAATAAGGGGGCCTTCATACTTGCAATGGGGTTGTGCGGTATAACTACTCTAGAAAAGGACGGTCTGGGGATGTTATCATGTCTCTCGCCGACTCCGCGTGTGTGGGTTCGAAACCTGGGGGTGATCGGAGGCTTCAAGAGTATGGGAAATTTTGAGGACTTAGTTTGGACTCCAGGGCTCTGTTTGAAGCTTCTTGCTTCAGGGATTTTCAGGGATTAACAGTCCAGGGCTTTGGGGCTTGCGGCTTTTGGGGTGTGTGGGCTTGAGACCTTCGCAGCTCTGGGGCTGCGGTTGTTTTATCCCGTCTTGCGTTTAGGGTTTTGGGCTGATTGTGGCAACGGGATGAAGCTCGGCGTCTTTGAGCACAGGAAGCCCGCACATGAATTGCGGCTGCCAGAGTACGGCGTGCTGCCAGCCGGCGCTGTCTGTGCTTGGGAAAACAGCGGTGCTGACTCGAATCTTGAACCCTCTGCATGCTATGCCTGAGCTCTGAGTCAGTTTGCTCTTGCTCTCACACGAAATCCTACAATGGCCGCCCCATCAAGCACTGTAGGCCACACAACAAACCCGGTAGACCTCTTATTAACACTGTTATTTATATTGTTATAGTTGTTGTTGTATTATTATCATTCTCGTTATCATGTAAAGAAGCAAATCAGCAAATCCCCCTGTAGTCGAGAAGCCATGGCTCGGTCCTCCGATTTTGGTGGCCCAGGTGAGCTCCAGGTCATCCTCCTGGCTTCCAAATTCTAGCAGAGTCCTTCGGCTTCAGGGTTTAAGGGTTTCGGGCTTTCGGGGTACGGCTTCAGAGTTGTTGAAGGCTCAACGCTTGGGGCTTTGTTTGGTCTAGGGGTTTAGGCTGGTAAGGCTTAAAATCTACAAAAAAAAAGGGTTGCCGCTCACGAAAACTAAAACACCAACGCCGGGAGTCTTCATTCCTATCGGGCTTAGTTTTTGGCCTTAGGCTGTACATGTAGCAGTAACAGTCGAAGACAAAGCGTCAAAGCCCACGTTATGTGGGTGGACTTCAACATGCAGACAAGGATGCAAAAGTTTGCATACAGCGCTGCATGCCTTGCAAGCGTGATGACCTTGATGGTTATGGGTGGCTCTGGGAAGGCGACGGAAAGCCCTTTGATTTGCCAGTGCCAGCAACGTCTCTTGAAAAATGTGGTCGACCTGTGATTGGAAATAGCTGTTTGCCAGGATTTGCATGGCCTCCCGCCCTCAATGATGCGCTAGAGACAGAGGTGCTGACCAACGTCCATCCACTTAGACTGGAAAGCATTGCTGCTTTGGGACAGGATGTGGCTATTTGTTGAATGAAACCGCCTCTTCGTAGGGTTCTCATGAGACTGACCGCTTCAGCCCCATGCAAACTTCTCACAGCAAGCCAAGAAGGACATATCGAGCACTAGCGAAGGCCACCCGAAAAACGGCAAAGCTGTATGCGGCTGGCACGCTTGTAATTGTAGGCACTTTAAATTTTTGGGGGCTGTATCAAGAATTCGAGCGTGGCACTCGTTGCCCCATTGCTGTCAGCACTGTCTGGCGGGCTTTGTTTCAGTATACGTCTCTGTGGTGGTGACTTCACCTACGTCTCTCTACAAGAACCCCGTCTCCCACTCCTCTCATCCTGGAAAACCCTGAACCCCCAAACCCTAAAGCCTAAACCCTAACTCAGTCTCCTCCCGCGTGAGAAAGGAAAGCGTGCCGTCAGGGCCCTCGCGTCGGTGCTCCAGAAGCCCGAGCTCAAACCAGCCTCTAGGGTTTAGGGTCAGGGTCTACCCTTTCCTTCGATTAGGATTGGGTTTTGAAAATACCTTTTCTTTCCGTCTGCTTATCCATCGGCCAGAATAAACTGGCAGAATATAGGTTTGGGATAGAGCTCCGCATTTCGGGTTAACCAGTTTTTGTTGGGGGGGTTAGCGTCGATCTCCGGGTATGCGGATGTTGGTCTAAGGATTGGCAGAGTGAAGCCGTAACCAAATCCCGAGCGCGCCTCTCAACTGGTCTTCGTTCAGCTGCTGCAGTTGCAGGGCACCTGCTTGAGGGTATTGGGTGCTCCGCGGCATTGAGCCTCTACGAGGGCTCCGAGATGTGTGCGCATGCAGGTGTATAGGAGGGTACATACTGCGCCAGGACGAAAGTTCGTCGCATCCGGTAGGTCTGCTAACACATACTTGCAATCCCCTTTCCCCCATAGACTCCTTCACGAAGTCGCGATGTCAGGCAAGGACGTCACAAATTCCTCCGTCGGAACAAAAAAACAGTGTATGTTTATTTTGGCATGGAAATTCCTCCGCTAGCCAGGCCAGGTAAAATGCACTTCTTCGTACTCCGAGTCCTCCGCCAAGCAAAGACATCTTAGTGCGACAAAACTTTCATCCTGCTGATGCTCACCCGCGACTAAAAGCGAGTAGGCACCCGTCCATAAAACCTCCTCCGTGTGACACATGCTGGCCTGGCCTGGCCGAACTAGCGGTCTTGGAATTCATGCTGCTCACCCGCGACTAAAAGCGAGTAGGCACCCGTCCCAAAAACCTCCTCCGTGTGACACATGCTGGCCTGGCCTGGCCGAACTAGCGGTCTTGGAATTCATGCTGCTCACCCGCGACTAAAAGCGAGTAGGCACCCGTCCATAAAACCTCCTCCGTGTGACACATGCTGGCCTGGCCTGGCCGAACTAGCGGTCTTGGAATTCATGCTGCTCACCCGCGACTAAAAGCGAGTAGGCGCCCGTCCAAAAAACCTCCTCCGTGTGACACATGCTGGCCTGGCCTGGCCGAACTAGCGGTCTTGGAATTCATGCTGCGCCAGGACGAAAGTTCGTCGCATCCGGTAGGTCTGCTAACACATACTTGCAATCCCCTTTCCCCCATAGTATGTTTATTTTGGCATGGAAATTCCTCCGCTAGCCAGGCCAGGTAAAATGCACTTCTTCGTACTCCGAGTCCTCCGCCAAGCAAAGACATCTTAGTGCGACAAAACTTTCATCCTGCTGATGTATACATGTACGTATATATATATATATACATATAGATAGATAGATAGATACAGATATAGAGATAGAGATGCAGATTGAGATATAGAAACACAGACATATATATATATATATGTATATACACATACAGATAGAAATGTAGATATAGGTATAGGTACAAATATAGTTATAGATATCCACATATGTATATATATATGTATAAAATATATATATATATATATCTATATACATATATATATATATTTCTCTTTCTCTCTCTCTCTCTCTCTCTCTCTCTCTCTTTCTCTCTCTTTCACTCACTCTCGCTAGTATGTGCTACTTGGAAGAACTTTCACGGCACAAGCTGAGCGTACTTACTGCTGTGTTGGGGACGCCAAGCCCCACTAAGCTACCCAACATCTCACAGACATTGTGCATGAAAGTACCGGTCGAGTGAGTCGCTTCATGCTGCAACACACCAATCAGCACGATAATCATCTCAAACTACAAGAGCTATCCAGATACTTGAGTTGCGCCTTATACGTCTCGAAGTTGTTCGAAGTCATGCAAACCGCACTGTAAAAGCCGACCATCGAGAACAGATCATTTTCTCTGACTAGAAGTTAAAACAAGGACTTAAACACATGTGTGTAAGGAATAGGTACGAACGCATTCTTTGGCTGGCTTCAGCCAGTCATAGCTATGGTTCGGCTATAAACTGGATAGGTTTGTATACATACACTGGTGTAGGCCGTTTTTCGGACATTGATAATGACTGTTACACTGACGTGTCCAGGCAGGCTTGAAATTATTGCCCATCTACTTGGTTCCTGTAAGGGAATCAAACTCTAGTTCATATGCTCAGGAAACCGTATTCTTTGCTTTCGACCCCGATGATGGCAATTAAGTTCCGTCTTTCACAAGAAACCAGTAAATATGCCGAAACGACAACACCAAATCTACTTCACTGGCCCTCTTGGCTGGTGGGATATGTATAGCGTGGTCCTGAGCTGTACTTGCAACATCTTGCAACTTAGAAGACTGGTTTTCGTTGACAGTTTGAGCCGTGCAACTGTATCACAATGCGAATCTGATTGACTAATGACTTTGCTTCGGCGTGGGGTGTTTGGGAGGGCAGCAAAAAATCTGCACTACATGATTAGAAAGCTCGTGGCGCTGGTCCTCACATCGTTCGGGTCCACTGATCATACGACAGAAACTATTTACTGCAAAAAGTGCGAATTCAACAAAACGAAGCATGACAAAGTCGGGGTGCGGGAGACCTGAAACGGTGCGTGTCTGGAAGATCTTCACGATCATCATTACTGCGTATCATGCGGGCCCTTCACAGGGACAAACAGATCGGTAATTGAAAGATAGATAGGTACGCTGTGGATCTTGATGTACTGTCTGCTGTAAATTTATACATACATACCTGCATACAGACATACATACATACATACACACATTACATGTGCGTGTGCATATGCACATGCCTAAAAAGCAAAAATGGCATGCAGAGAGACACGGAGATAGAGAGAGAGAGAGAGACTCATGAGAGAGAGAGAGAGAGAGAGATAAAAAAAAAAATCTCATGATAGTTGTGGATATATGCCCTAAACCCTAAAATACCCTAAACCTTAAAGTCAATCCTTCAACCCGAAATCCTGAAACCTATACCCCAAAACCTAAACTCTACACCCGAAACCGTCCACTGCAAAGTCTACGGCGGCGACAGGCACCTCGCTGGAATTTCCACTGGCGCAGGTTTCCCTCAACCATTTGTCGAGACACCTTCAGGGCTTTAGGGCTGAGGATTCAGAATGTATGGACTAGGTGACTGGGTTTGGATGAAAAGCCGCTAATATTAGCTATGTTCCTTAAGGTTCTTATTCTACTTACGTATAATATAGCCCAAAATCCCATCTTGAGTAGGCCCCTATACCACTTCAACACAACGGAAGAAAGGGCCCAGGTACAGCCTAAACCCTGAAGCCCAAACCCGGAAACCTTAAATCCAATGCCCTAGAATGCTAAGCCCTAAATCCCAAACCCGGAACCCATCCATCGAAGGACAAAACGAAGCGTCGTACCGAAGTCCGAAACGCCCCAGCCTTCGCCCTGGAACCGCAACCCGGTCTTGATAGGATTTCGGGTCAAGTGGTCCACGATTGAAGTTTCAGGGGGTAAGGTTCAGAATTAACGATTTGGCTGACGGCTTAAGGAATCTTCGCGATGTAAGGTTCCGGAGATTGGGGATTTAAGGGCTCAGTTGAGGGCCCTTTGAATCCCCTGGAAACCCTAAACCGCAAAATGCCCTAAAATGCCCTGAAACCCTGAAAACCGTGAACCCTAAGCCATAAACCCCAAACCTTCAGCCCTAAACCTGGCCTCTTCCACCAAGGCCCGAGTCTCTTCATGGGGACCTCCCAGAAAAACCGAGGCCCAGGAACCCCAAAACTCCTCATGGCGGTTTACAGTCGAAGTGTCTTAGGGTTTATATTATGGGGCTTACGGTTTTGGGGTTTTGGGTTGCAGAATTTCAAGATGGCTGTAGGACTGTAGGGCTCTAGGGCTTTAGGCTCTCGGGCCGGTAGGGTTTTTTGGGGGGTTTGGTTTAGGGAACCCGAGCCGCGAAGTCTGAACCCTAAGCCCAAGGCCATGGGCCACAAAACCCTAAAACGCCACTCCTAAACCCTCCACCTCAAAACGGAATCTCCAAACTCACGGCAAAGGTCAAAAACCCTAAAGACGTGTAGGCAGCCGTAATAGAACCGCACCCCCTTCCTGTGACCCCGACGGAACCCGTAAGAAGCCTAGCCTGAACCGCTCAGCTTAGCTCTGAGAGCGAGGGACCTCCGGCTGGCACATCGCACTCGTGCAGTGCACGGAGGGGCATCAGCAGCTCAGACTCGAGTAGCCGCCTTTTCGTCTTGGGGCTCATGTCACGAAACCGAAGTGCAGTTACGATGATAGAGATCTATAGTATATAATATACAGTGTAGGAACTTAATCTTTGTGACCCTTACGGGGATCTACCGCGAACTTTCTGTACGAGAACTGCGACTTGGCGCTCAAAGATGTTCGGGCTTTCGTGGAGTCAAAGGACTTGGGGCTCAAGACTTGCGGAATCCCAGGGTTTTTGGGCTCGAAGCCCAACCCCTGACTAAACCCCCCCCCCCCCTAAAATTCCATAAAACCCTATAGGAAACTACGACACCCCTCACAAGAAAGACGACGAGAGCTGTTTCTCAAGCCGGCCTCAAGGACGAAAGCGTAGGCTTCCACCGGGCCACTTCCTTGCAAGAATCAAGGGAGTCTGTGGGCTTGGCATTCAGGGTGAAGGCTTCGGGGTTTCAAGGTCTCAGAGAGTAGGGTCTACGTCTTGGTAGGCTGCCGGCTTCGGGCAGACCGTCCAGGTTTAGGATACTTTGGGCATTGGGCGTCTGGGGCTTAGGGTTGAAGGCTTCGGGCTTGGGTTTCGGGCTTGGAAATGTCGATTGCACGTGATGGTCAATGTATGTACAGCTACCTAGCTAGATAATGCTAGATAGATAGACGAATGGATATACACCAAACAGCATGCAAGATAAAGCCTGCTCAGCATAGCATGGCACGTAGTAAGGAAATCCACCGCCATCGTGAGTGCGAGCGAAGGCGAAATGCGCACAAGTTGCGAAAGCCCCTTGGACGAACAGCAGCTTCGATCCGCTGAACTACCAAAAAGACGACATAAAGAGAAGAGCAGAACCTGCAAGATCATGCTAAGTGTTAAAAAGCGAAAGCTTGAAAGCTTCCTTTGGCATAGGTTCTCCGAAGCTGAAGACTTCAGAAGGAAAGGAACTCCTGATGTTATATATGCTGTACACAAGACTCTACACATGGGTGGTTGTCAAAACTATGGTCCCTTTTTGGATCCTTATTATAATACGGCACCTCATATTTAGGGTACCCAAAAAGGGACCCTAATTTTGACAACTGCCCACACAAGGTGTGAAGGTTCTTTAACCAAACTGAGTGGTCGGAAACCCCAGGTATCCGAAGATGCTATCCAATATCCCCCCCCGGCGATACCTCTGGGCCGGCGCCGACCTCACGCCCCAAGGCAGCCGTCAACAGCGCCTCTGGGGGCTTGCCTGTGCAGATTTCAGAGCAGCTTTGCAGCAGGTTCAGGGTTTAGGGTTGAGGATGTGGGGTGTGGGGTTTCTTACCTTTGGCTAGTAGGGAATGGAAGAATGGTAGTAATAGTAGTTATAATTGTATCCCATTCCTCCATTCCCTACTAACCAAAGGTAAGGTTTCGGGTCTAGGGCGTTGGGGGTTTGCGGTTTTGGTTAAGGGTTTAGGGTTCACGGTGTCATCAGATTTTCTGTTCGGAATCTCTTCCCACGGCAGGCTTTGAACGTCTGTTAGTGTGCACACTCTCCGTGCGTCATAGGACTTCAGTATGAGCCTCTTCAAGTGTTGTTTGCTGAGTGGGTCGAATCATGGAGGGAGAGTATATGTCTCAGAATGCAAAACATGTCGCCTGCTTCTTCAACAGGGTCATTGACCCGTGAAAACCGTATCCCAGATGAGAAGGAGCCCTGAACCGTAAATCCTGCGGCGGACACTCCACCCTGAACCCTAAATCCCAAACCGCTGAACCCTGAACCCTCAACCCGGAACCTTACAGGGAGTATGAGCCCATGCGACATGTAGCCTTGTGCCAAAGCCGCGGCATCCGTCGCCAGGGCGGAACGGCTGGTAGCCTCACCAGAGGTTATAACCTCCACTCCTCCATGAACATTGAAGAGAATGATAATGACAATAGCAATAGGATCTAAATGACAATAAGTACAACAACGAATGAATCAATGGCAATACGAGTTCCACTTGCCCTTGCGTCTGGAAGAAGATTCTTTGCACGGTTCGGCAGGGTTGGAAAACTTCTATCATGATGTTTAGATGTCTACCATAAAGGTACACCCTACGAACAACAATAATGACCATAAGTATGACAGAAAATATGACGGTATCAATACGTAGTACCAGTAGTATTCGGTGTTACGATGTAATACATCACAGTAAGGCTCCTTTGGGGATCCCATAACCTTTCCTGCCCAACACTCATCAAAAAAAAATCCGAAGAAGCCACTGGAAAAAAAAAAAAAACTTACCAAGCGCTGTTCAACGCCGTTTTGAGAAACTTTTTGAACCCTTTCAAAAGCCCTTACAAAGGAGACTCTAGACCCTAAACCTCAAGCCCTGAACTGCACACCCAAAACCCCAATTAAGGCCCTAAACTCCTAAAATCCTCCAGCCCTAAGCCTGAACCACGAACCCCCTCGAACCCTAAAGCCACAAAAACCCCTCAAACCCTATAAACCCTTAAACTTAAACCCAACCCGCCTGCCGCTCCGTGGAGACCGGGTGGAGAAAGACTAGGTCGGCTCGCTCGCGGTAGGCGAGCCGGGAGGTCGGGTTGTGGCCGCCCTAGCAGTGGCTCAGATGAGGGCTTAGGGTTTGGGGTTTAGGGTTCCGGGCTTAGGGCCCTGAAACCAAAAACCCCTAAACACCAAGACCTTCAGAAGGTCTTTGCAGGGCTCCTTCGATGTCTGTAAGTGCTGTAGCGTCAGACATCTCAAGATTGCGGGGTTTCAGCAGATTACGACTTGCTCCAAGGACTACCCTAGCCCCAAATAACTGCTAGAAACCACAATGAGGAACCCAAAGGTAGGTTGGGGTCATGGTACGGTTTTCGGGTTTGGGGGTTTCCGGCTGTCTAAGATGCTGTCTCATACTCCAGTGTTGGGTTTACGGAGGGGCAGCTCACTCCCTTACACATAAGCGGCCATCGCAAAAAAAAATTGGTTACAAAGTCGACATCGAGGACCAGAAGACTTGCAGCTTCAGCTTGCAGATTGCTCGCGAAGCCCCTCTCAAAGCCTGCATCTGGAAGCAGCAAACTCTGACACCCTGAGCCCGGAACCATAAAGGCCCTGAAACGATGCTACGGTGCAACATCCGGCCTTGCCTATGGCCGCGTAGTTCGGACTTGCCAGGGCCTCGAAATGAAAGGAAGGACTTTGGGCACCGTAACTATGATTTCATGAAACAAGGCGCAAAGGTTGTGGCATTGTATTGATTGTTCATGCCGCCACTGTACGTAATGTTTTTTGTGCGGTTGCTCCTCGCAAAAGTTCCACGAATTCTATCCATCCGCACCTCTCAGGCTCTCAACACCACCCCATGAATCCACGGGCACTCCACAATGTGGTGGGAGCACGACTGGCTTGCCAGCTCGCACAACGCAGGGAGGAGGGACCCTAAATGTGCGGGAGTGTGCAAACGCAAAGAGCAGTTGCTGTCAAAGTGGGTGTGGCACTGCGGCGGACGCGATTTATGCCTGGGCACGCACAGGACTGTGCACGCCCCAAACGATGACCGCACTGTGCCAGGAGCACAATGTCGGATTTGGCCAACATACTAAACCCTTTCGGGCGGATGACCTTTGGGGGTCACAACAAAGTGCTGGAATGGAACATACATGTGTGTTGCAGCACACACACACACATGTGTAGCACCACCTCCGTGCAATGGGCGACACGTGCATTTTGGCAGTGCTTTCGTTTCGCATGTCCGGACGATAAGGATAACGTTGACGGCCATGAAGATGAAGTTGACGCAGATTGGGGTGGTGGCTTCGGTGATGCTGCTCATGGTGCCAAACTGAGGATGGTAGTTGTCGCGGTGGTGATGATGACCAGATCCAAAGCACGCTGCTACTGCTGCTATTACTACCACCACCACCACCACCACCACCACCACCACCACCACCACTACGCCGTCGAGGTCTACCACCACGACAACGACTGCCTCTGTTACTAGTGCTGCACGCTATTGCCACTGCTACTTCTGCGACAGCGCTCCTGGTCTGCTAAGAGGAGGAGCACGGCGCAGGCTTCCGCCTGCGTGGCACCGCTTTCGAGCTGAGTTGGCGTCGTTCCCTAAAGCGCCCTAGGGGGCCTCGATGGGTTTGTGCTGGGTGGGGGGGGGTGCATACATATACTTATCTTGATATTTATGCATACATACGGGGCATGCTGATGTAAAAATGCATGGATGATATTTGTGCTCCATGACTACATGGGGGGGATGTTTTAAGATAGATAGGCGCCTGTACTGCAAGGAGAAGCCGCGAGTCTCCTCTATTCTTTTTGTAAGTGCCTGAGACCGGGTATAGGGCTTAGGGTTTTGGGTTTGTGGGCGAGCCTGGAAGGGGAGATATCTCTCCTCACACCATACCTTGTACCAAAGCCTGCCACGACCTTACAAGCATCTGAGGGCCATAAACCCCCAAAAAAAGGTACCAGGTTTCAGGGTTCAAGGTGCGGATCGCCGCGTTTCAGGACGAGGTCTGGGGATACCAGGCCTCCTCGTCCCGGAGGTCTAGAAGAGCGCGACTTAGCTCCTCCCAGGGCGTGTCAGGCTGTTGCTTTGGGGCTTAAGGTTTCTAGGATGAGGGTTTAGAGTTTGAGGATCAGGGAGGCTTAGGGTTCGGGCCCTGAACCCTAAATTCTAAACCCTTAACTGGAGGTTCATCGGTAGTTATAAGTAGGGTTATACGTCCCCTCATATGAGTTGTAAGTATAGTTACCCTACTTATAAACCCACTAATAACTACCCATGAACCTCCAAGTAGGCTTTCTAGGACGAAGAGGAAGGATGCTGTCGGCTGGCAACGGGGCTTTGAGTGGGCACGCTTCAAGCGGGTTCCAAAGGAAAACCCCCGAAAGCACCATACTGAAGGGGCCGCAATAAATAGAAGAGGGTTTTGGGTATATTACTAATATACTATAAATAGAATAATCAACTTAAAGAACCTCAAGAATAGTATTGTTGATTATTTAAGCCACTATATAATCCTTCCAGGTACTGCCTGCCTTTGTCTCTCCTCCTCAAGACCCAGAAGTTCGGCGAGGCCACCGACGACTGCCTTGAAGTTGAAAAGAAACGAGCAGGGCCTACTTGCCGAAACTGCCCGGGTTCCTTGGCCAACCACAAACTCTCTAAGACATAGAGGTCGGACTAGCAATATGCCCTTGCCGTCCCTATGTAATTCTACCTTACTTGTGTCTCAAAACCCTCGTCTAACATTAAGGATCCCAGATGGCCGCTGCAGGCAGCAGAACCAGAAGGCATGAGAGGCGGTGGCCCTCCTCTAGTAGGGTGGTGTAGGGCTTAGGGTTTAGGGTTTAGGGCTTAGGGTTTAGGGTTTAGGGTCTAGGGTCTAGGGCTTAAGGTTTAGGGTTTAGGGCTTCAGGTTCAGGATCCAAGGCTTACTCGAGCGGAAATGCAAGCTCTGCAGGCCGGCAATGCGGGAATCAAGTTTCTGAAGCGAGAGTGATGACACAGCTGCACCACTTCGCCGTCAGAAATAGTAAATATGTATCTGTATGTGTATATTATATATATATATATATGTATATAGAAAGCGAGCACCACTACGAAGCCAGGGGACCCCGAAGTTGCCCAGTAACTCGCGGGGCACAGCCCCGATTTGAGGCGGCTCCAGCAAGGCTTCGTCGGCGAGGTGAGTGCTTGGCCCTGCGCATGGCGAAGGCACTGGGGTTCGGAGACGGCTGTTTATTTTAGCGCCTTTTTCCGCCTAGCAGTTAAGGAGACGGTTTAGGGTTTAGAGCTTCTAGGGCTTAGGGTTCAGGGTTTAGGGGAAATTGCAGCTCTGCTGCGCATCCGCTTGATGATACGACCGAAAAGCCTGTACAAGCTGAGAATGCAGACAATGCAGGAGACTCTCCGTAATGAAACACTCGAGCAACACGACAAGGTCTGACTGCTTCATGCACCAAGCAACACTGGAACCCAAACGCCCTAAGGCCCAAAGCCGACAAACTCAAACCCAAAACCCAATATCAGCCCAAGCCCCACAGCTCCTGCAAACAGCAGCAGCCCAAGAAGCCAACGCCCCATGCTGCCGCACATGGCAAGTCAGCTCCAAAGCGTTACGGGGCTCTTTTTTTGGGGGGGGCTCGCTACCCTGGGCTCAAATGGGTAGATTAGGGCTGTAGTCTGTTTTGAAGGTTGGGTTTAGAGTTTAAGTTCAGGGTTTAGGGTTTAGGGAACCTAACAGCCTAGCCACCAAAAAAAGCTGGAGAGTACTGCACCTGCCGATCCGGAATTGAAATCCATGAGGGACTGCGGCACTCCGGCCCCGCCATACATGGCTGCGCAAAAACTGCGATTAAGGAAGACCAGAGCGTATGTCTCACCAGCTAAGGCAATAGAACTTGAAGCTCCGCCCTTTACAGGAAACTGAGCAGGTAGAACAGGATTGCTCGGCATGAAAATGATGCGTAATTCTGTGGGAGCTACAAACGAATACTACAGCGAATTACTCAGACCCCAAAGTAAACCCTATGAGTTTTCATAAAACCATAAGAGCATTGGCAGCATTGGAATTACAAGGGCGAATGATTTCTACTTGCTCAAGCTTCGACATTATGCTCGGGTTCTCTGACAAGCGGCCATGTGAATTCTGAGAAAAAAAGCGTCGTCGGTTTTCCCTGCCCTCTGTTCTAGAACATGTTGGTATGAGGATTCTATGAGGGCACAGAGGTTTTTTTTACGATTCGTAAGGCTGGCATTTTCAAGACTCAAAGCCGCAACGACACATCTGAACCTCGGCTAACCCCTCGTCTCCTGGGCACGTCCGAGGTCCCCTGCTGGTGGCTTGCCGGGCCGCTGGAATCGCTACCCTGAGCAGCTCAGGTTTATGCTAAAGCCTAGAACATGGGACTTTGCAAGGAGGGTCATAACACAGGGGCCTTAATAATTAGAATAGGGTTTTGGGGCCCATTATGCTATAGTTACAATAAGGAACCCCACAATATTATGGGTAATTATTAGAGTCCCTGCATTAAGCACCTGTATTGGGGTTACAAGTATAGTTATAAGTAGAGTCACCCTAGTTAAATTAAACTCTAAGCCTAGTTACTAAGTCCCATGATCCTTCAAATAGACCCTCTACCGAAACAGGCCTGAACCGCGCCTAATCTTCGGTCTGAGCCAGATTCTGCGCTCAACAGAAACTCTACAACCATAGCGACCTGAACGAACCCTTATACAAACCCCTATACGGAAACCGTATAAAAATCTTTGCGGAGGCCTGCCAGGACCAAGAGAACCACCATTGAAGCAAAAAAAAACTCGAGCGTGCCCTTCTAGAACTTCCTATGGCCAATGTAAGCCACCGGCGCGCGCGGTTCGACGGCCTGAGCCAGGTTTAGGGAGAAACTCCACGACACTACGGCTTCAGGGCTTCGGGGCTTTCAGGGTTTAGGGGTCAGGACTTTGGGCTTTTGGCTTCAAGTGTTTCGGTTTTGGGGCTACTGCTGCTATACAATTTGGTGTGTAGGTTTCAAGGTTTCGGGTTTAGGTGTAAGGTTTCAGATTTTTGTATGAAAGGCTTTCAAGACTTCGTGGGTCGGTAAGGTTGCGAATGATATGCGAACCTTGTCTCTGCTTCTGCCATGCACCAGAATGCAAAGTTATTCGAACTGTAACGCCGGCGCGGCTGGGTTCTGCAGAAACGGGACGGGGGCGTGGCGCTTATGCTTTCTTGGCTCGGCCACGACGACCCACAATAAGACCCAAGAAGTAAACAGCCGAAGTGGAACCTTGAAGCACGAAGCCCCCTTAGATTCACTCCTTCAGCCTTCTGGTACCTCATCTTTATCGAGAACTCATTTTTTAGCTGGCTGTTTAGCTATCAATCCATCCATCCATCAATCAATCAAGCTAGCTGGCTAGCTCACTCGCTCTCAGACTCGCTCTCTGTCGCTATCTCTCTCCCTCTCTCTCTCTCTCTCTCTCTTTGCGGCTCTCTCTCAGTGCCCGCCTTGGGCATCTCTTCGCGTGCCTGCGTACCTGACAGCCGGGTGATAAAAGCATGAAAGTCGTCGGCCCCTGAAATTCTCACGCCAAAGAGCCCCAATCCATAGTCTTAGAGCTTTCAAAGTGGGGCTTCCGCAATGAAAAACCGGCAGCTCAAAGGTTTCCACCATCAAGCGGGCATTCAAAGATCCCTGAGAATCTACCGCAGGGGTCCATGGGACACCTCAACTTTGAGTTCTCGATGCCTTGGAAGGCTTCGGGTCCAGAGCTGCAGGGGTTTCGGGTGTAGGACTTGAGGGGAGAGAAGGGTTTAGGGTTTAGGGTGCTCAGAAATACCAGAGGAATCTCTGAGATTCAGGCGTGCGCCGCCCCCAGAAACCTGCAAGCGGGCAGCATAGTTTTGCAGGCTGTGGGGTGTGCGATTCTCGAAAGAGTTTTGGGCGGGGGGATCTCCGCTTGAGGGCTTGGGCTTTGTGGTTTTGGAATAGCTTCTGGTTTAAACTGCCCACGGGTTGCAAATACGGCATTCAAGGCAAGGCCGTCCGACTTGGCATGACATTGGCAATTCGCACCCCAGAGCCGCTTTGAAACAGTTTCTAAGTACGAGGTCCCTCGTCTACTACCTTAGGCGGCATGACGCCACATTTCCACTGTCCGCCGGTCTCGGGGGGTGGGCTTTGAAAGCCACCGGAAAACTTGGCAACTCCATGGGAAATCACTTCCAGAAAGCACCTGTGTCGAGCTCCCAGAACTTCGCACCCAGCGGGCCCATAGCTTCTTTCAGCTTCTCTAGTTCTGCCGCAGGGCCCATGACAGACAAGTCCAATCCGCTTGGACCAACTATGCCGACGGCGGCATCAAGAGCTTCCTTGACGTCGCCCAAGTGTGCGAGAACGCCGGCGGCACTTTTGTAGCCCTCGCGACAGAAAACTTTGTTCTCGTGCACACAGAAGCCGTAGTAGATGCACTCGCTTGTTCCAGCCCTTGTGCCTTCGTAGAACTTAGGGAACCCGGCTTTGAACTCTTCCATCTTGCCCTCTGGCACCGTGAAGTATGGCACGATGGTCACATGGGTGTCCTGCTCGGTGAGGCCACCTCGAAACATGCTGCCACCGTCCAGCTCCCAGAACTTCGCACCCAACGGGCCCATAGCTTCTTTGAGCTTCGCTAGCTCGGCGGCAGGGCCCATGACGGACAAGTCCAATCCGCTTGGGCCAACTATGCCGACGGCGGCATCAAGAGCTTCCTTGACGTCGCCCAAGTGTGCGAGAACGCCGGCGGCACTTTTGTAGCCCTCGCGACAGAAGACCTTGTTCTCGTGGCCACAGAAGCCGTAGTAGTGGCATTCACTTGTACCGGCTTTCGTGCCCGCATAGAACTTTGGGAACCCAGCTTTGAACTCGTCCATCTTGCCATCAGGCACTGTGAAGTACGGCACGACGGTCACATGCCTCAAGTTCGGTTGGCTTTTGCCCAAACTGACAACCGAACAAAGCTTCAGTGCAGATGCTAGTACTTTACAACCGTAAAACTCTTACAAGGCGCCCGTTGCAGCAGTAGGAGCTACGACGAAAAAACTGAAACGCATCGGCGAGCTTCGTTCCCTACACCCGAAGTCCTAAAATTCAGTGTCTGGGCACCCAGCTATGGGTGGGAACGGCCCAGGAGCCCGGGCGTGAGTCCCGGGTTTAGAGCTTAGGGTTTTCGGGATTTCCAAAAAACTTCACAAAGGCCTGAAAGCCAGATGCAGCGCCGGGTCAAATCTCGGGAACCCTTCAGCTGACCCCGGACCGGGCTCTCAAACATCCCATGACCACTCGCTGAAGCCATAAAAAATGAAAAGGGCATATAATGTGTAAATCGTTGCGTATGTCTAATATCATCTCATACATGTGTGTGTGTATATATATATATATATATATGCTTCATTCTGCACGCTATGCAATTTGTGCTATAGAATACATCAGATATAATGCATACTACACAAAACATACAAACAAAGATATATAGTGCGGGCATGAATGGCTGCAGAGCCGCGAGTCACTCTCCATGGCTCTGCCTTCGACTTTGATGCCCTGCCTAGGGCCAGGAGAAGAAACGCTGCAAAAGCGCGAGCGCAAATCGCAGGGCAGCAGGGTGGGTTTAGAAGTTCAGAGTTTAGGGTTTTAGAGTGTAGGGTTCAGGGAGTTCGGGTTTAGTATGGGTCAGGGTTTAGGATTGACGCTTCGGGGTTGTTGGGCTTAGGGTGTAGGGGGGTTCTGGGCTTTGAAATTGCAGCTGCGAGGGTTTCAATGGTAAACATACCGGCCCCTCTATCATCGTATACCCATAGAAAGGAGCCCGAAGGAATATGTTTCCGTAGTTATTCAGGCTTGTAATGTCTTGAATATGAACCCTTGACCCTAGACCCGAAGCCGTCATTCCCTGAATGTCTGCCCGAAGTGGCGGCGCTTCTTTTCAGAAACTCCCCCCTTCGAAAGACAAGTGGCATGTAGGATTTGGGGTTTAGGTAACAACACAGACATATTCCAAGAATCCTCCACAAATCCGAAACCGAACAGCCTCTCTTGTCCATGAACGCATAGGAAGAAGTTGGGCTGAGACCCTAAACCCTTCTAAACCCTAAACCCTACACCCTTACCCAATTTAAACCCTGAACCCTCAACCCTGGACCTTTCTTTTCAACCTAATCCCCGAGCCATCGGATCGGGATCAGATGCACAGTCGGGGCTTAATAATTACCCATACTGTTTTGGGGGTTCCTTATGATAAGTATGGTATAGTGGGCCCCCAAAACCCTCTAATTATTAAGGCCTGTATATTAAAATTCGAGATCCTGCAGGGCCGAGCCGAGAAGCCCCAAAAACCCAGGAGAGAAATGACTCCGTCGAGCCCGGAGCCCCTAAAACAAGGGCGCCTTCACAAAAAGAGTAGGGTTTTGGGGGCACGCTATACTATACTTAGAATAAGGAAACCCCCAAAATAGTATTAGTATAAGTAGTTATTAATGCCCTAAACCCTAAACCCTAAACCCTAAACCGTTATTAAGGCCCCTACAATAACCCGCTCCCTGCCCAAAGACGGACCTGTGGGAGGTCGCCCGTCGGCGACGGCGAGGATGGCGAGAGGGTCCGCTCGTGAAGAGCCTTCTCCTGAGCCGAAATTTAGGGCTTAGGGTTTAGGGTTTAAAGTTCCTAGGTTTTGGGTTTAGGGTTTAGGGTTTAGGGCTTGGGGTTTCGGGTTTTGTCGACAAAGGATGACCATGGGCTTTAAAGTTTTTGGCTTAGCATGTGTTGTGCGGGTCTGAGTCTTTAGATGATGTAACTGACTGATTTGGATACCTAGTTCTTGATTTAGTTGCTTGTTTCTACAATGTGACAGTAGTAGTGCTGATCACCACCACCCGCACCATCATCATTATCGGTATCATCATCCTCAACAGCCTAACCGTCACCGTCATGGCAAAACATCTCATACGCTTTGCCAAATTGAACACGAATGTCACTTTGTAAAATGCTGATAGGTATTATGTTGACAGGACCCCGATCAAAACCACTAATAAGAATCATTCACTCATACCAACGATAGTAACCCGCCAGCATAACAGTAGGATGTAACACTCTTCTTAGTGGCGATAACCAAAACACGGGTGGTCAAAAAAACAACAATGCCAAATATGGTTGCAGTATGACTGTAACATTAATGATAGCAGCAATAAGCAAGAAAAAACGAACACATCCGCAAGCATGAACGGCATCAAGCTCAGGATCATGACGCCAGGTCAAACGGAGCTGAGGGCTCCAGGTTTGGGCTGATTTTCAGCTATGGGCACGATCTCATTTGAAGCACCATGGGCTAGAAATAAGGCTTCAATATATGTATCGGACTAGTTGTTCGCGTATACCATACTGCAACTATGATGAAAAATCCAAAGAATCCTGATACTCGTCGCTCCGGCCCTACAGTACTTACTCGAGACACGGAGGAAGTGATGCCGACATAGCGTTCGGGATTCTTGAGGTTACGGATTCATCCGCTTGAGAGGACCACTCATACTGACACTAACAGTCCTGAATAGTTGGAATACTTATACAGGAACTCTGGATATTGTTATTAAGTACTCCGACCCCTATAGCACTCTCCAAGGACTCTCTGGTCGATAAACACTCAAACTGTCTTTCGTAATATGCAAGACTCGGTTGTAGCTTCGGGGGCCCCAGAAGTATTGATGAATAGGTAACTCTATAGGAACCATAAGGAAAATTTTGAAGCTCCCAAATTTTCAGCTGGAAGACAGCAACTCGAAAGAGCTCAGGCTTTCCGTTTTGTTTAGGGTGTAGGGTCTAGGGCCACACCGGCATTTTGCTGAGGGTTGCATCCAAAAGCTCACAGAGGCGCGTGAGCTCGACACCCGCCGTCCGGAAGTCGCGAAGCGCAAGCCGTGCCTCCAATCGCCTTTCCTTCGGAAGCTCAACCATTTTCTCAAAACGGCCGCAGACGGCACCGAGGTACGTTTCCGCAAAGACGCGGTTGGCTGGGATTCCCAAAGCTGCCATGCGCCCACGGAGGTCGGAGATCTGCTGTAATGGAGCCGCGCGGTGAGCTCCAACAAGGTTGGCAAAGGTCACGACCGTCGGCTCTAGACTTCGTGTTAACATGGTATCGAAGAGGAACATGGCGGCCTCATGACGACGACTGTGCTTCGCATTCTTGCAAGCATTTATAGCGGAGTTGAAGTTGATGATATTGGTCTCCAGCCTGCGCCTCTCCATGTCGTCAAGCACTGCCACCGCCTCGGTCATGTTACCCATCTCCGCAGCCGCATCAACACGCGCACCTGCAATGATCTTGTTCACCAGGCCCCTCTCCTCTGCCTCCCGCCAGATCTCAAGCACGCGCCCTTGGTCAAGTAGCTTTCCATAAGTTTTTATTCCCAGGTGTAACGTCGCGGCATCCACCTTTGCCTTCGAATCGTTCCGCAGCTGGTCGTACATGCGCGAGGCTTCTTGGAAGTGGCCACACCTGTGAGCTGCTTGCATGGCAGCGGAAAATACCGGCACAGCCTGCCCTGAGTAGCCACGCCAAAGTCGTGCTGCTTGAATCCAGTCACCTCTCTGCCCGGCCTCCACCAAGCTTGTTATCAGCTTTTTCTCATCTGTCGTGATGTCTTTCAATGGCTCAGTCTGTCGTATTGGGGCACTGGCACTGGACCCTTCACGTTCACGGAATGCCCCAATCGCTTGCTTGGGCAATGAAAAGCCGACATCAAGCAGCCAGAAAGCAAACCCCCCGGTCATAGCAAAGAGGAGAACAGGCCAGCACCAAACTGTCTTGGAGGGCACCACCATGCTGCCAGGCCGCTGTTTGCACTTCTTGGGTGGCGAGCGAATGTTTCCGGCATGTGGGGCTGAGCGAGTTTGCAGGAGATCTACGAGACGAGGCAGTAGTCTCTCAAAAGTGAATGATACTTGGGGGTCTCTTGTGACTCAGGTTTCCGGCACTTTGGGGTTGAGGGATGTGCCCTCTTGTTTGCAGGCTCTGAACCAGATGCTGCTGAGCAGTCGCAGCGTGGAGCTGCTGTATTGCCCTGAAGCCCTTGAGCATATCTCGTAGGACAAAACCATACGATGTATAACAATATGCCGGCATATAGTATCAGCAGCATTTCCCAATCTGAAGCATGAACACAAGAAGCCGAGACACTCCCGGTGTCGTCGAGCGAACAAACCTGAGCAGGGGAGGTCGACGTATGGAGTTTGATGGAAGCTCTCACGCCGCATGGCACCTGGAAGACACGGGGATGCACTCGTACCTGCAACCAATACTGCCTCAAGTCGAGGCCTGATCTGTCTTGCAATTGTGCATGCCTTGCTGGGCATGCGCGTCCAAGCCAGTCGCGAGTGCGATGTTGACATGGCAGTGCAATCCTAAAACCCCTGCTATACGACGTGGTACCTTCTTGCTTCATGATACATCCCTAAATCCCAAACCTTACAGCCATAAAGCCCCAAAGCCCAAATCCTAAACACCCTAAACCGGAGTAAGGCTCGAGGGAACTCTAAGAAACTCCGAAAGTCTGCACAAGCTTGGTCGCCGCAAGCTCAGCACCCGACCCGTGCCCGCCGGGTGTGGAAGTGAGGCCGTCCCCACCCTGATCAGCCATAATATAAGCATGTGTATGTATGTATGTATGTATGCATGTATACATATATATGTATATATGTTATACCTATGTACACATACATACGTAATACTATATAGTATAGTGTAATGAAAGATGGTACCATAATATTTCGTAACGTGATGTACGATGATAGGATCTAAGATCATATAACCCAATACACCGTGGCTACTCTGACTTTACTGAACTAAAAACAATGGTCGCTTGGTGGTGATGGTGGTCCTGGTGGTAGCCGTCGTAGTAGCAGTAGTAGTCGTCATCGTGGTAGTGGTGGTCTGTGGCAGCGGCAGTAGCAGTGGTAGTGGTAGCGGTATTGGTAAGTATAGCAGCAGCAGCAGCAGGAGGAGGAGGAGGAGGAGGAGGAGCAGTAGTAGTAGTAGCAGCAGCAGCAGTATATAGTAGTAAATTGCTGCTGGTACATGTCTCTCGCTAGTCCCACTGCAACCAAAGATAAGGCGCCCTGCTGGGAGCTCGGCACGGGTCCCCGGGCGCGTAAGGCGGCCCTGGCGAGTAAAGTGGAGGTTGCAGGGATGAGGGTTGAGGCTTTAGGATTCATGTTAAGGGTTTTGTTACGGGCTCATGGCTTCGGTATGGGGTGCTGGAGCCCCGTGAGTAGGGTTTAGGGCCCCCAGAGATGGGCTCTTCTTCCATCCGAGGGAAGGTCGAAAACCCATGAAAATCGGGGGAGCCTTGGCAGCCAAGCCCTTTCAGGCTCGGGCTTCAGGTTTGTCAATCGAGTTGTAGGATATGAGGCCTTTATGGACGAATCCCTGACTGCCGATCTTTCAGAGTTGCGCGTCATGTGGCTTTTCTGCTGCTCGAGTTTGTTCGCGACTTCGAGAACATGCAGCACAGACTGAGGGCCTGCAAGCTGGAAGGGAAAATGTCATGCAGGCAAAGAGGCTACCACATGTTCAAAAGAACGATCCTATGAAAAAAACCCAACCTGTGCGCGTGAAACCTAAGCCCGGCCTCGCATCATACACTTCAGAGCCCTAAACCACCGAATCGCTACATCGACTCCCAGATAGTTCCGCCTCCTCCCGTGAAGGAGTGCTTCCAGGAATCCGTGGAACCCAAACCCCCAACCAGTCGGAAGGCTCTAAGACAGCTCCAGCCCACAATTTCTGAATCCTGAAGTCCAAACCCTAAACTGGGTCCTCGTTCAGGGGTTAAATTTAAGTCACCACAACAATGAAACCGAATTATTTACTGTAGATCCCGATTATGGCAACTTGAACTAAAGTCCTCAACAAGAACCAAGGATCCCTATTATGGTAACTTGACTTAAAAACCTCAACAAAAACCAAGGAAACCCCTAAACCCTCAACTCCAAACCCTAAACCCCTAAACCCTAATCCCTAAACCCTAAACCCTCAACTCCGCCTGCGCCACGGTCCCCCGCCCCACTCTTTGGGCCGATGCCGAGGCGGAGCGCGGCCGAGGGCCTGGTAGAGAGGAGGGTATTGTATTATATTGTGTTGTATTCTGTTATAGTGTATTTGAATATGCGATATTATATCATGTTAAGTTAAATTTTTGTCTATTATGTTATTTTTATATCATGTTTGAGTATACTATATATTAGATATTAAGAAGGATTCTATTATAGATTCTTCTGCGAATTTAAGTTTTCGGGTTCAGGGGCTTAAGGCTTAGGGTTTAGGAGTTTAGGGTTTAGGAGTTGAGGATTTGAGCATTAAGGCTTGGGGTTCAGGGTTCAGGGTCTCGGATTTAGGGTTCGGCGTTGCCACAATAAATCTGGGGTTCATTGTAAGGGATTGTCCAGCTTCCTTTTCGGGTTGTAGCGTTCACGGAGTCGGGGCGCAGGACTGCAGTGTCGGGTTAAGGGTACTGGGGATGGGTTGAAGGGTTGGAGATGGCTTAAAGGTTTGGTCAACGGCGTTGAGGCTATGTTCATCACATTTGATGTTCAAGGCGGTTGTTGCTTGGGGCTCTGTGAGTTGTGCTGCAATCTGAAAACCTCCCGACATGCCGAATGCAACGTCTGGAATGTCGGGAAAAATTATCTGGGCCCCCTCGCAAGCCGGTTGGGTGGGGAGAGTATCTGAAGCTTTCGCTGCTGTAGTACATGGCACTTCCTTACAAAGCGCGCGTCATCGAGGTGGACTCAGGGTCCGAAACTCTGAAGGCAACAGCCTTAGTCTTCCTATTGCTTCTTTGCTGCTTCTTCTTCCTGTGATTCTGATTGGTGTTGATATGTGTTGCTTCTACAAAAAGATTGCCAATGGGTTTTGCCAGAGACGGCACTTGAAGCCCCCGCTGAAATAGTACATTGCGACTAAAGTCTCCCACGAAGAAAGCCTTGCACTTGCGATCAGCCTTGCGGCCCTTAACCAAACTTGCGAAGTCTCAAAGCCGCGCGCCTGCTTCCGGAGCCACCTCAGAAACCCACAGCCACAGTCAGCCCCGCAAGAGCGCACCGACGCAAAATTAGAAGACAAACAAGGAAACCGGAAGACTCGAGTGCGAATTAACTGCCTGGGCGAGACGAAGAAAAACACAGATCATAAAGACGAAAGTCTGCAAGACCAACGCCCAAGAAGACCACACGAGGAACAAGAAGAGGTGATGGTGATGATCGTCGTAATCGCAATAGAGGTAGTAGCAGTCGTCGTTATCGACGTCGTCGGAGTAGTAGTAGTAGTAGTAGTAGTAGTAGTAGTAGTAGTAGTAGTAGTAGTAGTAGTAGTAGTAGTAGTAGTAGTAGTAGTAGTAGTAGTAGTAGTAGTAGTAGTAGTAGTAGTAGTAGTAGTAGTAGTAGTAGTAGTAGTAGTAGTAGTAGTAGTAGTAGTAGTAGTAGTAGTAGTAGTAGTAGTAGTAGTAGTAGTAGTAGCAGTAGCAGTAGTAGTAGTAGTAGTAGTAGTAGTAGTAGTAGTAGTAGTAGTAGTAGTAGTAGTAGTAGTAGTAGTAGTAGTAGTAGTAGTAGTAGTGTAGTAGTAGTAGTAGTAGTAGTAGTAGTAGTAGTAGTAGTAGTAGTAGTAGTAGTAGTAGTAGTAGTAGTAGTAGTAGTAGTAGTGGGAGTAGAAGTAGGAGTAGTAGTAGTAGCAGTAGCAGTAGTAGTAGTAGTAGTGGTAGTAGTAGTAGTAGTAGTAGTAGTAGTAGACATAGTCATCGTAGGTGTCGTAATTGTAGTCGTAGTATTAGTCGTAGTAGTAGTAGTAGTAGTGGTAGTAGTAGTAGTAGTAGTAATAGAAGTAGTAGTAATAGAAGCAGTAGTAGTAGTAGTAATAATAATAATAGTAGTAGCAGTAGTAGCAGTAGTAGCAGTAGTAGCAGTAGCAGTAGCGGTCGTAGCAGCAGTAGTGGTAGCCGCAGCTGCAGCTTAGTGGCAGTAGCCGCAAGCATGCATCCTATGAGAAGGACCCCCAAGTAAGGCGAAGGCTGTTGTTTCGGGGGCCTCCGTGCCACCTGGCAGTGGTATCAGTGAGCAAAACGAGCAAAACCCGCCTCGACACCCATACCAACAAACAGCTCCACCCCGAGAGACCGAGGGTTTAGGGCTTGGAGTGCTTTAGGGCTTTAGGGTGTAGGGTTTACGCCGGACTTACATGAAAACCCGAACCCTCAAGTCCCCCAATGAATCGCGCATGGCATGGTGCCTGGACATGGATTGCTCTCTTTGCGTCGGACGACGGCCTGCGCTCGCGGGATCATGCCGACGCTTGGCTTCGGGTTCTGGCTTTCGGGGATTCGGAGCGGCAGATCTTAACGAAGCTGCGTATCAACACCCTTGGAAGACATGGAGATATATCTTCTTTTGTGAGGTTGACTAAGACGACGAAGCCACGGCCGACTAACAACAGTATCGGTCGTATCTTAAGAATCACTTGACTTTTGCTGATTCCGAAGCCAGATACCCTGAACCCTATCCTAAGCCCTGTGATACTCAAGCCTGAATAAAGAGCCATGAATCCCGAACCCCAAACACTCCAGGATTCAGGGTTTCGGGCTTAGAGTATACAGTTTAGGGTTTGGGTTTAGGCTTCAGCTTGAGGATTGGGTTTCGGGTGTATGGCCTGGGGAAAGCAAAAGCTCTCTGCCAACCCCGAACCACCACACCTACAGGCCGCCACTAGAGGCTGCAAGCCTCCTTGCCAGACTTGCGAACCGGCTTAAATGTTAAACCCTAAACCCCAACCCTAAACCCTAACTGACCCCAAACCCTAAACCAGTGGATCTAAAATTGTCTAGATATTCACTGCTTGGTCGGTTGGCTAAACAGGGATGCCTGTTTTGGGTAAGAGTTTGGGGTTCAGGGTTCATCTGTTCACGGCATTGGCTTGTCTGTTGTCTGTTTACTCAGGAGCCGTATGCTGTTGCGCATCCTTAAAAGACTTCTGGGTGCACAGCCGAAAAATCGAGCAGGGTCAGAGGCAAGGTGAGAAGCCAAAGTATCTAGTTGTGAAGGCCTTCCAAAACCCCGAACTTCAACCAGATGCAGAACCTCATAATTCATAACCATGCCCCAAAACCGGCTCCGATGTTTTTCCCAACGCTGTGATTCTGAGTTTCAGTCATGACGCCCTAGCAGGCGTACTGCTAGTTTATAGCTACCCAGGAGCCTGCCATCGAGCTTGACGATGTACAGCCAGATGAACACAAATCAGAAAAAGGAAACATCGCAGAAATTAACACAAAGGGCATCCCGGATGCGAGACAGGGTTACTGAAGAGAGCCCGGAAGCACAAGTTCTTGGCGACCCACCGGCTGCTGCGATGGTAGGTTCACTCCCTCAGATGAGGACACGCAAGTGGAAGTTTCTCGCGGACAAGGCGCTTAACAAGACGGAGTTCTGATCTCAATCGAAGCAACTTGATTTCTGCCCCAACCTAGACCCTAAATAAAATCTACATCCGCCAAAAACAAAACCGACTCTAAACCCCGCATAAATCCCGAAGTCAAACCCTTTCAAGGGGAGGGCTTGGGCCCGGGCAGTGCCACCCACCGAGATTACCTTCGCGCCTGACGTGGCAAGAGAGAGGAGGCTGGGGGCTCCCTAATCATGACCGTGGAATTGGTAGTTTTGTCAGGGTAAATAACTTACATGTCCGTTTATGCATCATCTAATCTCGTGTATGTATATACATATATATATATACCTACAGATTAGACTTTCAACAAATTTTGCCCCTGCTTCAAACCTCAATGCGCCCTGCTCCAAGCTCCGGATTTCAGGCTCGACTCCCGCCTCCTTGGCCTCGGAACCTCGGCGGGCTCGGCTTCAGACTGACGAGCCCCACTCGGGAGAGTGGCGGTTCAGGGCTTCGAGTTTAGGGCTTCAGAGCTTAGGGTTTTGGGTTTTGGGTTTTAAGGCTTCAGAGTTTAGGATTTGGTAATGAGCCTCAGAGTTGTGAAGTATTCTACATGCAAACATGCAGTGCATTGCTGCTCGGCTTAGTTCGTTGTGTAATGCAGTGTGCTTGGCCATGCTTTGACCGAGACGCCTGCGCCACGCTTTGCCTGATTTGAAATTTGCGTGGTCTGTGCGAAATCACCTCGACCTCGACTTTGGACGTTGGAGACGTGATGCGTTAAAGGCACTCTTGACGATTTCTGTTACACTCCGGCATTTTCAGGCCCTGTGTTTCGCGAGGCAAGGAGCCCGAACCCAGGGCCCAGCGTAATCTGAATTCAAACGCTCTTACTAAAGGGCTTTGGGGCTGAAAGGTTGAGAGGAAACGGATCTGAACCAGCTGCGTTGGGTTGCATTGAAAGTGACCACTGCGCAAGGATGCCGAGCGCGGATGCCGAGCCCTGGGATCCACCCAGTTCCTGAAAGTTCCCTGTACTTCTCGGACTTATCAACCAGGAACGGCTGATCGCACTAGCGACTGATCTCCTCGTCCCAGCACAGAGAAACCCTTCAACTTGCAAGCGCCGAAGATCCGAAGATCCCTGACAGCAGAAGGTCTCTCGGGCCGTCGGCGCAGGCCCCGTCGGCGCGGCCGCCCGGCCTGTGTAAGTCGGCCTAGCCAAGCAGCTGGGCTTCTTGAAGGATTTCGTAAGTCGGCCCTAGCTAAGCTTCGTGGCTCGTTTTGATGCCGAGTTTCGGGTTTGGCGTTGAGGAGCGCACAAAACAAGAAGGGAACCCTTAGACCCCGGCAGTGGGAATCCGACGCCTGAAACCGGAAACGAACTTCAAAGCTTTCGACTTCCTTGAGTTTTGCGCCGGAGCTGGTGCTCGCGAGGACCGCGAGGAAGAAGCGTTGCGACAGAGTTGGGTTTCGGATTTAAGGTTTTGGAATTTCAGGTTTTGGGTTTAGCCTGTTTAGCCTTTTGGGTTCCAATCGAACAGTTGCAGGGTGTGGGATTTCGGGCCGTCTAACACTCTGGCTGGATCACAAAAATTCTGGTTCAGAGCTTACCTGCAAAAGCCTGGACCTGAAGAGCAGCGCACACAAGGCTGAAGCCTGTAGATGTGTCAGATATGTCATTTGACATCAACAACCACCTTCAGTTCGCTACGAACTTTGAAAACGCCTGCCCGACCCCAACCGCTCAACCGAAGAATTGGAGAATCCACAGCCAGCGATCCTCAGCCCCGGTTCCTCACCAGCTTATGGGTTAAGGTTTAGAGTCCGAGCCTGAGCTCCCACATCCTGAATAGTCTGAAACCTTCAAGGCCCGAAAATGACCCGAAACAAGCGGAATCCCGAGAAGCTCAGACGACGGCCTCTTAGGCCAAGCCGTCGTGGTTGACTACTGGCCTGACAGTTCGGGTTTCAGGCTTCAACATGGAGATCGAGGGCTCCTGGCGGGTGATGGTGGGAGCTGCTCCGGGCTTAGCGTTCGAAGTTCGGATCTGAATCACAGGGTTTCTCAACCTTTGTCCGCCATCATGTTTTTTCACCATGGCCCCTCGGGTGAACTCGCCTGTGGCCCCACCGCCAGCACCCTGCAAGGTGCAGAAGGCAAACCATGTGGCGTCGTTTTCACGCTCACATGTCGGCACCCGCAAGAACCGAAGCTTAAAGAGCAAAAGCTCGCTTTTGGCTGGTAGGTTGAGGTTCCGGGGTCTGTCATGTGCAGCACAATGCAAAGAGGGTGTCTCCGTCTTTATCTTGGGGGATCTGTGCTGGGGTAACAGCGGCTGGAGCTCTACGACTATTTCTGAACTTTATCGTGAAGCCTGAATCCACGCTGCCCGTTTGAGCAGGAACGAAACCGCGGCGACAAGCAAAATGCGCCCTTCTCTGATCCACGTGCAAGCCCTAAGCTCCATCATCGAATACTATACAATACATCAGGTATGTGCGTGTATATATATATATATACTTTCACTTTCACTTTCGACGCTGCAAAGTACGGGTCTTTGCTACGATGAGGAGGACAGGGCCTAAATGCCCCGGCTTGGCTGTGCAGTAGGGCACATCCTCCACCCAACCCAGGAAGCAAAAGAGAGAAAAGAGGTCCCCGGTACGCATACCCAAAAGCGGGATCTCTTCATGGCCATGTGATTAACAGCGAACATAGAAGAACAAGTAGGTTTCACAACCCATAGTTTCAAGCTGCTCAGCACTGATTCGGGTGGCCTGACGTCCATCATCAGCCAGACGAACAGCTGGAGCATCAGTATGAGCATCATAAAGAAGAGTTTGGTAATGGCCGTGTGTGGGGGCTTCGCCCCGATGAGTCACCACTGAACTAAGGCGATACCGCACCTGGCAGCATTCCACGCTGGTGTTACAAACGAAACAAGGAAAGTCAATCTCCAAATCAGCCCGAATACGATAGTGCCGTTTAGCAGTGCGGTGGGTATCAGCCATAAAACTGAAGCGGTTAGCTTGCAGAACCAAAAATTGTGAGGCTATGACCATGGCATGGACCTGCTCCTGAATATGCCACTGATTGATCAAATCCTGGACTGAAACACAACAGCGGACACCCTCGCAATCAGTAGAGGGAGGCAGGAGCGTGATCGGGGCAGATTGGCCGCAGTCATCTATCCGGTAGGAGGCTTGGTTGCTTTTCCTAGCCTGCCACACACATTCGATGTTATCATTAAGCACCAACGAACTGCCACAGATATGCTCAAGAAACTCCGCAGCATCATGTTGTCTGGCAGGGTGTTGCCAACCTCGCACTATGGAAAGCCAAAGCGGGTGCTGCCACAAATGGACAACTGCCGCCTGAGAGCGACGGGCAATTGCCAGCAGGAACTGGTGATGCTGGCTTGCGAACACGGTAGACAGCGAGCCACTGTGACAAGCCATGTGAAGCAAAGCCTTAAGGACAGCATTCGAGTAGCAGAAGTTCTGAAGATTGCCAAGCTGCATCAGGCTTACTGTGATACCGCTGCAAGCCTTTTCGCTAAGGCACTCATTCGGAGGCGCTCGTGCCTCATGAAACAGCCCGCCGCCAGCCGTGTGGCTGATTGGCTCAGGCGATGTAACAGGTGCCAAAACTCCTCGGCCTCTTTTACTCGCGTGCCCACCTCCAAGAACATCCCCAGTGTGGGTGAGTCGTACTCTTCGGAGAGCTTCCTCATCCCGTGGAACCGCATGAGTACTCTGTCTTGTCGTGCAGAGTACCAACAGCCTTTGCAAGGCCTCCTTGATCTCCGTCTGGCTCAGAGCCTCGATGTGGTCGTCCCTGATGTGCTTCTTCAGCTTGGGGTCCCATCGGAGGGCCGGGATGTAGCCATCGCTTTCCTGAAGGAGACCTCGTTCTGCTGCCTGTGAGCGAGATGACGGGCTGGCAATCATGCGAAGGAACTTCGTCTGAACCACTTCGACAAAGTGCTGAAACATCACGACCCTCATCGGGTGGTTGAGCTGATCCGGAGTTTCCTGTTTCACCTTGTGCCACTGGACTCCCACTCCGTGCAAGGTGTGCGCCAAGCTCTGCTGCTCCTGCGTGTTGATGAACACCACGTAGGAGGTGTCCTGTTTGTGGAGGTTGAGCTGGATTTCCTGGCGTAGGACGAGGGACGTCAGCAAGCTCACTATGGCTTTCAGTTCCGCAAGCTGTTTGTTCTGTCGCTTCGTCAGCTCTCCGTCCGAGGTGTGAGCTGAGGGAGTCTGGTGCCACGGTGCCTGCTGCCAGTTCTTGTTGGGCCGCCGGTTGGCCCAGTCCTTGCCTCCCCAGGAGTTTGCGGAGGTCCATGCTTGGCTCCCCTTTGGTTGATTGCCCTTTCCTCTTCCGCGGTGCTGGCTTCCCTTGGGGCCTGGCTTTTGCCACTTGGGAGGGCGGTCGTCCAGGTCTTGGTCCGGGAACTCCTCCGGGTCGACATCCATCGTGAGCTGGTCCAAGTTCATTGCTGGTAGAAGAGATCGCAGGAAGTTGAGGTCCTGGGTCGCCGACTTCAGCTCGTCCGGGACTGGAAGTTCTCCTCGGTGTTCGAACATGTTCTCGAACATGTGGGGAGAGGACAGCCGCCCCAGGTTGTCCCGTATTTCCAGCCAGATCAAGAGCCCTACCTCGAGCAAGACGGCAATGAAGATACACTCCATTGAAGATGCCAATGCATGAGCGAAGGTGTGCATCTCTGCGGGAGAAAACAGCACCACAGAACTGGCAAGGGCTCACCACACTGATGTTGCTTTTCTGAATGTCACCGATGCACCGCTTAATAAGAGGTGCCCTTTCAGGATGCATAGCAAGCATGTGTCGACGAACATACTGGGGACGTACACTCCAGTGATTACACTCAATACAATGGTGGTGTTTACGTCGAACCAGCGGGAGTTGCGCCAGGTCTTGCCACTTGCAGTCTTTGGTTAAGGTGAGGATTTCAGCAGAGTCGATCAAAGCTTCGCTGAGAAGAGGCAGGATGGTGGTTTCGGGGTCAGGCTGATCATAAATGTAGCGCAGCATTTGGCAGCTTCGAGAACTAACATGGTAGAAGAACTCGTGCCAAGTCCCAAATGCATGTTTGCAGTGACGGCACTGGGGCATACCGTCGAGGGAGTGCACCATGCTGGGTTTGTTGCGTAATTCTCGTACTTCTTCAGTGCGGTCTTCTCTCTGTTGCTGATCAAAATGAGACTTGAACATGTGCCGTTTGAGCGCTGCCTGGGTTGTGAACTCCTGGCCACATACATCACAGCTGAAGGTTTCACTGAGGACATTGTCAACGCACATAAGCTTCGTACTGGATTGCATTGGTGGCTGTGCATTCCAGGCAGTGGACTCAGACTCAGCAACCTGCCCTCTCAGGAGGGCTCGCCATTGAAGTTGCTCCTCTGATGGTTGAAGACCTGGGCCCAGCAGTTGGTCATGCTGGTCTCGACGCTGTATGGAATCTCGCAGTCTGGTGACGGGGTCAGTCAGGCGGAGACGCTGAAGGAACTTCACGTTGGATTCCTTGGTGAGCATCGACTGTGAATTGGCTATGGCCCTGGCTTGCTTGATGAGCTCAACATGTAAAGTCTGATGATCACTGTGAGTCAGACCAGTACAGTCCAGACCATGTAGAGCAGCCGGCCATATGCAACCTTTCCAGAGCTGAAGTCGCAGATGCAGCGGAACAGACCGATTGCAAAGAATGGGCTTCAGCCTGGTGTAGGCATTCTTGGCAATTTGGAGCCGGTGTTTGAAGCTTTGGGCTTCGAACCTGCGGTAGCTGATTATCGATCCAAGGTACACGTGTTGTGTCACTATACGGATGAACACAGGCTTGCCCTCAATGATGAACTTCATATGCTGGCCTTTCTCCAGGTTTACCACGTATCTTGTCATCACACTGTTGGCCTGTGGACCACGAAGCTCTAACAGTACCACCGTCTTATCGAAGCTGATTTTGAGGCCAGAGCGAAGAAGGCCAGCAAGGACATGTTTGATCGCTGCATAGGCGTTTTCCATGTCCTTGCCACATCGGATGACCCACGCAAAGTGCTTGTCATCAGCATACACATTGCTGTCCTTGGGCACGTCCAGAGTGCCCGGTAGGTGGAGGTGCTGAAGGACAAAGCCGCTATACACAGCCCACAGCAGAGGAGAGAGTGAACATCCCTGCCTTAAGCCCCTTCGCAAACGGATGTAGGCAGCCTGGCCACCGTGACTGATCTTGATTTGGGCTTGCTCATGAATCAGAACAACAGCTTGTACAAGGGCCTGTGGCACTTGTGCAGCATTGAGGGACTGCTCCAAAGCCGTTCTGGGCACATGATCATATGCACAGGAGACATCAAGTGATAGTTGGCACCCGCCGTATAGCCTAAGGTCAAGGCGTCCTTGCCTCTTGGTGTACAGCGTAGGAGCATGTGTTTGTATGAGGTTTCGGACAGTGGCACAGTGTGCCACAGCCCGTTCCAAGCACTGCGACATAGTCCTGTTCTGCACATACGCGAACTGAGGAAGATCATGAAGAAAGCGTGTCACGTATTGCTGGAGACGGCCTGCCAGGATTGCCGCAATGAGCTTGGGCTGCAGCGGGAGGAGGCATATGGGCCTTAAGTGAGCCGGAGTGCTCAATGTTTTGTTTGGCTTGGGGATCAGGATGAGCTCACTGATATTCCAAGCTTCTGGCAGGGCTGTGCAACCTTTGGTGAGGATCTGGGCAAATTGTCGACAAAGAGGTCGAACAACATCAGGGCCGAAGAATTTCCACAGCATGGACGGTGCACTGCAAGAAGGCATGGCCTTGGTCGGCTGAATGCGCCGCATCGCCATGCTGACCTCCAGCTCAGAGAAGTGTAGGTCTTCTGGAAGAGCAGGCTGTTGGATCTCCTGTGGGGCATGATATAAGGCAGTGAAGTAGTCTTTGATTTGATCAAATTCTTCCTCGTGTGTCTGTAGGCTTCCATTTTCCCGGCGGAGCTGAAGTCTTCGCCGTGGGGCCTTCGGACCAAATCGTTTGGCTGCTTGAAACACATTGGAAGAGGCAACTACCTCTGCCACTGCAGCTGTTTTCCGGAGACGACATGCTTTGCGAAGGGCACGTGTGTGTTGTTGAAGTCTGGTGGCTAGGGCCCAAGCTCGAAAGGCATGTCGGGTCTCGGGGCCTTGGCGGCGCCACTCGTGGAGAGCACCACCTGCTTGTTGGAGTCGAGATCGAAGATTCCACATTTCCTGCACGCTCGTGGTTAGGGGTCCCTCCAAGTCCACCGTGGGAGATGGAGCCGGTGTTGCCTGGGCAGTGGACCAGTGGTGGGTCGAGGAGTTCCATCCTGCCAGCAGCATCTCATCAATAGACTCTAGTCCAGAGATCTCCTGCAGGTTATGAGCCGTGGCCTGATAGAGAAGCGGAGCAAAGCCCGGTTGGTGGAGTCGCTGCTTGACCTGGTAGGGTTTGAGTGGGGCACCAAAGGACACATGGGTCGGTCGACGAGGTCGTGGCAGGAAGACTTGGAGAGGACGATGTCGGCAGCCACTGCCTGGGACAAAGGGGGCATCCAGAGGGGCTGACTGCTTAGAGACAGTGTCAACCATGTGGCCGCGACCAATCATCAGGTCGATCTGCGTGCCATGTTGCCTGCTGTCTGCTCCAGGGGGGAGGTAGGTTCGGCTGGCAATCCCTCGTTTCCCCCATGTGTTGAGAACACAACACCGATGTGCCCGCAGAATATCCATGAGGATGCCTTGGTCAGGATGTGGGGGGCCCTGGTCCGGGCTCCCAGTGCCACAGATGTGGTCCTCAGAGTGGATCGTGAGGTTGAAGTCACCTGCAATAAGACAGCCATGGCGTTGCGGGATCTGCAGAAGCCATTTGTCAACTGCATTCCAGACCCTCCGGCGAAGAGCCAGCAAGGCCTCTTTCTTGTTAGCACCTCGAAGTGAGGAGTTCTGCATGTTCCAAGCGTGTTGGTAAATACATAAGATGTCTAACGGAGTATGGAAAAGCAGTCTGATGTGCAAGAGACGACCAGGGAGCACGCCGGACGTGCGGATTTGGTCCGGCTGGAGCAGGCCTTTCCGAACCATGCAAAGTATTCCGGTTCGGTCCTTCCCCGTGGAGTGTATAACATGCCAGTTGACAGCATGAGCAGCCTGGGAGTTGGTGGAATATTCCATGTCCTCCTGCCATGCTGTTTCCTGGACGAGGAAAATGTCCACGGTTCTCCCTGCCTCGTGTTCCATCTGTAGCCAAGTCAAAACCTCACGGTATGTGTGGCTAGCATTCCAGGAGACAATTCTGAGGCGATCACCATGGGCTCCTGATGCTGCACATCTGGTTCTGGTTTCCTGCGAAGCCATGCGTTTGCTATGTGCCGTTTGCTGGAGCTGATGAAGATGGAAGGTCCTGCCTCTGTAGGTCGTAGTCTGGTGCTCATTGAGTTGCGCTCTGCGCAGGGCCCTTTGAAAGGCCCGCTTCCGAATTGGTTGGGTGCCACCTGAACGCCGGGTCTCATAGCTCCGGTCACCAAATGGCTTCGCCCTACTGTGGGGCAAGTGAGAAGACCGTTGGTTGGCTTCAATGCTTCCGTGGTGCTCGGGAAGCATAACCCTCGCATCAGTTGCACTCGCTATGGTGAGCAAGTTGGAAAGTAGGAAAAGCAGACAGAATCTCCAAATGTGTGGTCTGACTTTCTGAGTGCAACCCTGGGACTTGGGACCCAGGCGGCTCTGCGGTCGTTCATCTCGTTCAGAATCCAGCAGGGAGGGCCTGTGAGAAGGCTTCGGTGGTGAGAAAGTGGCATCCCAAAGTGGTTGGCCTGAAAGAAGAGCAAGCAGCACCAGGTGAAGGAGCCCAAAGGTCGAGGAGTATGAAGAGACCTGTGGCAGGAAGGACAGCTCAGCAAAGGAACTTGTTGAGTCAGATCCGAGAGCTGTGGGCCTCACCTGTTGTCGTCTTTGCGCCGTGGTTCCTTGTGACCTCAGCAAGCGGTATGCATAGATCACAGTGGCATAACTCAGCAGGTAGAATAAGGTCACCGGCCGGGATTGCAACGAGGTCGTGGTACCGTACCTGGCCGTACAGGTGGTAGAGCATATCAAGGGTACACAGAGCGGTCTTCTTTGTATGCAAGAACTTTGGCTTCTTTTCGGCGTGTGCCCGTGCCAATGGTAACAGACGAAGTCATCAGGGCAAAGCCGTGGCTGAGTCCTCTCAGGTGCCCTCTGTATGGGCATTGGCCAGCATGGCCCCGTCCTAGTGCAACCCCTCATTTCACTCTGTGCGTCGGCGCCTGAAGGGATTTCATGAGGGAGTGTGGGCGCATGCCAAGGACTCCACAGCAGGCACGCAACGAGCACACATGAGTTTCGGAACGAATGAGGTCCCGACTTGGCATTGTCTGAGACCCTGCTGTTGCCCGCTCTTGGCTTCGGCTTAACCGTGGGCTTCGCACTTGCTGTCGTACCCATGGTAGAGGTTGGGCCTGTATGGCTCGTTCCACCAGATCCACTCGCACTGCTGATGACGTTCCTACCATGCGACGGCCTGGGTGGTGAGGGAAGCTCTGCTGTGGCCTGGTCGAGTGCTTGGATCTCCTCAGCCGTCAGGTGCTCTCTGAGGGAGGCATTGGCTTCCTCTGCAGTGATCGTGGTCGCCATGTTCATGGGCGGGGGCAGCAGCGGGTTGCCGACGTGCACTGCATCCTCAGCCGGAAGGGTGTTCTCCTCAGCCGCTTCGTCGTCCTCCGGGGGGTCACCTGTGTACAGGGTGAAGGGATGCTCGGTGTCAATGGGCTGCATCTTGGAGATCAGGACCTTGATGAAGCCCACGTTGCCCGAGGTCCTGATGGAGGCATCACACACCGTGAGGATCGCCATCGAAGTCTGTCCCCGTGTTCTCAGAGAGTTCGCGATATCCGACGAGAGGTGCTGCGACATCGATCGCTCAGCGTAGTGGAACTGTACTGGAGTGGGACGTGGAGGGCCGCGCGGCTCGCCTGGGGGTGGTGCCGCTGTTTCGCCTTCACTGCTGGGGTCAGCAGACGAGTTTCATCCCTGCACTGTTGTCGAAGACTGCAGTCAGCGCGCGGTGGCGGTAGCAACCAGAAAAGGAAAAATTTGCAGAGCCGTGCGAATATATGATTTTGCATCCTCGGTGGCCTCGTTCAAGGCTGTGAGAGCTGCCACTTCCTGCAGGTAGTGCTCCAGGGTAGCCATGTGCTTAAGACGCAGGTGCCACTGTATATCCGCTACAGGGAGGCCGCGATGGTACAGTGCGACGGCACCGCCACCTCGCAGACCGCCCGGAGTTACAGAGACCAGACCTCGAAGTCCCAGCGACGCGAGACACTTGTCCCAGCGCGTGCGAAAAGCAGCATGGCTGAACGGGAATAGCTTGTCACCAGGAGCAAGGCTGCCGAACGCATGCTTGATGAGCAAACGAGCCTCCGAGTCATCAACGCGAATGTGCTGTACCCGCGGCCTCCCGCGCAACGACGTCTTGGAAGAGTCGAGGCGCAGGAAGGCCGAAGGGGTGAAGTCGAAGAGGTCCTCAGGCAACACCAAATGCCGTCGCTCGCAGGACAAAACTTCACCAATCCGCGCCATACCGTAGAAGGCAAGGAGAGCGCAGCCACACCACCTCCTGAAGCCACCAAGCCACGCGATGCAGACCATCGCTCGCAACAGGGGCTCCGGAATAGGAGTCCGGTGTATCGTCGGTTCAGCCGCCTCCCACCTCGTCAAGATCTCCCAAGCAGGAGCAAGACAACCTCGCAGAGTCAAAATGGCTCGCTGAGCCCCAACCAGAGTGTACCTGAAGCTGTGCTTGGACCCGCCGCTGCAGTACAGATGATTACCATACGCTCGCAGAGCCATGGCGGCGAGGATGGGACAGCAGACGAACAGGGACACCGGATCGACAGACAGGTGACAGGAGACCCACGAGAGGAAGGAGCGCCACGCCGAATCGCCCAAGAAGAGCGAAGTCTGAGACTGCAAAGGCTGTGATTCCAGATCACCGGGAGGACGAACTGACCGCCTGCGAGGGCCGGGATTCTTAGCTTCACCAACCCGACAACAGTTGCCAAGCTTTGCACAAGCCGCGGCATCCAGCGCTCGGCGAGCGTTCCACTGAGCAGCACTGCACAAACCCACTGCAATGGCATCGGCGAACCCAGCCGGAACTCGCGAGGCGACAGAAGTCCACGGGAGCCTCTCAGCAGGGGAGTGGCCGACGAGCCGCAGGTGACGAGTTTTGCAAGAACAGAGAAGGCGAGCGCCTGCCGTTGAAGAGTTGAGGGCGACGCGGGTTCAGCCCCAGAGGGCGAGCACGCGAGCGTACAGGAGGCCGGATTGCCCGCGAAAAAGATGCACAAGGAGGGAAGCCGCCCACTATCCGAAAAGCACCGGCCGAGATGAGAGCTTCCAACTTGGACCGAAGCTCAGGGCACGAAAGGTCTTGATCGGCTCCTCTTTGGGCATCAAAAGCAAGCACCCAAGGGGCCCCTGCACGGAGGAAGGCGTTCACGACACTCACCTGCGAAGTGTACAGCACCAGTACGCCAAGCTGTGTCAAATCCAGCGCTTGCCCGGGAGAGCACCTGAACAGATCAACCGGAAACGCTTGCAGCGCCATCACAGAGCGCACGGTGGCAGAAGTGACAGCGCTGCCCTCAGACAAGTCCACCCACGCAGAAGGCACGACGGCCTCAGGAGATCGCCGAAGTGGCCTGGGCATGCGAGCAGAGAGCCCGCGCTCACGGTTCGACTTCAAAACGGCCGGGCGAGAGGCACCCAAGAGGCAGAGGTCATCCTGCACAAAACGGGCGCTCGCATCAGAGTCAGCACCGGCCGCCGCCAGGAAATCGTCAAAGGGCCCAGTGTCCCCGACCTCCAAGGCACGCCACCAGTCAGGCTTTGCCAAAGACGGCAATCTAACTTGAGTGTTTCGCGTTGGGTCGTCGCCCGGGTTCAAAGCTGAAGGCAAGAAGAGGTGGCAGGGAAACAGCCGACTGCCGAGAAGCGGACCCAGAGAAGCCCGAAGTTTTCGGTTGAGGATGGGGCTTGCACTCCGGCCTTTGACTAAGCAACCTAGGCACACCTGTGAATCGAGCCCGGCTAAGGGACGAACCGCGTGAACCCTGCCTGCAATCCTGGCCTCCTCATGCAGATAAGCAGCAAGTTCGGCGATATTAATGTGTATCCGCTGCCGGTACTGCCTACGCCAGCGCACCCTAAACTGCGGCACCCTAGCGAAAGCCTCGGCCACAGGATGTGCGGAGAACTCGAAGTCACCAGGAAGCTCAGATTCGGGCTCAAGAAGGTTGTGCTCCTTAAGCCAAGCCGAGGGCGGTGTCAACAGCTTTGTCCATGCCCCCTTTTGCAACGAGTGGCGCTGAAACTCGGCCACAACAGCAGGCGAAATCTCGGCTGACACAGCAGCTTGCCACGAACTGGAAGCATCAGTGGCAATGATGGTCCCGGAAGGCTGGGCACGCAAGTCCACGACCGCAAGGTGCCCAAGGCACACGAAGGAAGCGAGTTCGGACTTCAGCTCGGGAGACAGGCGCAAGATGGTCTGCGCGGAGCCGCCCTGCACCGCTTTAAAGCACAGCTCAACCAAGCTCAACATACGCCGGCGCAACATGAAAACCGAGACCCAAGATCCGAGGAGACTCTCAAGCAAGCCCCGCGTAGCGAGCCCGAGCTGGAGGACGCGCAGAGTGATCAGGACCAAAGGCCAGTAACGCGCTGGGTTTGCACGGATGAGCCCCGATCGGCCACAGCAGCTGATCCCCCAAAACGAAGCGTGCAAGCTGTCTTCAAAAGTCTTCTTCTCGCTGTACCGAAGCTTCGCACCGTCGTACGACCGAAGGGCTGAATGCAGCCGAACGGCACCCGCGGAGGAGCCAGGAGAGGCTCTCGCTGCCTGGAGCTCGGCCTCCAAACACTTCTGCAAAATGATCAAATCATCTATGACGAGTCCCACCGAGACAGCAAGCCTCGAGGAGGCGGCGAAGCCTGGACGAGCAGCTCACCCGGGTAGAGAGCTCTGGCTTGAACTAAGACTCCTAGGTGGCTGCACTGAGCGAACTCGCAAGCAGACGAGTCGCCCATGGCGAGAGAAGAAAGGCCGCACAGCACAGGATTGCCGAAGTCACGGAAGGCATCCGGCGACCGCTCGAAGACAAAGGCGGCATCAGAAGGAGAGAGCTCGCACGCCAGGTGGTTCCGGGTCACCCGCTGCTCTGTCACCGCGAACTGATAAAAACAGTCTTGGAGATCAGTGCCTGACATCAGCAGCACCTCATCCTGACGTAGAACTATCCCGCTCAAGCAAGCCGCACTAGCTAAACTATGGACCCAACGACCCGGAAAGTTTTCAAGCTCATTAGCGGGGCGAGCGTCCAGCACGAGACGGTCTCGTTCGCCGTCCTTGGCAACTGCGAACAGGCCGGCTCCCCAAGCCGCGCGCTCTTGCGGGACGCAAGAGAGCGGCTCAAGTCGACCAGAGCGAGCCAAGGCTCTCAGAAGGAGCAGCTTTTGCTGAGGATCGGCCAAGATCTTTACGAAAGGAGGCTTCTCAGCAAGGGGATCGGGGACCCGAGCAAAATCTAAGGGTCTGTTAAAAAACTCCGCTGTTGTGCGATCCATGAAAGGCGCGGGAGCAAAGGCAGGACAAGCTGGCAGCTTAACGCGGTCGGCCACGATCGGCATGGCAGCAATGTCAGGTTTTCCGGCAAGAGTGCCAACTTTCAGCGCAGGGGACGGCCCCGGCGCCGTGACACCGGCAACAGTAGTGCTGCGAGGGAGGTACCCAGCAAAGCTCCTGCACACGGAAGCGGCTGCTCTGCTGAGCGCCTCCAACGTTTTTGCTTGGCCTTCAACCTTGTGCCCAATCCTCCCGTAGTCTTCTGGTTGAAACGTCAAAGGGAAAAAACTGCCAAACACGAGGTGCTCCAGATTCCTTACGATCTGCCACTGTTTGTGGTTGAGGGGCACCCCTAAGCGCACCGACGCAGGGCACGAAGAAGGGCAGCCCATGTGTTCAAAAGACAACCGGGCCACCGAAAGACTGATCAACCGCTTTTTCCACAAACCTTCGGAGTGTTCACCAAAGGCCTCAGGAAACGGCAGTGGACACGGCCACGTGAACGACGTGGGAGAGGCTTTCGTCTCCCGGCACAGCGCGCCACGCAAGTACGAAGCAAAAGGGCCCGAACATTTCAGCATCGAGCGAGGGATTGAATTCCAGAGAGCAGGCAGCGAAAGGGCGGGGGCTTCGGAGCCTGGAGCCCGCCTACCGCCACCATCTCGGTTCATGCATCGTTCTTGGGATTGGGCCTCCGTGGCGGTTTTCTCGGAGGCTTGTCGGGACTGTCGGCGGGGACCTCGGCATCGTCCTTGGGAGGAGTTCTCAAGCGCTGGCTGAGCTTCTGGGGTCCAGCAAGCGAGAGTAAACTGGATCGGCAGAGGAGCTCGCAATCTCGTGTTTCTTGAAGGAAGACATGGGCGGCCCGACTTCGAGACTCAGTTCCTGGCTCAGAAGCCAACTGCCTCGGTCTATTGAGGCTTGATCTGCTTGGAGGATGGCCAGGTTGAGTCGTGCCCTGGCCTGTTCGATCTGACCAGACCGCAGGCAGTCCAAGGCCCCTCCTATGGCCCAAACAAGATGCACCATAGTTGGGTAGGCCTGGATCCGAGATCGGTGTTCGAGCCATCCGCGCGTCGAGGTGAGAACGGGAGTACCAGCGCCTGGTGTGGAAGCACAAAGGTCCTCGGCCATCAAACCTTCTATCAGAGCAGACAGCTCCTGTGGAGCGGTGATCAGGCTCTCTCTCAGCGCTCGCCTCGCCGCTGCGTTGCGACGTCCCGAGCTCAATGAGCCATCGAGCGACCCACCGGCGCCGGAGTCCAACGCCTTGTCCAAAGCGGAAGCCTTGGCAGAACTGCTCTTGCCGCGGAGGGAGTCGAAACACTTGGCCACGGCCTTCGCGAAAGCCTCGGCTGGATCGGCTGCCTCCGGCAACTCTGGGGCTTCGGGCACAGCGCCAAGCCCTGCAGGGTCCGCGTCTTCGTCCCCCGACTCCTCGAGTGGACTCGCTTTGTCGCCGCGGTTCGTGGCGGCCGAGATCTTGGGCTCGGCTTTGAGACGTGAAAAGCCACTGCTGGAAACTAGGCGGGACATCTGCGCCAGAGCATCGGATTGAACGCCAGCGGCCAAAGCAGCCGCGACGACACCACGGTCCAAACCTGGGTAAGCTCCAGCAGGACCCAACGCCTGTTCGTCGACACCGGGAGGAGGCCGCAAGTGGCTGCTTCGCCCAGCCCTTCCCGCGGTAGGCTTTGCCGGGGCGGCCTTCGGAGTGGACCCAAGAACCGCACCAGCCGCCATAGAAGCGGTCAGCGTAGCAACTGCCTTCTCTATGGCAGCCAGACGGTCTGCAACGCCGTCTCCACCAGCCTGTCCTTCTGAAGCTGATTGCATCGGAGTGCTCAAGCCTCCAGTTTGCTGGGCTTGCCATAGCTCGGCCAACACGTCGACGGAAGGCACGAGGAGCTCGCCTGTTGGGAGCGCCCCAAACGGCACCGTTGGAGTGGCATCGCTTCCCTCTATGGAACCTTCCGCCTCGGGCTCGCAATAGCCAAGCCAGACTCTCACGCTCTGCCCTGCAATCTCCACCGCACGATCGGTGATGGCAACAACTGCCACTTCTGCTCCAAACACTCGGGTAAGAAAACCTTTTGGCACCGTCCTCTTCGCCACCACACGGTGCCAGGCTGCACCGGGCAAGCATATCAACAGCTTTCCCTTGATATCCCCAACAACTGCACAATGCACCTTGACCTCTGCACCAGCCTCGTCCTGACCACAGCGCAAAATGCATAGCGGACAAAACTGATCAATGAAACCCTCGCCAACTGCTGCGCAATCTCTGGCTGTCAAAGCCTCACCATCTAACTCACCATCCAACTCATCCATCTCACCAAGAGTCAGGCAAGGCCAAATTGGCCGCTGCACACACTGCTATGATGTCCTGGCGGGCTGGAAGGCCCACGAACACACTGTCTCCGCAATCCGATCCTCTCTTGCAAACCCTGGCGCACTCGGCAAAGGTCTTGCACACGAGCACGGGATCCTGAAGCTGCCCTTCAAACGTACGAGCAACTAGCCACAACCGGGACTGGAGGGGCAGACGATCTCTACCTGAGCTCCCACGGTGCTGTCCTGAGATTGCACGGCGTAAAAACAATCCGATCTCCCGGCAAGCCGCAGCACGTTCTGCTGCTGGCACACAGGTGTTTCCGCGCACCGGCAACGTAGGAGAAACTCGCGCGTTCCAAGCAGTCAACGTAGGGCCTTGGGAGGAGGCAGATTCGTTCCAAGCTGTAAGAGGCTCAGCGCGGGCCTTAGGGGCGGGACTAAACCCTAGAGAACCCGAAGGGGCAGAGGCAGGGTTCGACAGAGGGCCTGGAGAGGCAGATCCCGCAGCAAGAGCGGCGGCTGAGACAAGGTCAAAGGAAGAAGTCGGCGAACGAGCCTCGTCAAGGCGAGCCTCTAGATTTGCCACCTGCTGGCGCAGCTGCACCACGAGCTCCTCAAGATGCTGCACGCGCAGCTCGAGGCTCATGCACGCCCTACACCAGAACCCTAAAGAAGCCTATACCGAACCGGAGGCCTAAGGAACCGGTCTAACCGAACCCAAAGTAACCCCCGAAGGCACAGGATGAGCTCGAGAGCTGGAAAAAGGCAAAGTCCAAGGGCCAGCCCGAGCAGCACAGAAGGGCCGTGAAGTTGCCAGGAGGCAGAATCCAGAAAGTCCAGGGCAGGAACGGGACAGACGGGACAGTTCAGGAAGGTAGGCTCGGGAGAGTGTTCGAAGAGTCGACCGAGGTGGAGAAGCAGAGAGGTAAGACTAAGACCAGCAGACGACGAGACGAGGGCCCTGGACATCCACTTGATCCCAAAAAACTTCGAGTCTCCTCCCGTGAAAACATGTTGGCCCATGGCCCTCCTCTGCTATCCTTCAATCAAACGCTTAAAGGCAAACATAACGTACCTTGCCCTCCTCTCCTCTCCTTCAATTAAGGGCGAACGTACGGTACATGCATGCCCTTCCTCTCCTCTCCTTCAATTAAGGGCGAACATAAGGTGCAGGACCCTCCTCTGTTTTCCCTTAATCAAGGGCGAACACTTAAGGTACATGGCCCTCCTCTGTTCTCCTGCGCTTATGTTCGCTCTTATTTGAATGACAAAGGAAGGCCATGTACCTTATCCTCGACCTTAGTTGAAGGAGAGCGGAGGAGGGCCATGTACCTGATGTTTGCCCTTAGACGAAGGACAGAGGAGGGCCGTGTACCTTGTGATCGCCCTTAATTGAAAGAGAGCAGAAGAGGGCCATGTGCCTTATGTTCGCCCCGAGCAGAGGAGGGCCGTGTACCTTATGTTCGCCCTCAATTGAAAGAGAGCAGAGGAGGGCCGTGTATCTTATGTTCGCCCTTCCTTGAAGGAGAGCAGAGGAGGGCCATGTACCTTATGTTTGCCGTTAATTGAAGGAGAGCAAAGGAGGGCCGTGTACCTTATGTTCGCCCTTGCTTGAAGAAGCAGAACTTGTAATATTGGATGAAATATATTCTATGATAGATACTATAAGTTATGCACTACAGAAGTTAGCCAGTCCTTACATAGAACTGCTCATTCATACTATGTGCAGATTTAGTGCTATGCGTATACGTATATACTACCTATATGACAATACCTATGACATATCTTTAAGCCTTGTATCTTATATCTTACATCTTATACCTTGCATCTTGTATCTTATATCGTATGTAATGTGTACAGTATGTGTCTTCATAGTACGTGATACTTATTCTGTATTACGTACTACATCTTTTAACTTATGGCAATCATATTGTTTTGCGCATTACGTAATTTTTATTATGCGTTAAATGAATGTCGGAGCATATACATATCATGAAATGGTATACAATTGCATATTTTAATGTAGTACAACATTATGGTGTATTGCATGCTGTTCTGATAACTTGAGCTTCAGTTTCTATGGTGTATATACATTTGTATATGTATATATATATATATATATATACATATACTGTACATGCTGTATGTTATATTGTGTTTATGGGCTGGAACGCCCCCTTTGCAACAGCTCGGCTTCGCTTCGACCAGCAGGCCTCCCTAAAATCACGGACAATCAGCAAGCGTGGTACAATCCTAAGCCCAGAGACTAAACGGCCTTTACAGCAGATAATGGGGTTTACTTCGTATAACAACTTAAACTTCCAAGAGCCTAGTATTGTTCTCCGCAGGCTTTCCCGGGCCGCGAGTCTGCACGCGCCACATGACTCGCTCCGCGCCGGCTGGGAGCGAAATGGTGGTGGCCTGCAGAGCATTTGAGGCAAGCCCTTTTGGGAGGGCCTCGACTTCAAAGCCCAATGCTCGAAGAGGAGCGGTGCATCCCCTTGTGCGGTCAGAAACCCTAAACCCTGAACCCCTTCGCCCTTAACCTCTAAACCCCCCATAGCCCCCAGAACGGGCACCGCTTGCCTTGTGCTGCAGGCGGTGGTTGTCCCACACCTCGGAACTCCACAAACCCGCGTCCTTGACCGGTTCCCCATCCTCTTGTCTCCAAGACCACACTTTTTAGGCTTATCATGACGGGTAGCGGTCCTTGGAAGTACTTGAAGCCCAGACTGATACCTCCCTGAAAACCTAGGCTTTAGGACCTAGGGCCGAGGGTTTAGAGCTTACAGTTCATGAAACTTCACCCTGAACCGAAAAACCCTAGCACGCTTGAACTGCTGACTGCGAGGGACCAGAAGATCATCTGTCCGCCAGCGGTGGCAGTAGGTGCTCTGCAGCACCTCGTCTTCGAATCGGCGGCAGAATTGGGGTGGAGGGTCACCATTTGGGGCTTCAGGTTTAGGGTATGGTTCCTAGAGAGGATTTAAGGGTTTCGGGCTGCGAGAATATGGGATTTCAGGCTTGTGGGCTTCGGGCTTGGTGTCTAATTGAGGAGTTCGGGGCAGGGAAACCTCCATCCCATATTGCATGCCGTGCCATGTCCCCAGACGCCTTCATCGACTACATCGAGCAGCTGACATGCAAAGTAAGCAACTCCTACCACAATACGCTGACCGCCCTTAGCCTCTCGAACATAACAGAGACAAGGCACGTGCTCCTGCAGATCTGCGAGAAGTTGCTTTGACTCCTCCTGCTGTCATGATATCGAGGCATGGGAGCTCCCCGCGAGAGAATATACTGTAGCATGGTATATTGCACTGTTGCACACTCTAATTTACTGCATACAAAACTTACCACAACATACCAATTTTTACAGCAATATACTTGACGACACTGTAAGATATAAGTAGTTTCAATAACATACTTTTGCATGCTATAATAACCTTGCATACTATAATATTCTACTATATTCTGGAACCTACTTTCTAGTGTCTTACAAGAACGCCTTACAAACACTTATAATATATATATATATATATATATATATATTTATTTATATATACATATACATATACATATACATATACATATACATATACATATACATATACATATACATATACATATAGTAACGTACCACATAATATGCCATATAATCTGCTATGTAGTTATGGCGTAGCTGCAGGCATGCACAAGGTGCCTTCTAGGACAAGACCTTGGCCCCTGACCAAGATCTGTCCTCCGCAAGGCCCTCAATGCGAGAGACGTAGGCCTCGTTCACGAACACCTGGGATCTACTTCAAAGCAGCTCAGGGACGTTGGGTTTAGGGTTTGGGACTGCTTCAAAGACTGAAAAGATTGTAGTTCTCTAAATTAGGGTCCCGTTTTAGGGTTCCTGAGAAGGATCTATGAGGGGTTCTATAGGGTTTCTATAAAAGGAACTGTATGGGCAGTTCTCTCGATTGGGGTGCCTTAGTAGGGCGTGGTACTGCATCCTCATACAAAAAGACCCCAAAAGGCACCCCAGTTTAGAGAACTAACCAAAAGTCTACAAGACTCCACATGATCAATCTCAGCGGCAGCTTCTCGGCTTACCCCGTAGCTGTTGTGAACTCTACTACTGAACTCTGAAGTCTATACACCGATACCCCAAACCCATTATTATGCCCTGTCTTCTATATTCTACATCATACAACGTTTTATAATGTATCATCGTATCGTACCTAAAACATGTAGTATAGGTCATATATTACATATTCCAAACCTCTAGAGTCTCCTGGACTGACGAAACGGGATGCCACGGCACAACCTCCCTGCCACTGAGGGGATGGGAGCGAAGCACATCGTGCGAGATATCCTGCCAAAGGACGGAAACCCTAAACCCTACACCCTAAACACCACAAGAAAGGCAAAGGAAAATCCGATACTAAAACAACCCTAAACCTGAGAAGGCAATAACCTTTCCTCAAAGTGCCAAATCCGGGAACGTGCAGGAGCCGATGGTTTCAGGCACTTGGATCATGTATAAGTAGGGCTATAAGCCTCCTAATATGAGTTGTAAGTATAGTTACCCTACTGCTAACCCCACTTATAACTGCCCATGAACCTCCAGGTACCGGAGGGCTTTGTGGCTTGGAAATTTGAGCGAGCTTCCAAGGAGCCGACAGCAGCCCCAAAACGCCAAACCCTAAAACCCTAAACGCCTAAATCCCTTAAACCCCTCAAGCCTCAAAGCCCTAAACCCCCCCCCCCCCCCCCCAAGTCGGTCCGGAGCAGGCTGCCAACCGCCTGCGGCCATCTCTGGCAGAGGTACACCACCGTTGTGAGCCTCAGATGTGGATTAGGGTTTAAGGAAGACCTTTGAGTTTGGGGTTTAGGGGTTAGGGCTTAGCTTAGGGTTTACGGGAATAGGGTTTCGGGTTTCAGGAAAACCTCCAGGACTTCCTTGCGCTTACGACGGGCCTTGATTTTCGTCGTTCTGTTGTTGGTCGGCCGCAACTTAACCCTGAATTCTGCAACAACATGCAAGCTGCACTTTGGCAAGTTCTAAGACCCGAAACCAGGAAAAGACCGCAATGCGTGCTCTGATCCTAGCGCCTCAATGTTTTAGGCCCTAGATTCCGAAGCCTGGGCCGCTCTATGCAGTCCTGTGGCCAAGTTGTGACCCGCGCGGAGTCCCTGCACCCGGCCACGAAGCTCCGCTGCGAGGGGCACCCCGGCGTCGGCAAAGAGGGTATCACCCAGAGGGCCCTGGCTCCAGGGTTTAGGGTTTGGGTTTGGGGGTTAGGGTTTAGGGTTTGGAGTTTATGGTTTAGGGTTTGGGGTTTCGGTCTTTTTGTTGAGCACGTTTTTGCACCTAGCAGTTAAGGTCGGTTTTCGGGTTTAGGGCTTAGGGTTGTCATCGTCGTCATCATCAGTATCATCATCAACATCATTGCTGTTACTCTTGTTACTACTGTTAAACTTACTACTATTGCTATTGCCAATACATCATGGTTACTGGTACTAAAGCAAGCAGTAATGATAATACTAACACTAATACTAATACTGATACTGATACTCAACTCATACTCATACTCAAAGCTGCTGCTGCTGCTGCTGCTACTACTACTACTACTACTACTACTACTGTTACTGCTACTGCTACTGCTACTGCTACTGCTACTGCTACTGCTACTACTACTACTACTACTACTACTACTACTTCTTCTACTACTACTACTACGACTGCTAAGGCTACTGCTACTGCTAGTGCTGCTGCTACTGCTACTAGGAGTACCACGTTTACTACCAGTCCCATTACTATTCGTCATCTTGATCATTACCAAACTGTAGCAGCGATGGCAAGACTGCGAATCATAGCAAGGGACATCTACTAATGCTTGCGATGGAGTTAAAGAGCAATAACCAATCGCGAGACTACTAACAAACGATGTTGTCGTGGAGGGAAAACGTCCGTCGTTAAATTGAAAATGTACGCAACCACGGCTTCTTGTGTACCACTACATGTGCTGAAGAAACACTCCCTAAACCCCATATCCCGAACCCTACACGCTCAAACCAGCATGGTTATGGCTGCTGTTGGTGTTGTTGTTATGTTGCCATTACTGATGTGATTGATTGTTATGCTTGCTAATCTTGTGATTATGGCCACTGTTGTTTTTGTCATTACTGTAATTAGTGCTAGTGTTGCTGTTTTTGTTCTTGTTACTCGTGCTAGTACTATTATTGCGACTATTGCTAGTAGTATATGTTGTAAATCTACTGCTTTGATTATTTTCACTGCTATCCTGTATTATGTTTAATTACTACCAACAATTTGTTATTGATGTTGTTATGCTTTTTGGCAGCAGCAGCAGCAGCAGGAGGAGGAGGAGGGGAGGAGGAGGAGCAGGAGTAGTAGGAGCAGTAGCAGTAGCAGTAGCAGTAGCAGTAGCAGTAGCAGTAGCAGTAGCAGTAGCAGTAGCAGTAGCAGTAGCAGTAGCAGTAGCAGTAGCAGTAGCAGTAGCAGTAGTGGTAGTCGTCGTCGTCGCCGTAGCAGCAGTATTCCTCTTCTTACTCCTATTCTTCTTATCCCTAAACCCTAAACCCTAAACCCTAAACCCCAAACCCCAGACCCTAAAACCCGAAACCCCCATTTCTAAACCCTTTATTCGGGCTTGTACTGTTCTGGATGCGCCTGGGGCCCGACCGGGATATCCAGGGCATACAGCAAAGTCGGGCCCCCGGGCTCTGGCGCCTCAAAGCTTTTGGGGTTTAGGGCTTGGGGCTTGGGGTTTGGGGTTTAGGGTTTAGGGGTTTTCGCTTTGGCGTTACTAGGCCCAAGGCGTTACAAGAGTTTGGGGGTTTTGAAAGCTTCTCAGAGCTTTGAGGGTTTAGGCTTTATAGGACTTGTCAAGGGTTTGGATGCCGAAGTTTTGACCGAAGCGTTCTGACCGAACGCTCTTGTTTGAGCGTGGTGTCTTCTTGCAGGGGTCCAGGCTGGGCTGAGTTTGGGGGCCATGGGCCTTGGGGGCGTTGGGTGGGCTGCCATGTGCCTTGCATGGGCGGGTTTCAAAGTGGCACAAAAACATGCATTGTCTATTCATTTCATTCTTGAGGGTTAGGGTTTAGGGTTTAGGGTTTAAGGCCGAGCGGTTAAGGTTGAGGGTGTTTTCAGCTCTACAGGTTTCGGGCCTGACCAAACCTGCACTCTCCAAGGACTTCAGGGCGTAGAGTTTAAGTGAGATGACCCAGCATGCTCCGGAGATCGAGAACGGTGAGCTGACTGGGAGCCCGGCGTAGGAGTTGTCGGAATGCCAGAAATCCTGTCCTGTGCCAGGTTGACATCTGAAATGTCCCAGCAACACCTGCAAAAGCAACCGAAGCTTGAAGAAAGGAATTAATGCTCTTTCTGTCGTGTATCTGCATGCTTCTCTAAAGCCGAAACCCTAAACCCATCTTGGCACTCTGTCACGAGCTGCCCGTTTTTGGGACAAGCCATGAAGCTGATCCTCTCGGAGCAGGATCTCGGTTGCAAACACCTGGGCGTGGGTGCGTATAGGTCCGTCGGCATGTCGGGGATTCGAAAGAAACGAATTGACACGAGCTTATACTTGTACCCACATGCATGATATATCTATCTCTATATATATATATGTATACGCAGCTATATCGAAAAGATATTCCCATATACAGATACATATAGTTAGGGTATTTGTGTATTCATATTGGTATCTATATGCATATTGGCTTGATAGTTGCATTTGTGTTTGTAGTAGTACTCATGTTTGTATTTCTTTTTACATGTGCACTTACACATGTTTAATTGCTTGCTGAGGCATCTGTATCTGTATCTGTATGTTTATGTATGCATAGCATATATATATATATATACATGACGTAATTAGGATGTATAGAGAGAGAGAGAGAGAGAGAGAGAGAGATAAAGATGACAGATGTATGACCACATGTCATAAGCGTGCATACAGTCATGCATACATACATACATGCATACATACATACATACATACATATATACACATGTATACATACACTGTGTATTTATCAGGTGAGTATTGTACTTGTATCAATGTCCAAGTTCCTAGGATCCATCCATCAATGGTTTAGGGCTTAGAGGTTGGGTTTTGAGGGCTCAGAGCATGCAGAGTTCAGGCTTTAGGTGTTAGCGTTTAGAGTCTAGGATGTGTGATGCTGAAGACGGCAAGAAGGAACTCGTAGTGTATGGAGTGCACACAAGCTTTGTGATAACGTCTGATTCTGTATGATGGTTCGTTCTCCTGTGCTACAAATGGCTTACGGATATTCAAGCTCAGGGACGAAAGCCCGAAGCATGTTCCCAATGCCAACTCAATCTTAAACACAGGCTACCAGCAAGAACCATCATCAGAATGATGCTACTACCACTACTCCTAACTAATATCAACAGTAGCAAGATTACAAATAACCCACAAAATCAGAATGATAAGACTCAATCATACGAAAAATATCAGAATCAACCGTTGGCAATAGTGCCTGTAATGGTCCATATATTAGGTCATCGTTTTGTCGGCCTCTTTTGTGATTCTACGTGGAGTACCCATACGGGGCACGAACATCTTGTAAGAGGGACAGTGGAAGGAATCCTAATCTTGAGACTCCCTCATGTATGAAGACCAGGTCCAGTTCCTAAACATCCCTAGAAGCCCAAAGCCTTATCAAGAATCCCGCAAAAGCTCTGGAACGGTGAGAAGACAAGGCACGGTACGTGGCCAGCGCACGTTGCTGGCCGGCAGCGGGGACGGGTTCTGCAAAAGCTGAAGCGACACGGAGGACATCCTCAAGAAACACAGGGTGACCTGCTGAAAGAACAGCGGTCATCCTTGGAATAAGTACAGTATGCAACGAACATTCGCAAGCTGATGCCCACTGCCTCCTCCAGCAAGTCCTGATCACGAAACAGCAGGAGGCCATGCTCACAAAGCCTCGGCGCGACCCATGGGAGTTCGACTCGGGTCTCGGGAGTAGCAAAGGCCCACAGCTAAAGATCAACATTCAACGCGTGAGCTTCGAAGCTCAGGACCCTACCTTCCCGGACTCAGGGTTTACTGCAGGGCATGGGTTGTGGTTTAAGGTTTAGGGTTTGGGGTGGACTTTCTTACCTTTGGTTAGTAGGGAATGGAAGAATGGTAGTATTTGTAGTTATAATTGTGCCCCATTCCTCCATTCCCTAGTACCCAAAGGCAAGCTTTTGAAGGCCGGGAGGCAATGTGCGCAGCTTCCCGGAAGGCAAATCCGGAGAGCTGAGATCGAAGCCTGGTGCTCTCTGGTACGCAGGGCTGGGCTAACTACCGTTATAGCACCACAATAGTACCAGAAGGGCTGTGTCATAATAGACCAAAAAAACCGTAAGAAAAGTATGATACAGCAAAAAGAAGACCGCAAGAAATACTGTATATGATCCTACGACAATACAATACGAGAAGGCAAAACTCCTTGCGCAGCTGCGTGAACCACAACAATCAAAGATAATTTCCATGATGGCCATTGCCGGGCTGGCATTGCACTGACCCTAAACCCTAAAGCCTAAAGCCTACACCCTAAACCCAACTCACATACATGATGTTGGTTTAGCAATTGTTTGGGCTTCCCACACGCTGTGTTTCCTGCCACTCCGGCAACTTTACCAAAGCCTCACCGCAGCGATCCAAACTCTAAATAGCCATTTCATTCCCCCCAGCCCTACATCCCGAATAACCCTCGAGAGCTACTCGATACTCCTTTCCCCCAGAATACCCTAGCCCAAAAAGGTTGCCCTTTTGAGTTCTAACAAGCTTAGATAAGCCCCAAAAGGTTCAAGATTACCTACTCCCCCACACCCTAAACCTTAAGCCTCAACCCTAAGCCCTGAACCCTAAACCCTATAAACCCCTCCCCACCACTACACCGAAGTAAAGAAACGGAGCGCCTCGCACTTCGGCTCCGAAGGACGCAAGGGGCCGCAGGTCCGGAGCCTCACGACCTCTTGAGGCGAACTCTAAGATATGACAAGGATCCTACTATTTAGGATACAACATTAGTAACAGTAGGGTCCCCCATTTTGGGAAACACCCTTATCTCTCTAAACCCTAAACGAGTGACGCTACCGGAATTTTAAGGTTAACGCCTTTAGGGCTTAAGAAACTTAAGGTAGCTAAGTAACATTACTGGAATCTAAGGTTCAGAATTTAGGGCTTACAGTAGGGGCTCAAGGTTTGGAGTTCCGGGTTCTAGGGTTGAGGGGGGTTTTTTGTTTTTTTTTTTTTTAAGCGCCTCTTTTCCAACTCGCTGTTCGCTCGTCGAAAATCCCTAAGGGGGAAGGCATGGTGAGCCTCATACGGGCTGGCCTGCACACATCCCTAGCGTACCTCTGTCACTCGAAGCTTTCACGACTCACCGACTTCAAAGGGGCCTGCCTCTGGTTGCACCTCCGAGTGGGTTCTCTTGCGACTGGCGGACGACATCCCACTCTGTTCTGCTAACCCTTGGTCCCTTCGTGTAGCATCGCCCTCATTATCCTCCTCAGCCTGGGCCAGGAAAACGGTATACATAGCTTCCCCAACCAGACTCACCACAACACCATCCGAAAGGTGTCCTGCCCTCCACTGGCTGTAGATGCTACCATGGTCAGGGGGGTTTAGGGTACAGGGTTTAAGAGCCGTAGCATCGGAAGACGACGATTACGAGGATTGCCGCTCCTCCTTGCTCAGTTAACACTTTTTAGGGCTTAGGGTTTATTGTTTCGGTGCTTTATTTACAGGGCCAGGGTTTAGGAATAGTGATAGTGCGTGCTGCTGACCACGATCCTCTGATGCTGCAGCCACTGGTTACTGATTATGTGCTGAGCCAGGCTCTGTGTTATGAAGCTTCCCCCTTAACTGCCCACAAATGACTACAGAGAATGACCTCCATCGTACGTGCTGCTCTTGCTTATTACTTACTGTGACGACATATATACAACCGAGTACTAAACATCTCTTACTCTTACCTATCACTTACTTCCCACCTAGTACTTAATACCGACCAAATCCAGCTCATCCAAAGATTTTGATGCCTTCTGTTGCAAAGCTTTGCAGAGTTCCGAGAGGGGGAGGAAGATCGCTCGACAGAGGTAGAGTAACCCCCTATAAAAACTATCGTTCCCCTGTATAGGAACCCTAAGAGACCCTTCGAACACATCCTGTATCTACCTTATACCCTCAACCCTTAATCCTAAATCCTAAAAGACTCTCTCTTCTCAGTTGAACCTCTAAAGATTCGCCGGCTCCAATTTTCGATTTCCTGCCGCAGGCACCTTTGTAGAACAGCATCGATCCTCCATCATATCATCCATAAAGTACAGTATGTTACTACATGGAAAAACATAGCATATGCTCGTAGATAAGAAATTATTGCATATTATAGCATATACTACAGCATATTGTAGGATAGTTATAGCAAAGTATCGTATACTGTTGTATATTAAAGCATATAGCATACTACAGTGCGTTTTAGTGTCGCAGCGGCCTGACTGAGGACTTCATGGACATCTGGAAAGCTACAGCACTGCACCCTCCGAACAAAGTTTAGGGCTTAGGGTTTAGGGTTAAAGGTCTAAGGATTCACCCGTGGGCACCAGCTAGCAGGCACCACAGCCCCAGTCCGAAACCTACTCCTCAAAGGGCTGTGACTCTGCAATTCAGAGGAAAATGCGACGGCGAGCCTGTTGACCGCAACCATGCAGAACTCCCACGAAGAACAACCTGCATATTTGGTGTTAATAATACTAGTAGTACTTCTGCCCCTTAGTTATGCTTCGTTCAGCGACATCGTGGCAACCCACATCGTTGACAGTATGATAAATGCTTTCGTTCTGGAAGCCGGGGGAGTGCAGAGTTTCGGCTCGGCAGGTTCATTGACATCTTTTGGAATTGCCCGGTCTTGCGTAGCCTATGATGTCTATGGAATGTTCAAGGTACACAGTGCTTGCAACACGGCGAAAACTTCTGTCATCCCTGCACACGCTGAAACGCAAGATGCACTCGCAGGATCACATTGTGTGCGCTGCCGTCCACAGATTTTCTCAGATACGGAAAGCCGGAAAACAAATCATGCACACTGGCAGCCACAGTAGTAGCAACAGTAGCAGTAGCCGTAGCGGTATCAGTAGCAGTAGCGGTGGCAGTAGCAGCAGCAGCAGCAGCAGCAGGAACTGCGATAGGAGCCTTCTGCAGCAAATGTAGTAGTAGTAGTAGTAGTAGTAGTAGTAGTAGTAGTAGTAGTAGTCGTAGTAGTAGTAGTAGTAGTAGTCGTAGTAGTAGTAGTAGTCGTCGTGGTAGTAGTAGTAGTAGCAGTAGCAGTAGTAGTAGTAGTAGTAGTAGTAGTAGTAGTAGTAGGTAGTGGTAGTGGTAGTGGAGTCCTTGTAGTAGTACTGGTTGCAGTCGTCGTCGTCGTCGTCGTAGTAGTAGTAGTAGTAGTACTTCACTTCCCTCGCGGCAAATGTCTGGATTCGCCAAGCGCAGCAGTAGTAGTAGTAGTAGTAGTAGTAGTAGTAGTAGTAGTAGTAGTGGGAAGCTGGGAGGAGGTGGAGTAGGAGGAGGGGGATCAGCTGATACTAGCTGTAGGACTAGCATACAACTGTTGCGACTAGTGACAAGTGGTGCTAGTACTGATACAAACACGAGTCAACGTACTCGCCGTGGCAATGGTAGCTAAAAGAAGAATAAAGCAGCAGACTGCAACAGTAGCACTAGCACACGTCGTCAGCGTTAATTTCGCTGCAGCAGTCCGGCAACAGCAGAGATAGTCGCGGCACGCAGAAGAACAGTAGCGACGACGGAAATAACGGTGCCTTTCCCCTCAGGTTTACAACCACAAGCCTCCAGCAAATCTTGATGTCGACGATGTCGCCGTCGCAAAGATAGGCGCCGTGCTACAAGAAGCAGGAGCGCCCCTGCACAGAAGTCAATAGACATGTGCCCATCCACACACAGCGAAGCAAAATCTTACTTTGAACAATCACCCACCTGTTTCGAATGCGAGGGGACATGCTTCAAGCTTGACTAAATATCCAAAACCACTCTGACTAAAGCTTCCTCCTTCTGTGAAGATGCTGAAACTGTAGTGGAGCTCCTTCTGGGATTTAGTATAATACCCTTGTATAATGACCCATACAACATGCTACACCCTCAACCCTGCCAGCAAGCCATCTTTGGCCCTTGCCCGCGCCTAGCCCCGCAGCCTCTGCTGCTTGAAGGGTCTCCCCTGCAAGCTTTGATGCAACAGTTCTGCACTAAGGCCTAAGTGCGACGATGACAAGTTTAGGGCTTCTGACTCAGCTTGCATGTAACTTGCAAGCACTTTTGCATACACAAGAAGCAATGAAGTACACGAGCTTAGAACTCAGGGCAGCCTTCTCAGGAATGGCCTCCTGTTGCCAGCCTCACACGTCGTGGAGGGACTTGTTCTCGGCGAGCTGGAGACCGAAAAGCCCAAGATGACACGGACGGAGACACAAACCTTGGATGTTGCAGCCTTCTGTTCAAAACCCGCCGTGATATTTTATGCTGCGTCTTGCGCTGTGACGGCGCGGCCGATCCATTTCTGCGGGGGCAGGCAGGAATCCGGAATCCGCGACAGTGAAAGTCATTTTCCCCTAAACCCCCCACCCCCCAACATCAAAGTCCTGGAATAAGTCAGCCACTGCCACAACGTTCCGAAACAAGTAGTGCTGACACTGATGCGGTGAGCATTCACTTACACCATGTGGCTTCATGTGTTGTTCTGGCTGCACAGCACTTTCATCCGGCAGACCAATTGCGCAAAATCCCCGTCAACAGCTAGGCGGATGCACCCGAGACGCTGGGACTCCGGAATTTGTGCGCGATGAGCACATGCTGCCACGTGCATTATGACAGTTTCACTGACACACAACTGGACGGCTGCACTTGCGTGTAACTTGTACGGATACAAGCTACATCTGGTCTAAGTGCTGTCGCGAATGTTAATGCTAAACAGCTGGTCGGTCGTCGTGAGACATCATCGGAAAGCCGTTATCATGACATTCTTGGCACGGTCGCAATTGCGACTTTCCATACCCGAACATGTCTCCAGCAGTTCGAAAGCTGCCAAAAAAACAATCACTGCGGGCCTTTGTGTTGGTGGGAAGCTCGCAACTCGTGCTTGTGCTACAAACCTAAACACCGAGACCACCGAGCTTGCCAGCGAAACGCCAAAAGGCACTAAAGCAGCAGCAACCGCCAAGGCTGGTGGCTTTTCAATTTGCATTCCAGCCCCACGTCAATCTGAAAGTTCAACAGCAGTTTTGCAACGTCGACAAACACATCGGGAGAAGAAAACTAAAATTTCGCGCCGTTCTAGCAACGTAGCGAAGCGGGCAGCCCACCCAGGCTTGTTGTTCAACATCGCGCACAGCAAAGTACAAAGTCCGATATGGTTGCTTGGAGAGTACTCCGAATTTGTCAGATGCAAGGTGCAAGAAGCAATAAGCAATGGAGCGATCCAAGCGACAGCTGGGCAGCGAGGCAGTGAAACATGCTTCCTTGCCCGAGTTCAACAACCGAAAATAGCCGTATAAAAACTGAAACCTTTCTCTATGGTGTATAGGGGTATGGCAGATGCATTCCTGTTCACTTAAAAAACTCAGAAGCGACACTCTTCTGGAATTTCGACTTTGGGGGTGCTCGATTCTTCGCTCTAGAGGCTCAAAGCTCAAAGATCTTCGGGGTCGTGAAAGTGCGAACATGCGGCTGGAAGATGGAGCTACAAACCGGGACCCCATGCAGGATGCACGAAGCCGGAAAGGAGGCATGGATGCTCACAGGTGGTAAAGTGGGGAAGTTTGGCAGCAACTCCCACGCAGTCGAAGCAGTTGACTCATCCCCGGATTTTTTTGAAAAAGCTCCCCTTCTCAAGTACATCCAAGTGGGTCCCGGCTGTTTGGCACGACAACTTTAAGCTCGGACATGATGGTGCTGTGCGACAACTTGCAGCTCTGCGACCAAGACAGCACCCTGGCTGTAAGGTGGAAATGAACGACAACACGCTCCAACGGAAGGTCAAGTACAGGCTGTGGAGCGCCACTTCCGTAGCTGCCAAGCGGACAAAGCCACAATTTTCACCGCCGACGGGCTAGTCGCGGACGGTGCCAGATCACAAAGAAGCGCCATGGCCTGTCCTGCAAGCTACGAACCAAGCCTTGCTACGATGAAAGTGCAGAAACTGGAAGACTTCCAACTCCCGCAAGGTGGTGATGACCAGGCTTCCAAAGAAGAAAGCAGGGCAATGCTTTGTTTATCAACTGATTCCTAGCACGAGGGTGAGCGTCTTGAGTACTCTTTCCAGCGACTTATGGCCATCTACCTCCCGACTCGGCTATGATCGACCGGCCGGCTGAGTTCCAGCGCCTACTGGATTCCTGGCCACCCAGAGCTCCCATCGAACGGACACAGGGAGCGACCGTCGACATACGTCGTTGGGTCTGCCGCCACCGGTAAGCTTCGATGTGTAGATCCGCTTGCCTGGATTTAGCCCACATGCTTTTGATGGAATTGAGCTGTGAAGCGTCTGATACTTGTCGACTGGAGGAGGTGATGTGGCTTGCATCAATGGCCTCCTCACTCTCTTTTGCCCGATTGCCATTGGACTTTGGACTTCTGGACTTTCGTGTGCACGATCCATTGGTAACAAGGTTACGGGGACTGTCCGTTGTCGGACGCCACGAGAACGGCAGTCGGAGTTCTTGGGATTGGTGCTCCTCCCGTTGTTTTTTGGCGTGGGCGGGCCTCGTCGGCTACGGCTGTAGCACTCGGTCCCTTCAAACAAACAAACACGAACAAGCAACCAAAACAGCGGTGAAACAAAGAGGGAAAACAAGCGAGTGCGGCATTGAAAGTTTAAACCTTTATACCAGTATACTTCTTATAATCACGGCGCGAGCTCTGCACACTTTTCCTATCCGAAGCTCCGCTGTTGGGCCGTGCTTGAGCCTTGGTTTGACCTGCGGTGAAACACTGGATTCCTGTATGTTTCTGTACATAGGGGAAAATTGAACTATCTGCTACGCCCTCATCGCATACACAGCTTTGTCGTGTAATGCGATCATTGTGAAACTTTTCCTACATCCACCACGGTTTTCGCATGCTCCTGTGAGCTTTAACTTTCACTTTTCGCACGCTTTTCAGCACTTTTAACCGTCTTTGGCTTCTTCTTTCCTTCTTCAGCTTTGTGGATGTCCTAGACATGGTTTGCGTGAAATCCACACTCTGCTGGCATGGCTTCCACTGTCCTATTGAAAAACTCGGGCGGCGCTCACTATTTTCCACGTCGCGGCCGTTGCTGTAGTCCGCAACTCTCGCCCATTGGCGCTTTCAGAAACTTTCGGCATTTTCAGCCTTGGCTTCTTTCGTAGTGCTCGTTGTGACTTTTGTCGTGTGCATAGGAGCCGTTTACGCGGTCTCCTTTTAGCATCTTGAAACACATGTGGCTTTTGGCTTGCCACTTCTCTGCCTTGGACTTTCGTCCTCACTCTTTTCGCATTCCTTTCTCACAGGCTTTTCAGCGATGTGAGACTCAAAAGAAAATGCTGCTGGGCTTTTTCCGCCCTCACTCATCTTTGACCTTTAAACCGCAACCTGCATATGTCCGGCTTTAGATCAATTCCTCTTCCTCGTCTCGGTCCTTTTTTTCTTTGCAGCTTCCTCTTGCTCGAAGCTGGAATCTTGCTTCCTCTTCTTCTTTGTGCCTTTGTCCTTGCTGTCCTTGGACTTATCGGCCTTCTTCTTCTTATTCTTTTCATCCTTTTCATCCTTTTTCTTTTCAGCAATTGTCTTCTTCGGCTTCATCGTCTCTGTACCCCAACTGCTCTGTGGTGGGTAACCACTTGCATACTTTTCAGCTTCCTTCATCTCTTTGAGCTCATCAGGAAACTTGTTGGGATTGCTCCGAATGTAATCTTCAGCATCACTCTTCTGATAACAAATATCTGGACTGTGCGTTCCCCATCCTTTGTATTGATACTCTTTGTTCCTGCAATAGGTGTACACAATCCAACAATACTTGCAGAAAATCTTTCTTGCTTCATTGTCCTTCCTTGGCTTTGGCGCTTCCGGGCAATACCGGTCGATAGCCTTGAACATCTCCGGGCACTCCGGTGCTTTGTGACCATCACTTCTATTACAGTAGAAACAATGAAGATACTTTGCTCCTTGCTTGAGCCATCTTTCATTCACGTTCTTCAGCTCTTTACTTGGCCGCTCTCCTGCAGGTTCACTCGGCTTCATATGCCCGAGATCCACCTTCCTTTCTATCTCCTCATCAGGGATCTCCTTGAACTTCTGCTTCAACTTCTTCCTAAGCTCTCGTTGCTTCTGCAGTGTATCTGCAGCTTTGATCTCTTCTTCTTCTCTTCTGGCCTTCTTGAACTTTTCCGGCAACTTCTTCGGTTGTGGCTTTACCGGCGTTCCTTTAACCGAATCCTTGGCCGAAGATACCGACGGCGTCGCGGGGTTACTTCCTTCTCTCTTCCGCTTGATGTTCGCCATCAGCTGGGCCAATGCTTCCCTTTCCTTTGTTTTCTTTTCTTCCGGCTGCTTGTACAGGTCCAACTCGAATTCTTCACTCATTGTCTTCAGCACTCTATCAGCTGTCTGAACCATTTCACCAAACTTCTGCAATGCTTCTCTCGCAACCATTGCACTTTTAACGTCTGCTCGTGCACCTGTGACGTCTTCCTCCTTTGCTCTGACGATTTTCACCCTTTCTTCCAGCCGTTCTTCCATCTCTTTCTTCAGCTCCTTCTCGAACTTTTCCAAGTCCTTTTGAGCTTCTTTGAACTCTTTCTCTGCATTTGCTTCATCCTCCATCATGATCGATATGCTCTCACCGTAATCACCGACTTCTCCATCAAGCTTGGAAAGCAAATCACTTGTCTTGATTCCAAAACCTGTCGGCAACTTTGCAACTGGCTTTCGGACTGTCTCAGACCACTTGATAAACTCACGCTCGAGGTCTTTACTTGGCAGGTTCTTCTGGATGCTTTGTAAATTGACATCATTTGATACCGTCTGCCAAATTGCCATTTCATCCACATCGAACTCGTCCTTCAACGCCTTCCTTGCTCTCTTTTCCTCTTCGCCTGAGGATTCAACCAATTCCCTCTCTGGGTCTTGCTTCTCTGGATCTTGCTTGTCCTCCTTGATCTCTTCGTTCTCATCTTTCTTCTCTTTCTTCTCTTCCTTCTCCGCGGGACTGCCAGACCCTACTTCTGCTGCACTTGCGACTTGGTTCGCCGCTGATACCACGTTTTGTCTCCTTTCCTTAGCTTCTTCTCCTATCTCTCTGAGCTCTTTCAATCGCTTGTCCATGACCTTTCCTTGCTCGATGATTCCTGCCCTGATCTCTTCCGATAAGACGACCTTCTCTGACGCTAGGGCTTCGACTTTTTCCTTCCTTGCACTCTCGAGCTCTTCTTGCTCCTTTTCCAGCTCTTCAGCTGTCTTCTTGAAGCTTTCCACAACTTCATCTCTTTTTCTTTCCTTCTTCTTTCCTTTCTCATGTTCATCATCTTCTTCTGACTCGCTTTCTCTTGACTCTTCTTCATCAGATTCTGGATCGGACGCAGCTTCACTTTCTTCCTTCTTCTTTGGCTGCTTCTCTTCCTTCTCTGCCTCTTCATCTGTAGCTTTGTCTTCTCTATCCTCGTTCAACGCCTCTACAAGCTTCCAGACTTCATCCACTGAGGGCCTGTCTTCTCTCCTTTGCTTTAGAAGACGCTCTATGTTCTGCATCGATTTGATGCTTTTGCACTTGTCAGCCATAACGACTTTCAAACCGTCATCGTCAGCCATTGCTTTGGCTTTCTCTTCTCTTCTGTCTTTTCCAAAGAGGTACCCTAACCTCTGACTCTTGAGCAAAACGGCGCAAATCACACATATGTACATCCATGCTGCAATCATGAACATCACTGCGCTTGCTCTTCCCAGTCCTTGTACACCTTCTTCATCGACCTTTCTTGCTTCAGTCAACGATAACAACACTGCTGTCGTGACCGTCTGGATAATCCTTGTAATCATCTTTTCATCAAGTCTTGTAACACTTCTTGATCTTCGAACTTCAGCTTCTTCTTGGACTTCTTGAACATCTTGTGTCAAATACTCACCTGTATATCCCAGACTTAGCATGTATTTCCGTATTTTCTCTCTTGTCAGGGATTTTGTTCCTAAGTCCGACGGATTGTCCTTGCCTGCTATCGCCTTTATAATCAGCTTTGGAATTCTTTGGATCCATAAGAGGTCCACGTCTAAATGACGTGCCTTGCCTAAACCTTTCCTTGCGATCAGCTGTCTTGAGCTTGACGAATCACTGTATAACATCAGTCTTGGTTCCACTCCTAGGATTCTTGTCAGCAATCCTTTCAGGGATACACCTTCAGACAAGATTGATGTCGCTGCGATTGTCTCAGCTTCGCAGGATGATAATGCTACGCTCTTTTGTCTCTTGCTTTGGAAATGCACCAGATTCCCATTCACCATTATCACTCCACACGATACGCTTTGTCTTGACTCTCGATCTGCTGCCCAATCACTGTCGCTTATCACCTCTATCAATGCTGGCACTTTGTAGTTGTCTCTTTCGACCTTTCCTTCGTCGCTTCTGTTCTTCACTTCCAGGAAACTCTTTCCAGGATAGCTTCCCTGATGTACCAACGTAAGTTCAGGTGTTCCCTTCAGATACTTTCCAACGTACCTTAGCAGTTCCATATCTGCTTCAACGGGTGATGCTAGCTTTGTCGACAGCTTCTTCAGGACATACATGATATCTGGCCTTTCAGGCGCAAGATACAGCAATATCCCTACTCCTTTTCTGTACGTGTGGTGATCTTCCGTGCTTAGCGGTTCCATTCCACCTTTCTTTGCTTGAAATGCTCTTCCATTGTCTGCTGGACACGGTAGTTTCTTCGGATATGCTCCTTCCAGTTTCAGCACTTCTACCAGTCCTTCAACATACTTTGAGTTCATCGTGATCTCCACGTCTCCATTGTTCATGACTTGGAACTTCTTTTCAGGAAACTCATCGATCCTTCCTTCTCATCCAATGGTCCTTCAACTTTGATCTTCAATCCTTTGCTTCTCAGGAATTCAACCAACTTCTTGAACTCTTCTCTTGATGCATACAGCTCCATGTCATCTACATGACTCAATACGATTACTCCGAATCCTTCTTCATCTGGCATCCTTGAGAATAGTGCCGAGAGTCCACTGTCGCTTGTTAACCCGTACTCTTCCAGGTAACCTTTCAACTTTCCAAACCAAGCTGCACTCCCGATTCGCTGACCGGGTAACGTGTATCCCAGTTCGTAGTACTCTCCATCGACTTCAACCACTGTTGGTTCTTCTTGTTCCACCATCAAGTAAGCATCTCCAACATCGATACTTCCGAGTGTATATCCTTCTGAAGACGCAAATAGAGCTGACAGTAGCTTCACTGTGCTTGCTACACCAGCTGGCGAAAACAAACTTGCAATGTCAGTTTCACCTAACCATTTGAACTCTCTTGCTACCAATCGTCCTTTGTCTCTGTGTCTCCAGTCATACACTATCTTTGTCGATAAGAACTTTGAGATGTCTGCTCCTTTTGGCAACTTGTTCAGCACTGTCATCTTCTCCAATCTTTCCAATTCGTGCTTCTTGGACACACCTTCAACCTTTTCCATTTCTTCATCAGATTGGTGGTCCGCTTTCAAAGTCATTTGACCATGTTGGCATGTCTTCTGGTATCTCTTCTTCACCATCTGATTCTTGCCACTCTTCTTCTTCATCAAACTCAGCTTCCACTTCTTCAAACTCTTCCAACTCAACTTCTTCATCATCATGATACTGTGGAAGTTCTTTTCTCAGGAATGGTTCTATCTTCTTCACACTTCTTGCTTCAACCACTCTTCTCACTCTGCTTGACGCTTCACCGACGGCAATAAACTTCTCTGGTCTCTCTTCAACTTCCGCCTCGAGCGCTCTGAGTCGCGGCCGCCGAAACGGCAAGTTGGTAGGGGCTGTACTCAGGTGTGGCATTGTCTGCGTGTCAAGATGTCTTGATTGTTTTTTGTCCAAAGAAGGTAGAAGCGCGCAGAGTCGCTAAAATCCTGAAAGCACGACTTCGCAAGGCATGGTTCTGTCTGCTGCTCCGTCGAATGCAGATGTTTGTTCTTGCCCAGGCCAAAACAGTAGCACGGCAGCTTTCTCAATCGCAGTAATTAACCCTTGTCGTTTCTCACACGATGGCGCGAATGTTTCAACGCGCATTGAGTCCGGCACTGAGAGTGATCAGCGGTCAGTGAGCTTCGCTGTCGCCTCTCTGGTGAACTGTTGCCCCAGCGAGCTGTTAAGGTGTTTCTGCAGCTTCTAGCACATGAGTCAGTGAGTGTGAATGAGTGGGCTTTGCTGCGACGAATGGCTGCCTGCAGCGCGTCAATTCTTCTTCAGTGTCGGATGAGCACAAGCTTCGCTCTCTTTTCCAAGGGAATAAATGTTTACGGCTTTGAGCTCGGCGCTGAGAGGTCAGCGGTGCGAACCCTGCCGAAGCAGTGGATGAGAGAGGCTTGGCTGTTTTTGGTTGTGTGTGATTTTTTTTTTGGCTTGACTGGGCCTCGTCGACTACGGCTGTAGCACTCGGTCCCTACAAACAAGCGAAACTACAAACCAAGCAACAAACTACAACAAAGCGGTGAAACAGCAAAGCGAAGCTCTACCAAGGGCTGCGGCGCACAGGCTTTGCCGGTGTTAGCCGTTCAGCACAAACTACGGAGCCTCAGCGACCGGTCAGGAGCAACAAAGAGCCGTCGCTCAGAGCTGCCCAAAACAACAGGTGGAGCCAAGTCCAGGCTCCGGTTGCCGTTCTAGTCTCGCCAGACAACGGACAACCCCTGTGTTTTGTTCCGTCACGATCGTGCACACCAAAATCCACAAGTCCAAAGTCCACGGTCGGGCGACGTAAGGTGAAGGCACCCAGGCAGTGAGGGCCAGCCAAAGGTGACAGAAGCGGCGTTCTCGCTCTTACTAACCGCAACATATACCGATGGTGACGCGACCAATGCCAGGCAGTGACGACGACCTACGACAAAGCAGAGCCCAAACACGAGGCCGTAAGAGAAGCAGCGTTCTCGCGCTTACTAACTGCAACCTTGCAACCAGTTGAGAAATGACACGGACCTAAGCAGACGCAAGAGGCGAGCGTGCAGAAGTGACAGAAGCGGCGTTCTCGCTCTTACTAACCGCAACATATACCGATGCGCGACAATGCCAGACAGAGACGACGAAACTACGACAAAGCAGAGCCCAAACTCGAGGCCGTAAGAGAAGCAGCGTTCTCGCGCTTACTAACTGCAACCTTGCAACCTGATGAGAAAAGGCACAGACCGAAACAGACGTTAAGAGGCGGGCATGCAGAAGTGGCAGAAGCGGCGTTCTCGCACTTACTAACCGCAACCTTCACCGAAATGTCACGACCAATTCGGGCGGCGACAACCGCGCAACGACAAGCAGAGGCCAAACCCAAGGCCGAAAGAGAAGCAGCGTACTCGCGCTTGCTAACTGCGAACCTGCCCCGTTGGGCAAAGGCACCGCCCGAAGCAGACGTCAAAAGGCAAGCATGGAGGCGGGCGTCCCAGAGCCACCGATACGCCTCTTAGGCGCCTCCTGCTAATAAGCCGTAGATTTTTGAGGCCTTAAGCTATGATACCTCTTCTGGAGGTTTGGGGAGCCCCCCCCCTAGGGCTACACTGCCAAGGACAGCCGTTTGAACATGAGAAGCTGAAAAACCTGCCCTACATTTTAACTAACCCTGCGCAGCGCCCTAAATTTTTAGAAGGGCTCAGCCAAAGGGTGGGACGGGTACCCAACCCCTAAAAAGCGCAAAAGCTCTCGGCAAAACCTTATTTCCATTAAGCTGGGTAGCGATAGTATTTCGCCTCCGTCACGATGATGTTGGAAGCTTTGCGGCGTATGCAGACGTCAAAAGGCAAGCATGGAGGCGGGCGTCCCCGAGCCACCGATACGCCTACTTAGGCGCCTCCTGCGAAACAAGCCGTAGATTTTTGAGGCCTTGGCTATGATACCTCTGCAGGTGTTGGGATCCCTACCCATTGGCTATACCAAGCACCACCGCTTCAGCTTATCGGGTTAGGAACCTGCCCTAAATCTTAACTAACCCTGTGCAGCGGCCTAAATTTTTAGAAGGGCTCAGCCAAAGGGTGGGACGGGTGCCCAACCCCTAAAAAGCGCAAAGCTCTCGGCAAAACCTTATTTCCATCAATCTGGGTAGCGATAGTATTTCGCCCCCGTCACGATGATGTTGGAAGCTTTGCGGCGTGCAGCACAGCAAGACCTGCCTCTTGACCTGTGTGGCCCTAACCTTTGCGGCAGCGCGACCTTATTGGAGGCGGAGCAACATTGACCGTTTCCAGTGTTGTCAACTGCAAGACTACTTGCTGAGCCTCCACAGCACTGATTGTTACCGGCTGACCTTGCGTATGAAGGGGCCGTGCTTCAAGCAGATGCTGGAAAGTTTCAAAGACGGCCCATGCCGAGCGTCTTTAATGACCTCCAACCTACCTGCGTGCATGAACAAGCCCTCCTGACCTACTTCTGGGTCGAGTGAAAGGTTTGGCCTTCGAACCTTTGGAGAAACTGCTAAGGCACAGGGCGCCCGATCATGCTGCACAGGCAACTGAGCAGGTGACAAGGGTGGCTTTACCGGCAGGCCACCACGCCGAGCGTTGACTGCGTGAGTCTCGTCACCCAAACACAGAGAACCGTTCAAGAGCGGGCACAACCAACCCCGCAACCGCACAAGCAAGCCCCCCCCAGAAGCTCTCAAAAGCTCTCGGCAAAACCTTATTTCCATCAATCTCTATACATCTTCTTTATGGTCGACAGTCCCTACAACAATCTGGGTAGCGATAGTATTTCGCCCCCGTCACGACGATGTTGGAAACTTTGCGGCGTGCAGCACAGCAAGACCTACCTCTTCTACAGCTGGCTGTAAGGCGAGACGTGGAAGGCATGTTCACAGTGCGTGTGCGCTCAAACACAGATGGCGGCGGCATAGGCAGACTGAACAGGTGACAAGGGTGGCTTTGCCGGCAGGCCACCACGCCGAGCGTTGACTGCGTGAGTCTCGTCACCCAAGTACAGAAAACCTTGGCAAAACAGGCACAACCAAACCCACAACTGCACAAGCAAGCCCCCCCCCCCGAAGCTCGCCTGGCGAGTGTTGGTCTCCCAGCTGGGATCTCGGGCTTTTGGCTATGACTCCCCTTCTGCAGGTTTTGGGTTCCCCTACCCTTTGGCTATACCAAGCCGCTTCAGCTTGTCGGGTTAGGAACCTGCCCTAAATCTTAACTAACCCTGTGCAGCGGCCTAAATTTTTAGAAGGGCTCAGCCAAAGGGTGGGACGGGTGCCCAACCCCTAAAAAGCGCAAAGCTCTCGGCAAAACCTTATTTCCATCAATCTGGGTAGCGATAGTATTTCGCCCCCGTCACGATGATGTTGGAAGCTTTGCGGCGTGCAGCACAGCAAGACCTGCCTCTTGACCTGTGTGGCCCTAACCTTTGCGGCAGCGCGACCTGACCTCCAACCTACCTGCGTGCATGAACAAGCCCTCCTGACCTACCTCTGCGTCGAGTGAAAAGGTTTGGCCTTCGAACCTGTGGTCAAACTGCTAAGGCACAGGGGCCCGATCATGCTGCACAGGCAACTGAGCGGGTGACAAGGGTGGCTTTACCGGCAGGCCACCACGCCGAGCGTTGACTGCGTGAGTCTCGTCACCCAAGCACAGAGAACCGTTCCAAAGCGGGCACAACCAACCCCGCAACCGCACAAGCAAGCCCCCCCCCCGTGTTGGAAACTTTGCGGCGTGCAGCACAGCAAGACCTGCCTCTTCTACAGCTGGCTGTAAGGCGAGACGTGGAAGGCATGTTCACAGTGCGTGTGCGCTCAAACACAGATGGCGGCGGCATAGGCAGACTGAACAGGTGACAAGGGTGGCTTTACCGGCAGGCCACCACGCCGAGCGTTGACTGCGTGAGTCTCGTCACCCAAGTACAGAAAACCTTGGCAAAACAGGCACAACCAAGCCCACAACTGCACAAGCAAGCCCCCCTCCCCCGAAGCTCGCTTGGCGAGTGTTGGCCTCCCAGCTGGGGTCTCAGGCTTTGGCTATGACTCCCCCTCTGCAGGTTTTGGGATCCCCTACCCTTTGGCTATACCAAGCACCACCGCTTCAGCTTATCGGGTTAGGAACCTGCCCTAAATCTTAACTAACCCAGTGCAGCGGCCTAAATTTTTAGAAGGGCTCAGCCAGAGGGTGGGACGGGTGCCCAACCCCTAAAAAGCGCAAAAGCTCTCGGCAAAACCTTATTTCTATCAATCTCTATACATCTTCTTTATGGTCGACAGTCCCTACAACAATCTGGGTAGCGATAGTATTTCGCCCCCGTCACGACGATGTTGGAAACTTTGCGGCGTGCAGCACAGCAAGACCTACCTCTTCTACAGCTGGCTTCTACAGCTCAAACACAGATGGCGGCGGCATAGGCAGACTGAACAGGTGACAAGGGTGGCTTTACCGGCAGGCCACCACGCCGAGCGTTGACTGCGTGAGTCTCGTCACCCAAGTACAGAAAACCTTGGCAAAACAGGCACAACCAAACCCACAACTGCACAAGCAAGCCCCCCCCCCGAAGCTCGCTTGGCGAGTGTTGGCCTCCCAGCTGGGATCTCAGGCTTTTGGCTATGACTCCCCCTCTGCAGGTTTTGGGATCCCCTACCCTTGGGCTATACCCAGCACCACCGCTTCAGCTTATCGGGTTAGGAACCTGCCCTAAATCCTAACTAACCCTGTGCAGCGGCCTAAATTTTTAGAAGGGCTTAGCCAAAGGGTGGGACGGGTGCCCAACCCCTAAAAAGCGCAAAAGCTCTCGGCAAAACCTTATTTCCGTCAATCTGGGTAGCGATAGTATTTCGCCCCCGTCACGATGATGTTGGAAGCTTTGCGGCGTGCAGCACAGCAAGACCTGCCTCTTGACCTGTGTGGCCCTAACCTTTGCGGCAGCGCGACCTGACCTCCAGCCTACCTGCGTGCGCGGAACCTGGCTCCTAAACTTCACGGCGGGTGTGTTGGAGCCTGAGCTGCAAACCTGGGAGCCCGGCGTGTGGCTCTTGTGCACTGTTCAGCGGCACGGCAGCTTCAAGCAGCACCACAGTCACACAAGTTTGTTGCAATAGCGTTGAACCAAACCTCCTCCAGACCGTCAGATTGGCACAAGGTTACTTCGTGCCAAAGGGCTTGCAAACCACTCAAGACACTTTGAATTGCCCAATGACTGCGAACTACCCTCCTCCTCAAGGACCCTGGCCTCGACAGCAAGTTGCAAGAGCGAGCCTCCGTTTTTGCTTGACAGCTACTCCCTGAAAGAGGTGTGAGGCAACAGCAGGTCTCTTCTTGTGCTTCTCAACCACCCACAGACAGCGAGTCTGCCGGCCTTACACACTGCCCACTTAAACAAGACGACTTTTGTGCCACAAGACCGCAAACCCGATTCGCACGCTTGCAATCCTAATGACAGTATGTCAACGGAAGCAGCTACGGCCTGGCGAAACAGCTTCCTGAAGGTTAACTGTAGTTGCAACAGGGTCTTAGGTGTTTGATACTTGCGCAAAAACTTCTTAAAACAACCAACCACCAAAACTCTTGCAGAGACGGAGGAAGTTGGCAAACCAAAGGCAGAACAGTTGTCAGCAAGTCTTACACGCACAGGCGAGCTAGCAAGAGTCAGGGCAGCGAAGCTCTGCCAGCTCAGATGATTCTTGGGAAACTTTGCAGAGTCACAACCTGAACTTTCGCTTGCAAGAAGGTTCTCCACTTGGCTGCGACGCAGACTTGCGGAAACAGTTACTTTTGCAAGAGACACTGTCAAAATACCTTGCGTCCTACAACAAGGAGTCTCCTAGAGCCTTCTCCCAAACTCTCGACAGCGAGAAAGCCAGCTAACCAGAAACGAACCTGCTAGTTGCAGACTCTGGGTCTTGCAAGGGAAAGAGCAAAATCGGAGCAAGGAAGAAACCCGGCAAGGTAGAACGAGATCTCGCAATTGCTTCTAGAATCCAGGCAAGAGAATGGGGTAACAACGTCATTTGCTGAGTTTCACTGCTAGAATTTCAGCCAGTCTCCATCCGAAAGACAGAAGTGGTCGAGGCCTCAATGTTAAAATAAAAATGAGGTCAGGCAAAGGCTGGCTACGTTTGGACAGGTCCGCCAAGTTCTGCGGGCGACTAGCGCTCCTCTACAAGAAGGAAGTCAAGCATGGGCTGAGTTTGGCGGAGCTGACAACTAACTGCGCAATCTTTGACATCATCCAAGCGCAGCGCCACTAGCCACGTACCAAAGCGGAGTCCCAGCCACCAATACGCATGTCTTATGGGACTGCCAATAGAAGCATGGAAAGCCTGAGTAGAGAGGACCCGCCTCTGCCAATGTTCGGCTCGATCTTTCGCCAGAAGTCAACCGCCACTGTACTGGCAACTATCGCGGCTGCCAGAGTGCGACATCGGGTGAGGGCAGTCAAGCATCTCAGATCGATATCTTCCAAGCTGCTGCGCGCCGGAGTTCTAAGAAATCAAAAGGATACGGACAGCCAGCAACGAGGGAAGTGGATCGTCGTCCACCTCCACACCTTTGGCCGAGAGTCCAAGGATCTGGCCTGCTGTGAGCTCTCTCCACTCTTGCTGAATGCCTCTAGGGCTGGAGAGCGAAGCTATCCGGATCGTTGAACACAATTACTGCAGAAGGTCCTGTTGCGACACTTCTTGCACCGAGCCACTATGTTCTGAAGATTGTAGCCGTCTTTTCCAACCAGTGTGCGCGTTATATTAGTTCTCCCATGTGGATCGGCGTTTCCGTCAGAGGGCTCAGTAGTAGTCGAGTAGGTGGCTTGCCGGTCTCGTTGAGTTGCACTCCTCCCTTTTTCAGAGCTACGCCAACGAGGTAGCTCTGGCAGTCTGCCACAGACCAGTTTGTCTGAAGTCGGGGTGGATTCGACCTGTTTAAACGTTCTTGCTTTGCCAAATGCTCGACGCTGGCTGTGGTGGAAAGCTGGACATGGACTTATTTGCTGAGCAGCTCTGCGACCCACATGTGGGAAGCTTGGAACGCATGGCGCCCTGCACGCTGCTGATTGTCCAACATGGCCTGTCTAGTGCTGTCTGGCTTGTGTATTGCCCTTGCGAGGTCAGATTCTAGGAAGCTGGACTCGAATTAATGTTCTTATGCAATTGCACTGCGGCACGCTCTCTCTCTGGGGAGGGTGTTCCAGCTCTCCACTCTGTGATAGCTACAGGCCTCAGTTCGAGACATAGGGTAGAATTAGAGGAACTTTAAGGGCGCGCCACTTGCCAGCAGCCGACGAGTGCTCGCCGGCAGCTCACGAGCTAACTTGCTGGCAACTTACGAGCACTCGCCAGCAGCTTACGAGCTACTTGCTGGCAACTCACAAGCTACTTGCCGACGGCGCACAGGACCAGTCAAGCAAATTGCTTGACAGCCCTGAAAATTCTTCGAGCGCCCTGCGCAGGAGCTCACGAGCTACTTGCTGGCAACTGACGAGCTACTTGCTGGCAACTCACGAACTACTTGCTGGCAACTCACGAGCTGCTTGCTTGCAACTCACGAGCTGCTTGCTTGCAACTCACGAGCACTCGCCGGCAGCTTTGCCGGCAACTCACGAGCTGCTTGCTTGCAACTCACGAGCTGCTTGCTTGCAACTCACGAGCTGCTTGCTTGCAACTCACGAGCTGCTTGCTTGCAACTCACGAGCACTCGCCGGCAGCTTTGCCGGCAACTCACGAGCTGCTTGCTTGCAACTCACGAGCTGCTTGCTTGCAACTCACGAGCTGCTTGCTTGCAACTCACGAGCTGCTTGCTTGCAACTCACGAGCTGCTTCCTTGCAACTCACGAGCTGCTTAATTGCAACTCGCGAGCACTCGGCAACCGCCTACGAGCAACTTAGGAGCTGCTTGCTTGCAACTCACGAGCACTCGCCGGCCGCCTACGAGCAACGCACGAGCTGCTCGCACGCCCTCCGCGCCGAACAAGCGCGCGTAAGCGCGCGCAAGCGCGCGTCGCTCCCCAAGCGCGCTCTCTAGCAGCTCGCGCGCCCTCAAACTCCTTCTGATGCAGCGCGGCCCGTTTTGCAAGCACTTTAGAGCCCCAAGATCTCGAGCCCTACGGGCTCCAGCCTTCAAAATCGACAGGCCTTCGAAGTATGGAATTCTAGGCTATGTCTCGAAACTAGCCTCGTAGCTACTTCAGAGTGGAGTGATGGAACACCCTGCCCAGAGAGAGAAAATCGCTATAAAAGCGCACGAAAGGCACATTTGATGCATTTGATGCTTTTGATGCCCCTCCGCCCGGCCCGGGCTCTCAGTGCTCCGCCCGCCTCAATGCCCGGCACCGCCGCCGTCCGTGTACCCTGCTCTACTCTATCCTGATGGGGCACGCTGAGCCGGGGCCTAGGGCCGATGATCCACCCTTGTGGGGAGAGGCTCTAGGTTTGTGGCACGGCGGTCCCAGCGAGTGGAGGTGGTGCCTGACTGTTCAAGGCTCAATTGGGGGGTTATCAGTATCCCCCAACCGATGAAGCTCGCGCCGGTCCGTGAGGCACCGGGGAGGCGTCCAAGGAATGGGGCGCCTCCGAAGCCTCGCCGCCCCCGCCAGGCCCTGTGCCTGGGCGGGATACCCTCTCAGTCCCCCTCCGAGGGGGGCTGTCGGGGAACGGAATGCTGCCCGTTTTTTTGCAGCATCTGTCGCCTCCAGTCGGGGCGTGTGGAGAACGAAACTATGGCCTTTTTTTTGCAGCTTTTTTCGACAAAAGTGCAAAGTCGGAATTCCGACCTTGCTCCCAACTCTCACATTCAAGCCATTTGTTCTTCAAAAAACTGGCCGGTGCCACACCTTGACAAATCTGCCGAGATGTGACACCGCCACAAAAACCGCTCAATTTGATCGAAAAACGGGTCGCAGCTCCAGATCTGGTGAATGCTGACAGTGCCACAAAAATCGCTGAATTTGATCGAAAAAACGGGCCACTGCCACAAGTCACCAGATTTGGTGAATGCTGGCAGTGCCACAAAAACCGCTCATTTTGATCAAAAAACGGACCACTGTCGCAGCTCACCAGATCTGGTGAATGCTGACAGTGCCACGAAAACGCTCAAGTTGAAGTCAAAAACCATAGACTGCGGATCTTGAGTAGTTGCACAATCACCCTGCCACCGCCACAAAACCGCGCTCGATTTCATCAAAACGGGCCTCAAGCAGACCTCCTCCGATCCGAGGAAGCCTGAAAAAGCTCGCTACTTTTCGATCAAAACCCCTTTCTTCACACTCCGTCGGATCCGACGAAGCCTGAAGAAGCCTCAAAGAACACTCAAAAGCTCCGAATTGGTGGCCCGGAAGCAGCCCATGTACAGGTGCTTGAGCGTGAAGTGCGGACTCTCCACGTCGTAGAGCCAAAACCCGCCCCCTCAGGGTCAGGCCCTGGACCGAAGCATACGTAATCGCGCTGCAAAGCCGGGTGTGCTTCAGCAGCTCCGGGCCCGCGAAGCACTGCCCGCCCTCCACCGCTTCCACGGTCAGGAAGGTGCCCTTCTGCACCTTGCCGCCCGCCTCGATCAAGCGCAGCCCTGGCCAGACCCTCATGGTCTGCGGCGCATTCGTCGGCACCGCCCCGCGAGCCTCGTACTGCACCACCAGGGCACCTGCAGGCGCGAGCCGCCGGTTCTCCCACTCGTTGATCTGCAGCCGCTTTGGCAACTTTTGCGTGGCAACATTTGCGTGGCAACATTTGCGTGGCAACATTTGCGTGGCAGGATCTTGGTCGAAGACGATGATGGCACGTCTCCGGAACTGCGAGTTGCTCTTTTGGAGGCGGTCGAAATTCCGCCTCCCCGCCTTGTGCCAGAAGTCTCTTCAATAGCAACATGACACCCATGCTGGCAGTGTCCGTCGCAGTACAGGGGAAGTCCTTTGAATTCGAGGCTTCATACGATTCTGTAGGAAAAAAGAGCTCCTGCAAGTGGAGCTTCCCAGTGCAAAAACAGCCCACGTACAGCAAGCAATCGAAACAGTTGAAGATACAAGCTGAGAAACATCTACCAGTTGATGCTGCAAAATCCTCGCATCAGCGTGCCCAGCATTTAGCCGCAGCAAACTTATCAAGAGCATTACCACGGGGGCGGCGAGCCTCATGTGCATAAGAGGTGAGCCTGTTTAACGTCTTTGGTCTCGATCCAAACTGCACACAGCAGACGTGCTTTTTGCAGCCTTACTTCAAAGCAGCAAATCCAAATGCAGCGATGGAACTGGGAGCCCGCCAGAACCCACTTGCAATGCTGCAAAAAGCAAGAAACCCACAGAGAAATCCACCGTCGATGCTGTTAAACCATGGGAACCCATTAAAAATGCTGCAAAAAACTAAAAAACCCACATGGAACCCACCCACACCCACACCCCACACCCACACCCACACCCACGCCTACGCCCACGCCCACGCTCCCGCAGCCACACCCACCCAAACCCACACTGCACCCACACTCACATCCACACCCGAGATCCCTTGGAGCTGCTCAATGGCCACATCTAAGGCCTCCAAAGAAACAAAACCAGTTCCGCTGCCTACATCTCAGAACTACAGGGGAGGCCCTTCGAGGCTTCCTACGATTCTGTAGGAAAAAAGAGCTCCTGCAAGTGGAGCTTCCCAGCGCAAAAACAGCCCACGTACAGCAAGCAATCGAAACAGTTGAAGCTACAAGCTGAGATTAACATCTGCCAGTAGATGCCGCAAAATCCTCGCATCAGCGTGCCAGCATTTAGCCGCAGCAAACTTATCAAGAGCATTACCACAGGAGGGCGGCGAGCCTCATGTGCATCAGAGGTGAGCCTGTTTAACGTCTTTGGTCTCGACCCAAACTGCAGATAGCAGACGTGCTTTTTGCAGCCTTACTTCAAAGCAGCAAATCCAACTGCAGCGCAAGATGTGCGATGGAACTGGGCCACACCTGCAGCCACTGTCCTGAACATCTTCTTCAGTTCCACTCTTCTCTGAAACATAATGCGCGAGCTGGAGAAACCATGGGAACCCACATGTACCCCACAGGGAACCGAGCTGACACACTGCAAGAACCAAGGGAGCCCGCCCAGACCTTTGCGCAATATATGCTGGGAAAACCATGGGAACCCACTTGCAATGCTGCAAAAAGCAAGGAACCCACAGGGAACCCACCGTCGATGCTGTTAAACCATGGGAACCCATTAAAAATGCTGCAAAAAACTAGGAAACCCACAGGGAACCCAGCTGACATGCTGCAAAAGCCAAAAGAGCCTATTGGAAAACCATGGGAACCCACTTCAAATGCTGCAAAAACCCGGGAACCAAACAGAGAACCCACCGTATCGACGGTGAAAAACCATGGGAGCCCACTTAAAAATGCTGCAAAAACTAGGGAACCCACAGGGAACCCACCGTCCATGCTGCAAAAACCATGGGAATCTACAAGACAGCTAAGTGAAGAACATACACAGACCACCCGAAATGCTGCAAAAAACGAGGGAACCCATATGTTGCCCACCTGAAGTGTTGCAAAAAACAAGGGAAACCACAGAGAATCCACCGTCGATATTGTTAAAAACCATGGGAACCCACTTAAAAATGCTGCAAAAACTAGGGAACCCACAGGGAGCCCACCGTCCATGCTGCAAAAACCATGGGAATCTACAAGAAAGCTGAATGAAGAATCAAGAACATACACAGACCCACCCGAAATGCTGCAAGAAACAAGGGAACCCATATGTAGCCCACCTGAAGTGCTGCAAAAAACAAGGGAACCCACAGGGAACCCACCCCATCTGCTGCAAAAACCAAGGGAACCCACTTACACACCCTTTGGGTAGTATAACACTATTAGAACGGTGGAAGGTCCCAGACATGCCGGAGTCAATCAAACTCAGTTGGCAGCTGAGTATTATACCACCGGCTTTGTCCTAAGGGTGAAATCATTTGCCCGCCACCTCTGGGCTCGTTCAGGTTCCCTCGTCTGTATCCTCACACCCTGCAGCATACAATCTCGAATCAAACTGCGGCGGATCAGTAGAGTCTGCCTGTCCTAGCTTTCTGCAAGCGGACAATTTCGGATCCAGATTTCCCATGCTGCGCGTTGCTCTACGTAAAAGACTACGGCGCTCAGCTTCGACCTTGCAACAGGCTCAACATTTCAGAAGCGAATGAGCATGATATGACGGGCTCACATTCGTGCATTCGGAAAAACCTGCTAGATGTCAACAAAGAGTTTTGGCTGCCCACATGGACTACAGCAAGGCTCACTTACTCATCCTAAACCCTACACCGCAACGCAACCACGTTTTGTGGCCTTCAGAAAAAGAAGGCTGGGATTACGTCAAAGCAAGGCTTCGTCACTGACTAGCCGGAAAGTTTACCAGCTGCTCAGGCAACAGTTTGGGCAATGCTCATACATTCACTGGCTCAGATGGCAGACCTCATTGCCAGATGGCAAACCCCACTCCGCAGAGTCATCGCTTTTAGTGCCGGGCTCAAAGCCCGTAAAACATTCGTGCCCTGCCTCAGACAAGGCTTGCACACTGCTGAACCGCTCACGCTCAACCGAAGACGAAGAAGTTACTAGCTGCCACGCAACAGTTCGGGTCACAGCCAAGCTCTCTCACCCACTGCTTCGGCAGGGCTCGCACCGCTGACCACTCTCAGCGCCGGGCTCAAAGCCGTAAACATTCATTCCCTTGGAAAAGAAAGAGCGAAGCTTGGTCACTGCTCACCCGACACCGAAGAAGAATTTACGCGCTGCAGGCAGCCGTTCGTCGCAGCAAAGCTCACTCATTCACACTCACTGACTCACGTACTAAAAGCTGGCAGAGCTTAGTCACTGCTCAACAGATACTCGCTGCTGGGGCAACAGTTCAACACCAGAGAGGCGACAGCGAAGCTCACTGACCGCTGATCACTCTCAGTGCCGGGCTCAATGCGCGTTAAAACATTCGCGCCATCGTGTGAGAAACGACAAGGGTTAATTACTGCGATTCAGAAAGCTGCCGTGCTACTGTTTTGGCCTGGGCAAGTTCAAACATCTACATTCGACGGGGCAGCAGACAGAACCATGCCTTGCGAAGTCGTTTTTGCTCTGCTTTCAGGATCTTAGCGACTCTGCGCGCTTCTACCTGCTTTGGACGAAAGACAATCAAGACATCTTGTAGACACGCAGACAATACCACACCTTTGCATCCTGACGCTCCTGTCGCAGGCGGGCCAGACGGGCGGACAAAGTCTCCTAGCAACAGGCAGACGAGGAAGGACCATTTATTTACGAAGGACGTTCTACACTCCTGCGGCAACTCCACTCTTTGAGGGGGAGGAACAGGAGGTGCTTCCACGTCGGACATCGTTGCAACACATGGGCCAAAAGAACGCTCGAATTACGGAGCCAATTCCGGAAGCTGTTCTCTAGGATGCTTGGAAGGGCCTCCTCTGTGTGAGAAAGTTCTGTTTGCAAGGTTCACATGTTTGCGAGCGTTCCACTTGTTATTTTGAGTTTTGAAGGAACACCGGCAAAATGCAAAACAGAGCTGGCGAGTTTTATATACTGTTGCACGCAACGGCCAGCTGTGCACGCAGATGTGGCATCTGCTCGACGAAAAAACGGCATAACTGGGCCCCAGAAATGGCTCCCAAATCTGAGCTCTAATCTGGGGCCCCGAATTGCGTGAGCTTGTATGTCCAACGAAGAAAGCCAAAATCGGGAGCCCCGTTTCGGTGCCCGGACTAGAGCTGCTTTTTGGAACCCGTTTCAGCTGGAAAACTGCACGGAAAAACAAAATTCCTTCCGCATGCTGTTTGGATCAACGTCCAAGAAAGCCAACATGCTGTGAAATGTGAGATACTTTTGGAAAATTTGCCAAACTTGCCATCGGCTGCCGTTTCAAGACAAGTGCTTCTGTTCTTGTTCGTACAAGATCTTTCCCGCACAGGGGAGGCCCTTCGAGGCTTCCTACGATTCTGTAGGAAAAAAGAGCTCCTGCAAGTGGAGCTTCCCAGCGCAAAAACAGCCCACGTACAGCAAGCAATCGAAACAGTTGAAGCTACAAGCTGAGATTAACATCTACCAGTAGATGCCGCAAAATCCTCGCATCAGCGTGCCAGCATTTAGCTGCAGCAAACTTATCAAGAGCATTACCACAGGAGGGCGGCGAGCCTCATGTGCATCAGAGGTGAGCCTGTTTAACGTCTTTGGTCTCGACCCAAACTGCAGATAGCAGACGTGCTTTTTGCAGCCTTACTTCAAAGCAGCAAATCCAAATGCAGCGCAAGATGTGCGATGGAACTGGGCCACACCTGCAGCCACTGTCCTGAACATCTTCTTCAGTTCCACTCTTCTCTGAAACATAATGCGCGAGCTGGAGAAACCATGGGAACCCACATGTACCCCACAGGGAACCGAGCTGACACACTGCAAGAGCCAAGGGAGCCCGCCCAGACCTTTGCGCAATATATGCTGGGAAAACCATGGGAACCCACTTGCAATGCTGCAAAAAGCAAGGAACCCACAGGGAACCCACCGTCGATGCTGTTAAACCATGGGAACCCATTAAAAATGCTGCAAAAAACTAGGAAACCCACAGGGAACCCAGCTGACATGCTGCAAAAGCCAAAAGAGCCTATTGGAAAACCATGGGAACCCACTTCAAATGCTGCAAAAGCCCGGGAACCAAACAGAGAACCCACCGTATCGACGGTGAAAAACCATGGGAGCCCACTTAAAAATGCTGCAAAAACTAGGGAACCCACAGGGAACCCACCGTCCATGCTGCAAAAACCATGGGAATCTACAAGACAGCTAAGTGAAGAACATACACAGACCACCCGAAATGCTGCAAAAAACGAGGGAACCCATATGTTGCCCACCTGAAGTGTTGCAAAAAACAAGGGAAACCACAGAGAATCCACCGTCGATATTGTTAAAAACCATGGGAACCCACTTAAAAATGCTGCAAAAACTAGGGAACCCACAGGGAACCCACCGTCCATGCTGCAAAAACCATGGGAATCTACAAGAAAGCTAAATGAAGAACATACACAGACCCACCCGAAATGCTGCAAAAAAACAAGGGAACCCATATGTAGCCCACCTGAAGTGCTGCAAAAAACAAGGGAACCCACAGGGAACCCACCCCATCTGCTGCAAAAACCAAGGGAACCCACTTACACACCCTTTGGGTAGTATAACACTATTAGAACGGTGGAAGGTCCCAGACATGCCGGAGTCAATCAAACTCAGTTGGCAGCTGAGTATTATACCACCGGCTTTGTCCTAAGGGTGAAATCATTTGCCCGCCACCTCTGGGCTCGTTCAGGTTCCCTCGTCTGTATCCTCACACCCTGCAGCATACAATCTCGAATTAAACTGCGGCGGATCAGTAGAGTCTGCCTGTCCTAGCTTTCTGCAAGCGGACAATTTCGGATCCAGATTTCCCATGCTGCGCGTTGCTCTACGTAAAAGACTACGGCGCTCAGCTTCGACCTTGCAACAGGCTCAACATTTCAGAAGCGAATGAGCATGATATGACGGGCTCACATTCGTGCATTCGGAAAAACCTGCTAGATGTCAACAAAAAGTTTTGGCTGCCCACATGGACTACAGCAAGGCTCACTTACTCATCCTAAACCCTACACCGCAACGCAACCACGTTTTGTGGCCTTCAGAAAAAGAAGGCTGGGATTACGTCAAAGCAAGGCTTCGTCACTGACTAGCCGGAAAGTTTACCAGCTGCTCAGGCAACAGTTTGGGCAATGCTCATACATTCACTGGCTCAGATGGCAGACCTCATTGCCAGATGGCAAACCCCACTCCGCAGAGTCATCGCGTTCGGGTCACAGCCAAGCTCTCTCACCCACTGCTTCGGCAGGGCTCGCACCGCTGACCACTCTCAGCGCCGGGCTCAAAGCCATAAACATTCATTCCCTTGGAAAAGAAAGAGCGAAGCTTGGTCACTGCTCACCCGACACCGAAGAAGAATTTACGCGCTGCAGGCAGCCGTTCGTCGCAGCAAAGCTCACTCATTCACACTCACTGACTCACGTACTCAAAGCTGGCAGAGCTTAGTCACCGCTCAACAGATACTCGCAGCTGGGGCAACAGTTCAACAGCAGAGAGGCGACAACGAAGCTCACTGACCGCTGATCACTCTCAGTGCCGGGCTCAATGCGCGTTAAAACATTCGCGCCATCGGGAGAAACGACAAGGGTTAATTACTGCGATTCAGAAAGCTGCCGTGCTACTGTTTTGGCCTGGGCAAGTTCAAACATCTACATTCGACGGGGCAGCAGACAGAACCATGCCTTGCGAAGTCGTTTTTGCTCTGCTTTCAGGATCTTAGCGTGTCTGCGCGCTTCTACCTGCTTTGGACGAAAGACAATCAAGACATCTTGTAGACACGCAGACAATACCACACCTTTGTATCCTGACGCTCCTGTCGCAGGCGGGCCAGACGGGCGGACAAAGTCTCCTAGCAACAGGCAGACGAGGAAGGACCATTTATTTACGAAGGACGTTCTACACTCCTGCGGCAACTCCACTCTTCGAGGGGGAGGAACAGGAGGTGCTTCCACGTCGGACATCGTTGCAACACATGGGCCAAAAGAACGCTCGAATTACGGATCCAATTCCGGAAGCTGTTCTCTAGGATGCTTGGAAGGGCCTCCTCTGTATTTCCAGGTCTTCGGAGCTTTGCGGAGTGCAGAGTAGTGGTGGGAGCATGGTGGGCAACTTTTGGCATCCTTTCTGGCAGACCGGGCAAGTGTCCAAGTAGTTGATTGTAGATGTACCATTGAAATCAGTGGCTTCTTTCTGCTTTTGCTTGTGTTACCTGCTTGTGCGGCTGCAGCTGTCATGCAAAAAGATGAGTTTGCATCCCCCAAATAAGTCGCTTCCCGACAACTAATAGCAAGTTGGAAACAGTGCACTCGTTCGTGCAAGTGCTGCTCCGTTGGCGGCTGTCTGAAAACTGGATCCAGCCGTTTTAAACGACCTGCGGCCAACTTCGCGTCGAAAGCTGGCAAAGAAGCCATCTAACTTCTGTGTTCCATCTTGTCTTTCTTCCTAAAGCCAAGCAAAGCCAGTCCACACCTTGACCTGAAACGTCTTTGCAAACTCTGGCCTCGGTGGCTTGTAAAGGAACTTCTGTAATATCACGATGACGAAGAAGTCGAATGAAGAATTTTGAAGAAATGGAAGCAGAGTTCGATGAAGAAGAATAATGGGAAGAATCAGATGGTGAAGAAGAGATACCAGAAGATATGCCAAAATGGTCGAATGGCGGATGAAGAAATGGAGAAAGTCGAAGGAGTCTCCAAGAAGCACGAGTTGGAAAGACTTGAGAAAATGAAAGTGCTGAACAAGTTGCCAAAAGGAACAGACATTTCAAGTACAAGTTTCTTTCGGCACAGTGAAGCTACTGTCAGCCTGTTCGCATCTTCAGAAGGGTACACACTGCAGTATCGATGTAGACGACGCCTATTTAATGGTAGAGCAGGAAGAGCCGACGATTGTTAAAGTCGATGGAGAAATTTATGAACTTGGGTACACGTTGCCCGGACAGCGAATCGGCAGTGCAGCTTGGTCGGAAAGTTGAAAAGCTACCTAGAAGAGTATGGATTAGCAAGCGACAGTGGACCCGGCACTATTCTCAAGGAAGCCAGACAAAGAAGGATTCGGAATAATCGTGCTGAGTCATATAGATGACATGGAGCTATACGCATCAAGAGAAGAATGAGTTTCCTGAAGAGAAGTTTCAAGTCGACGGGAGATGGAAACGTAGAGATCACGATGAAATCAAAGTACATCGAAGAACTGGTAGAAGTGCTCAAGTTGGAAGGAGCACACTCGAAGAAGCTACGTGTCCAGCAGACAATAGAAGATCGTTTCAAACAAAAGAAGGTGGAATGGAACCGCTGAGTGCAGAAGACCACCGCACGTTCAGAAAAGGAGTAGGAATCTTACTGTATCTCGCGTCCGAGAGGCCAGACATCATGTACGTCTTGAAGAAACTGTCAACAAAGCTCGCATCACCCGTTGAAGCAGACATGGAACTGTTAAGGTACGTTGGAAAGTATCTCAAGGGATTACCAGAGCTCGCACTGGTACATCAAGGAAGTTACCCTGGGAAAAGTTTCTTCGAAGTGAAGAACAGAAGCGAGAAAGGAAACGAAAGGGACAACTACAAAGTGCCAGCACTCATAGAAGTGATAAGCGACAGTGACTGGGCAGCAGATCGAGAGTCAAGACAAAGTGTTCATGCGGAGTGATCATGGTGAATGGAAACCTGATTCATTTCCAAAGCAAGAGGCAGAAGAGCGTAGCATTGTCATTTTGCGAAGCTGAGACAATCGCAGCGACATCAATCTTAAGCGAAGGTGTATTCCTGAAAGGATTACTGACAAGAATTCTAGGAGGTTATACAGTGACTCGTCAAGCTCAAGACAGTTGATCTCAAGAAAAGGTTTAGGAAGAGCACGCCATTTACAAGTAGACCTTCTATGGATCCAAAGAATCCCGAAGCTTATCATAAAGGCGATAGCAGGAAAGGACAATCCCTCAGATCTAGGGACCAAATCCCTGACACGGGAGAAGATACGAAAGTATATGCTAAGCCTAGGATACACAGGTGAATTTCTGACACCAAGTGATCAAGAAGTTCAAGAAGCTGAAGTGAGAAGGACAAGAACAAGAAGTGTTCCAAGATTCGATGAAAGGATGATTACAAGGATTATCCAGACGGTTACGACCGCAGTGCTGATATCATTGGCTGAAGCAAGAAGATTCGGTGAAGAAGGAGAACAAGGACTGGGAAGAGCAAGTGTAGTGTGCATACTGTTGTGCATGTTCATATCAGCGATTATGCATAAAGTCGCAAGCGCAGCCGTTTTGCTCAAGAAGGAAGTCCTGAAAGAAGAAGAAAAAGAAGAAGATAGGAAAAGAGCAATGGCAGATGACGAAGCAGTCAAGTATATGATCACAGAGCGCAGCAGAAGTATCGAGGCTACCACTTACCTCGAAAAAGTGCTTAAAAGAGATCAGGCACAAAGGCCAAGCACTGAAGACCTCTGGAAGGAGGTAGAGGCGATCAATCAGCAGTACGAAGTCAGATCTGTTGAAAAGAAGAAGGAAGAGCAGCCAGAGAATCCCAGAGTGGAAAAGGAGGAAAGTGAAGCAGCGTCGGATCCAGAGTCCGATGAGTCCAAAGAAAGCAAGTCAGCAGAGAAGGATGATGAAGAAGAAGTGCCAGAAGACAAGAAGGAAGAAGATTTGGAGACGTTCAAGAAAACTGCAGAAGAATTGGCAGAAGAAGCAGAAAGGTTGAAGAAGTCTCAAGAAGCTAACTTCGGAGCGAGGAAGCAAGGAATTGTTCGGATACCAGAACACATCCAGGAAAAGATAAGAGAGCAAGGAGAGATCATGGACGAGAAGCTACAGCAGCTAGAAGAGATGAAAGCAGCAGCCGAGGAAAGAAGAGAAAAAGGAAGAATGATGAATAAGAAAAGTTCAGGAGCTTATGTGGGTATTGTTGTATGGATGTTGTGCATCCATGGAATAACCGCAACCGCAGGCATTTCGGCCCACAGCGAAGGGAACCAAAGTATTGAAGACACAAGCAGAAGGATGGAGGAAGTGATGGACATTCTGATGATCACGCTAAGTGTTATGGGAGTAATCTTCCTCATCCAGCAAGTGATGAAAGGGTATAAGGTTTTGTACAACAAGCTGAAGACCAGAAGGACTGGTGAGCCAGTCTACGTATACCCGACAAGATATGTATATCATAAACAATCTTGCAAGTGGTGGAGCCCTCCACCAGCTACACAAGAGATGTCTGTCGAGACTGCAAAACAAAAAGGATGCAGGTCATGCTGGGTATGTCACCCAGAAGACAGGGAAAGCCGCAGTAACTCGACAAGACGAAGGAATACAGAAGTGTGCACTGGAATATGCACGTGGTGTAATGAAAACCGCTGCGCGCGAAACAAAAGGAACCACACAAGCCACAGTTGTGTGGAGTGTATCCGCGATCACGCGGAAAGTGTTTGGCGACAGAAGTATGACACCACCGAAGGTGAAGAAGAAGAAGAAGAAAGCCACGAGCAAGAAGATAACCAACCGGAGAGAAAATGTGTTATATCCAAGGCCGGAAGAAGTTGCGGAAGACCAGTGGAATAACATGACGTTCAGTGAAAGAAGAGCTTCGTTGGAGGCCAGGGGCCAACAAGAGCTAGAAGGAGTAGCACGCCTAACCTACGAGGCATACCTCGCAGGAACCAGGCAGGCAGCACTTGAAGAGTTGCACCAAGAGGAAGACCAAGGCCTTGACACACTGATTGAAGAAAGGTCAAGACTCCGTCAAGACAGACGAGAAGGCACAAGTGATGGAATAAGGTACAGGGCACGCAGTGAAGAAGTAAATGAGGATAGAGCAAGATTAAGGCGACGGATTCAAGCAATAAGCTCTACTATGACAGGACCTGTTGATCCGGGAACACCGGACAGCACAGAAGCAGCAACCCAAGGGCCCTTGGGGCTAGGCGAAATGTAAGATCGGTTTAAAGCAAGGCAAAAGACCGTGAGGGCGTTGTTGACGCCCAGCAAGAAAAGAGTGAGGGCTGGAAATCAGCCCAGGCAAAACGTTTCACCAAGAAAGCTTTAGAAGCTTGAGAGAAAAGCCACGAGGATGGAAAGATCCCACGGCAACGACAAAGTCAAAAGTCACGTGGACGAAAGTCCCACGGCAACGTCAAAGCACTACGAGCACCACGATGAGTTCAAAAGTCAATGTTTACAAAAGGACTAAAGACAGAAGTCCGACAAAAGTTTCCAGATTGCCGAAGGGCAAGGATGGACTACGACTACCCCGCGTACAGCGACGTACAGAAAAAGTGAGTGTGCACGTAGAGTGGAGTGAGTCCATGCCAAATGTGTGTGGAAAGCAAATTCGCAAATCTGCTATAGGACATCTGAAGATTGAGGATGAAGACCAAGAGAAGGAAAAGAAAGATGTTCAAAAGTGCTCAAAGAAGCGTGCGAGAAGAGAAGATTTTCCCAGCAGTGTGGGCCAAGTGCAAATCCGAAAACTCGACATCAAAGACTTCCCTGTCCAGCAAAGGACTGTCCATGACTCCGAGCTGTTTGTAAGTTCGCGCCCCCTGAACCCTGGCAGATCCTGCTGTCACCATCTTCCAACAAGATTGCAGACTTCAGTTCCTCCAGACTGATTGGGCCACCGCCACCTTGGCCGCCTTCGGTGATGCGGTATGGCAATTGAGTTAGCCAGATTTTGCTGCTTCCACGCCTGGCAATTGCCAAATACCGGATCCAAACAACTCTCTCGCCGACTGTTTTGCTGCGAAAGCTGATCTCGTCGAGCTCCACATCACAACCTAATCCTCCAAGATGTAAGGTATTGTTGAGTCGGTCCATGATCGGAGTGAGAAACTTTCGGAAGTTGTCGAAGAGTGTTCTTGTAGAGTGATGGTCAATGCCAAGCACAAGGCCTGATTTGTCTGGTGACAAAGACAATGGAGAACACAATATCCACAAGCTTCCAAGCAGACTGCGCGAGGCCACTTTTATGGAAAACAAGTCAGTGTCGCCTGCACAAACACTCAAAGTCTTGCGGCGCTTTCGACATCTCCAATTGCAGTAGTGCTGTCTCTGCTCAAGTTCACTGGCTCTGCTCCCCGTAAAGTTTGGGCCGCGCAATGGCCAATATGAGAATTAGCCCTGCCGCAAACTTGGTTTGCGTAATGGCTTTCATAGGGGCGTCGCGCAATGGCTTTCATGGGGGCGCTGTTGGTAGCCCCGATTCAAAGACGATCTGGACAGGGTGGCTTGCCGTCCCCGTTTTTGGTTGGAGCTGCGATCACGTGTGTGCGGCACTTTGTCTTTCCGCTGCTTGGCTTTCAAATGCTGCTTCTGCGGGCTGCGGGATCTGTGGAAGAGCTTCCTGCTGCCACAAGAGGAGCAACAGCTTCCACATTCTCAGCACGAGCTCCAGGCAAACGCCTTTTCAGCAACCTGGGCTTTGATTGGAGAAGTCGCGAACACGACGATCACGCCCCCGTGTGCACCCATCCACCGCGCAGTCATCGCAGTTTTCCGACAGAGCAGACAAAAATTGGCACAAAATTTGACAAGCCCGCAAAGCTTTGGAGTGTGGATTGTCGATTTTGCCGATCGGGCTCTCTTGATGCGCTGCTGCACCGAGCCTGAGGCATGAGGATGCGCATCTCGTCCATTCTCTCAGTGTCACTGCTTTGGCTCAAATCGCCTGTCCTGCGGTTGCAAGAAGCCTTAAAGTTTTGATCTGTCTTGGTATGAGCTTGCTTCCGTCCGTGTAGTGGTGGCTCCTCCTGGACGAACTACGTATAAGGACTCCAGTCTGGACTTGCACGCGCCATGCAAGGCCAGCGGTCGCCCGTACGCGACGGCAGCCTTGTCCAAATGTTGCTAGCGCCGCGGAAATTGAATGGGCAGCCGATTTTTGACGGCACACATCGACACACAACTCCTACATTGCGGTGCACTTTTGCCCACACAACTCCTCTTCTAGTTTGTCCGCGTATTACTTGCTTTTCCGGACAATTGTCCGTTCATCTCCATCCACAGCGTTGGGCAGGTGTCCAATGGGCGGGAAGGACAATGCCTCCTGGTGCGTTTTCGGGTTGCTGTCTGGCTGACTGGCAAGGACGGCATGTGACCTGCAGTACGCGGTTGCGGAGCGAATTGCAAGCCTCCAACCGTGCAAGAATGCACGAGCCCGAGGCCCACTCTGGCACCATCCGTCTGATGCTCCCGCTTGAAGATGTGGCCTTGGGACTCTGCCCTCTCCCTCCAAATCCAGACCGCCGTAAAGTAGGAACTCTCTTGTTCCGCTGTCTTGTTTTACGCTTTTTTGTCGATGATTCGTTGATTTCGTTAAGGACTGAGCGCAGCAGCCGCTGTCGGAAACTGGTGTTTCTGAAAATTCACTTTCGGGTTTCTGCATTTTGAATCTTCTCCCTAAACTCTCTCCCTCTTCTCGCTTTCCTTTTCTCTTGTGCTTGTCTAAATGACATGTTGGTCTTCTCGCCTCTTCTTTCTTGTTTCCGTCTCTTCTTTTGCTTCAGGCAAAGAAGCTAAAAGAGGTGAGGCTTGGCATTCCTGTCGGAAAGTACTGCGATTCTCGTTCTACACAAATTTGACTGCTCAAAGAGCCGTGCTGCTAGTTGTTTCTGGATTTCAGCTGAGTTTTCCGGTTGAATTGACTTGTCCCGCATTCCGCAGAGATGTTTGAAAAACCCAGTGTCGCTATTAGGGTGCACATTTGCGCACTTGCTGCAAAACGATGTCCAACACTGCTCCGGAAAGCGACGTTTGGCTGAAAATAATTGCGGAAAGACCAAGCATCTGCAATGCTGCCGAGTTTATCTTGCTTCTGAAGCCCCCAGTTTGGAAGTACGGACTTTGATCCATACTCATAAGAATGAGCAAAGCGAGCAAGACGCCTTGCTTATTGCAACAAGGTGTAGAAGATCACACTGAGCAGAAACGTTTACACATATCTATTGACAGCATAAAAGCTTCTTTTGCAACAAAACAAGTGAAGTGATAATGATCTGCTACGTCAAAACCGAAAAGTTGTTCCAGCTCTCCATTGCAGCCGAAAGTTGGCTTGGGTTTGAAAGCTTCACAGGTTTCTGATGAAAAACAGCCCAAATCTGGAATTGGATTTGCAAAATCAGGATCCGCACCAAGAAGTGCCGTCCAATGTCACCAGTTCCTTCAGCGACAAGGCTGAGTTTTAGGTGCCATTGTTATTGCTTGTCTTCGACACACATTGCCAAATTGATTGAAGTTTATTGCGCGTTGTTGTAGCGGCAACTGTTCGGCACCCTTGAAGCGGGCGATGACGACACTGGAACGTAGTGCAGGATATGCTGGGGTGTTTGGTTGCATGTCGCACAAGTTCATTCAGTTTCTTTTTGCAAGTTGGACGCATCTTTCACCACGGGGCCCGATTCTCGGGCTAGGTTTTCTTGCCAAAAAACTGTTAATCAAGCCGGATCCAATTTGGAGGCCTTCTTTTGGGGACAAAATCTTGCTCTTTGTATCATACTGGATTACATGATATTATGTTACATCTAGAACGCTCTCACATGTTGAGCACCAATCAAAGAAGAAATAACGGTTGTGGCATCTTGATTCTATTTCATTTGTTTACTTTGCAGCGCGACATGGGTTTTCGTTTTTCCCACGTCAGCACCACGCAGACGTTGGTAATTTGTGTCAACAGCACCACTCCACCTCCAAGTTCGACAAAAGAACGAAGCAGGCAGTGTCGTGCCATGTCTTCCAGCTCCTCGATTTGTTTGTTCCGAGCATGTCAGGAATCACCGCATCCAGTGAGTTATCATGACGAGTTCATGTCACTCCTTTAGTACGCAGCCTTCGCTTGCAAGTATGTTTTCTTAAATCCTGACCGAGTTCGGAGCATGTCCAGTTGTTGCGTATTCCATGCAAGCGCCTCCCGGGATAGAGTCTGCGTTCTTGTGTTACGAGTGCCTGGGAAACGTTTCGGTGCCCGTCAGGTGCCCATTGCGGCACCTGAGCTGCCTTCGACGTTTGTCGTTGTCGGTGTTTATCTCAAGTTGGCATCGGCAATTCAACTGGAGTTTGCGCGACATTGCAACTGCAAGGACAATGGCCAAAGATGATATTGTCATCACTAACATTACAAGTATTAGCCACTTGAAGATTGCATCATTGTTTGTATTGTAGCAAACAGTTACTCGTTCATGATTGCTGTTGCCATCGTTATTTCTATTTGCAAAATTATCGTGTCGAAGTTCAAACCCTGTAAACAGCAGCAATCGCCCAAACTCACCTAGGACCCTGGAAGCTCACAGCCCTTCCTATCAGCCTTATAAGCTTTGCAGAAACCTTACAAGCCCCATCAGCCTCGCAAATCCCCAGCCCAAACTATGAAGCTAATGAGCCCCAAATCAGTGCAGCGCGCTTCTGTGAGCATCGCCATGGCGCCGGCGGAGGCCACAAAGACGAAGGGGTGCACTGAACTAGTTTCGCCAAGTCCTTTTTGAGGCATTTGGGGCTTTGGGTTCGAAAGGTGGCGTACATGAGAGTATGTTCTTGGGGTGAGATGTGCTTAATCGGAAAGATATCGACTCGATGCGATTAAATTGCTCAAGACCCCCCATCCCCTAGACTCTAAATCCTAAACCCTCAACACTCCAAACCCTAAGCTTTCAACCTACCAAAGCAACGGTGGCACCGCTTGCTACGAAGAATGATGGTAGTAGAGGGAACCTGAGCATTACACTTTCGTATATATAATCTTACTTATAGTATACACCAAAGCCCGGTTCTTAAGTGTTCCTGGAATGCTATGAATGCTATGGGGACATAAAGGGGAACAGTGTTATCAACTCTTTGGTCCGAGGTCGGTCCCTGCTGAGAGACAGTTCATGACCGAGAACCGAGCCTCTATGAACCTTCGTTTGTAACCCCGGCACCTCAAACCCTCAAATGATTAAAGGCAGTTTCCGAAAACAGAGGTAACGTTTTTAAGGGCACTTATAATAAGGATCATATATCTAGGATGCTAGATTAGGGTCCCCTATTTTCGGAAGCCCTTCAAATCTGACCCCTCCGCTGGGTGTCTTGGGTCTCTAAGGCCCCATAAGCCCCAAACCCCAAACCTTAAGCCCAAAAGCCTCAAACCCAAAGCAGGGTCTGGAGTGCCCCGTTGGCACTCCGAGCCCCTGGCGCCGCTGCTCTCCTGGTGCCCGTTCATATCGCGGAAGACCTGGGTCCAGGGCTCGGAGCTGAACTTGAAAGTATCGCTGGCTTTGTCGCTGCTTTCGTGTCTTGAAGCTTAGGAGCAAGGCCGAGATCGCGGATTCAGATGAAGCTGACGAAGGATGGGGTGCGCAGATGGAGATCTAGGATATTTGGACTCAGCCGCCTCACACATGGCACACACATACACCTCGTACCCGGGCTGGCTTCGGGTTCCCGCACGTGCTTCAACCCGGTAGCCAACGGGAGGAGACGTCGCAGTGAGCTGACGGCTCCGTCATTCGTCTTCAACCTTGTGGACGACGCGGTTCCTCCAGGACAGAGGCAAGCTCTTCAGTTTCGGATGGTAGTCTTCCGAGCCTATTCGTGGACTGAGACTCGCTTGTCATTGCCAGCTAGCAGTTGCAGAAGGTGACGAGAACATGTCTATTCACAAATTTTCAGAAGTAGCCAGAAGTAGTGACAGCAGCAGCATTGCCCAACGAACCTGCCGCAGCCCCTGGCAGTGGTCGCCTAAAGTCAGCTGCAAAGCATCGTCAGTTTATATAGCCACTTCCCCCATGCAGCTATTGCCAAATTGCACGTTTAAACATTCTTGAATTTGTTCCAGCAGTGACTGCGAAGTTGTTAGATTCGCAACTGAAAGAGTGAAGCACCTCCCATTTTAAGTTTTTAGGACCACATGTGTGTCTGAGCGCGCTTGCGCCGGTGATGCCAAAAGGTAGGTTTGGCAAGGGAGGCGAGCCATGCCGATTTTGGGCATCAGGTTTCTGTATGCGAGGCGAGAACTGCTGGTACTCCCACGACGAAGCTGCCGTGGCTTCCTCTAGCAAGGGGAAAGGCAAGAAAGGAGGCCCCCGCAGAGAGCAGGGGTACAAAGGTGCGCGGGCGCTGCACAAAGGGAAAGGAAACGATGCCAAGGGCAAGCACTCAGTTCCGAATCCGCTGGTTTTCATGAGCCTTGGAGGTGGCCATCCCGATGAGCTTTATTCGGAGGCAAAGACTGCAAAGCAACGCGGGGACACTGCGCTTGCAATCGAACTCCTCTTCACAGCCATTCAGATCGATGCTACGATGGGTCCTGAGTTTTCAAGCCAGAGCACTAGCAAACGAGCCAGCAAGGATCTTGGGAAGTGGGCTTTGACGAATGAAAGAGCCATAGAGAGGAGCCTCGCGATCTTCGAGCGTGTGAATCGACGACTGGGCCTCTCCATGGAGAGCGGGAGTGAAGACTGGGAAGAGGGCTTCAGCGACGACCTCGACTTCGACTGTGACTCTGAGGAAGAGATTGTGTTCCTAAGGCCTGATGGCACGACGGAGTCAAAGAGCATTGCCTGGTGCTTAGCTAACGACTTCTTCGAAGTGGAGCCGGGGCTCTGGTCTGGGCCCTGGTATGAGAAAGCCATGCATCCAGCAGCCACAAGCGTTTCGAGTCAAGGAAGGGATGATGAGTTGAGCTTGTACAGCCGGGCTGAGCTGCTAGAGGCCCGAAGCAAAGCTCGGCAGATCCAAGTGGGACTGGAGCCACGTCGCGAAGAAGCCATCTTCACCAATGACTACATGAAGATGGAGTCAGACCTGCAACTGATGCAAGCCCGTGAACATGCCGCGAAGCTGCACTCACACAGCCAGAAGAAGTTGCAGCAGCTTCGGCAGGCGGTGGCAAGAGGAGTCGAAGCCTTGAATACCGGAGAACTCGACGTCCATGAGAAAGTCCTGACTGCCTTGCTTTCCGACTTCAAAGAAGACGCCGATGCTTTCCTGGTTGCCAATACGTCGTGCTATGTGGACTCAGTGGAGCCCGGCAGTCCCATAGACTACGTCTGTCGTCTGCTCGGCCAGCACGTGCGCCTTCCCAAGGGCCTTCTGACTGATGTCCTAGACCTGGTCGGTTACTGGGCCGATGTGCCATTCTGCCGCACGCTCCTGGTGCGCCAAGGTCTGTTGAAGCTTGTTGGTGAGGTTTTAGATAGCTGGCCGATCTCTGATGAGAATTCTGCTGGAATCCGTTTGAAGGCCCTGGAGATCCTGCCACAAGTAATCGTCGATCGAGATTCTCATACCCAGGCTGTATCTTCAGAGTGCGTGGCCTTGCTGCAAGGGCTCGCCGACTCTGCATGTCAAGCCGAGCTGCCGGCACATCAGTTCTACGCCCTCTCCATTGCAGCCAACGGTTTGGGAAATGCAGGAACAGGCGATCTCGCGCGTGCTCTTCTCAAGCAGGGGCTGCTTGGTCCTGCCATCCTCCTGGAGCACGCAGGAGGTCACTGTAGGGTTCACAACTCCAAGCGCAGTGTTCGGGATGCAGCTCACCACTTCATCAGCTCTATAAGCATGCGTCTTGGCCCAGAGACGATCCCCACCGTCAGAAAGTCCTTGCAAGGAATGCTCACTAAGGGCAGGTCATGGAGCTCGGCAGACGAGGAGAGGTGGAGACAATCGTCACATATGATCCCAGGGGCAGATTGCAGTCTGCAGTAGGACTCGGTAGGAGAGGTAGGAAATAGGCATCATTAGATCGGTAGATCGATTCACAAGGCACGCCGCCGTTCAATGTGGCAAGCATGACAACGCGCGGAGTTTAAAAGTTGTTCATGCCAGCACAGCTTTGCTGCTGCACGTCTTGCGAGGCCTTATGAGTGGACAAGTTGCAACTTTTCTTTGCCTACGTACCATGCTGAGAGACACTGTTCAGCTGTGATCCGCAGCACACCCTGAAATTCCAAACCACGAACCCTAGACTGTCACCCAGAACTGTATTACGTCCTTCTTGCAGGGCAGCTTCGCAACGCCATCTGGAGCGGCGAGCCGCACTTTGCTAAAGTCGAGTCTGGCCAGCATTTGGTAACAAAGTAATCTAAAGTCCGAGATCTTGAACCCCACGCCCTACAAGCCCCAAGCCAAAGCCTCTAATCTCGTTGTAGCCCCAAATTCAAAGCCCAAAGCCCTACACCGTCGGTGCCGGAGAGCAAGAGCGAGATACTTGCAAGGAGCAGAGGGCAGCAGAGCGACTATGTACTGCTGGATGGTCGGTCGCATCGTGTGCGAGAAGCTTGTGCGAAGACGTCAAAGAGCTCTGTTTTCAACTCTGGAAGGGCATGAAGAGGTCTTCGGACTGAGAGGACTTCGTCAGATCTCAGCTTGCCGGGAGCTTGTGGGCGGGATTGAACATAATTTCGAGAAGTGGCTGAAGCTTTTCACCTCGAGATGTTGCGTGGTCTCACTTTCTTCTTGCCGATGAGAGTCCGTAAGCGAGCGCGAGGACCTCAGCAGTGCATGAACTGTTCGCCCAAAACCTGTGCGAAGACGTCTCAGCCTTGCCAACCGCCACGTCTTCGGGCCTAGGATCAGTCATTCTGCGACATGTGTGTGAGACCTTGCTCATGCTTGCCTGAGATTCCCCGCAGGGCAGATATCCGCATATCGAGCTTTGAATTGGCTCGAAAACAGAAAGAAGGACGTAGCAATGCTTTCGACCCGAGATCACCGACCACGAGGGCACGAAGGGCGAGTCCTTCGGTCGTTGTGTGAATGCTTAGACCTCGAAGAAGAGGCGATTTTGAGCTCTTTACATCAGCCCTTGGAGGCTTGCGCGAACTCTCAGAAGGCCATGAGGTTGCATGCGAAGCTGAGGAGAGGTGATGTAAAGGCACTGATACCAAGCCTGCCGGACCTCATGCTGATGAACTTGCAGGAGATTTTGGATGTCTGGCCGGAAGCAGAGGCAGAGGCCCCTACTGCTACGGCCGATCTTCCTGGGTCCCATGGCGCAGTCATGAACGAGATGCAGCTCTCCTACGTCCTCGGACGCCAGACGCCCTCATCCGGCGGCTGCCAAATCTACACGGAGCTGGATTGGCAGAGGGGGAGCCTCGATCTCCTGAAGCTCGAACAGGCGCCCTAAGTGACTGGGTGGCCGGGTGGGGGTGTTTCTTTGCCGAAAGCCCTGAAAAGCTCGGCATTTCAGGCAGTGAAGCACGTGGTGCGCAAGGAACCCATGCTGCGGGCCATGTACCGAACAGAAGTGCGAGGAGAAGTGCAGGACTGCTTCGTGCTTTGATCTCAGAAGAGCTTCGGGATGATCGGGGGCTCACGGAGCTTGGAAGTACTGTTGTTTGGTAGCGACATCAATACGCATCCCACCGTAGCTTGGGACATGGTGCGTGTTATCCTCGTAATCTGAAGAGGCCGGCGTGGCCTTAGAGTGGACACCCAAAATCTGAACCCAAGCCGCGGTTTCGGAGTGTAGGCAGAAGACAGACCGGGTCGAGGTAGAAGTTCGGCATGCCGGCACTTTTGCCTGTCAGGAGATTCGAGAAGACCTCGACTGGCATCTGAAGGTGGAAGATTCCCACCTGGCGCGGATGATCTGGAGTCGACCTTTGCCTTCGGACCGCTTTTGGGCCCTGGGGGCCTCCGAGCCGGAAGGCAAAGTGCGGCTGCATCTGGCAGTGGATATGACCTTCTTGGATGCAGAGAGCTGGTGGATGGTATTCTACAAGGTTGCAGCGGCTTATCGTGCGGGGCTGTCGCTGGCGATTCAGCAAGACGATGACTCTTCCGACAATGACTTTTTTCAGTACTGCAACCGCCGGAATCTTCATGTTTTGGAAGGCGAGGAGGAGTGGAAGGTTCGCTTGGCCAGCCTTCCCCTTGGACCCGAGCTGTCTTGGTGCAAGCGACTGGGCCAGGGCCAAGTCGAGGCTTTTGGGCGCCTCTCTTCATGCGTGCCGTGTAGTACATGGCTTGGCATGAAGAAGTTGGCCCAGAACTACGGCGTAACATCCACGAACCTTCTGCTGACCTACTTCCAGGATGCATTGGCCTTCAACTCCCGTTCCAGTGCCTTCACGCTGACAGCCACCGTCAGCCGTCGACCACCTGAGTGCAAAGGACTCGGGGAGTTCACGAATGTTGCGCTCTTGTCCTGTGACGAGGAGGTCCTGAGGAAGGATCGAAAGTCCCGAGCGCAGGAAGTAAAGCAACATCTTCTACAGCAAATCCAGCTGGACCAGATAACAGGTATGCATGTGATGAGGCTCTGGCGCCAGTTGCGTGGCGAGCAGCTGCTCCTGCCTGTGGTCGTCACATCCTTGTTGGATGTGGTGGAGCCAGTCGAGGTGGGTGGCCAAGTGCCGAGCATTAACTACCAGTGCACTCAAACACCAACAGTCCGGCTCGACATCCAGCTTTACGAGTCAGTCCACGGTTTGCACATCAACTTTGACTATGACAAGAGATGGCTGAGCGAAGATGTGGTGAAGCAGTTGCAGAGGTCCTTCGAGGAGGTGGTTTCGTGAAGTTCAGATCTGCGAGTGGCGTTCCTTACACATCCCAGTATATTATCTTGCGTGAGCTACATGAGGTCCTCCCTCCCTCCCTCCATCCATCTATCCATCTATCTACCCATCTATCCACCTATCCATCCATCCATCCATGCATGCACACATACCTTCGCATGCATATGTCAGGGACAAATCACATGCACATTCGCGCCATACAGGATTGAGACTCTTATATATGCACATGTGCACCTACACTTACGGTGACACTTGCATCCGCCTACATCTGCGACATGTATATATATATATATATATATAACATATATATATATATACATATATATGCAATATAATATACATACAGATATACATGTTTACATGTACTATATACACATGTATATATGTATGTACGTATGTATGTATGTATGTAGACAGGCATATAGGTATGGAGGTATATAGGTAATAGGTATATAGGCATATAGGTATATAGGTATATAGGTATGCAGATATATAGGTGTATATGTATATATGTATGTACATATTCTTATACATATTTATGTTTACTTGTGTATACATATACATATGCATATGTGTAAAGATGTATAGATGTACATAGTATGTATATTTGTTTGTGTATGTATATGTAACTGTTTCTGTATATGCATATATATCTTATGTTGTATGTTTACATATGAATGTATGTATGTATGTGTATGTGTATGTGTATGTATATGTATATGTATATGTATATGTATACGTATATGTATATGTATATGTATATGTATATGTATACGTATACGAATGCGTATACGTATACGTATATGTATATGTATATGTATATGTATATGCATATGTAGATGTATATGTATATGTATATGTATATGTATATGTATATGTATATGTACATGTACATGTATATGTATATGTATATGTATATGTATATGTATATGTATATGTATATGTATGCATACGCGGTCTATATATGTCCATCCAGACATGCGCATATATGGTAACATTCAAGAACGGGCATGCGCACACACGGCTTCCGCCCCATTGAGAAGTGGTATTTATCGCAGGCCCTTTCCGAGCAAGAGCTTCAGGCATCACACAAATGGAAGCAGTGGCAAGTGGAAGAGAACTATGGACACCACAGTCACTTGCTGCACACTCTTGCACTTCCAGCGGCTTGTTTGCATGTTTCAGGTTGCTTCCCAGAGTCCCCAGGCCCCAACGAGCAAAGTGCCAGTTTGCTATGGTTCGAGTGAGGCAGATGCATCAGGAACAGCTGTGCGCAGCCCAGAGATGAACTTGACCTATGCAGACCTCCGGAAAGCCGTTCATCACTTGGCCTGGGAATTGGTCGAAGCCGGGGCCTCTGGCTTCCGCGTGGCAGTAGCGATGCTCAAAGGCTGGGAGGAAGTCGTAGCTTGCCTCGGCACGCTCCAATGTGGTGCGAGCTATGTTCCCCTTGAGATCACGGACGGGCGCTGGCTTTCGGTGCTGAGCAAGGCAGACTGCCACATGCTCTTGATGACCCCGGCCTCCTGCAGCGAGAGCAAGATCCCTCTGAGGCAGCAGCCGGACGTTCAGGTGAAAGAGATTGGAATGGAGTGGTTGCACCAAGCGCTTCAAGCATCAGAATCTCCCCAACATTATCCTGAGATCTCAGCAGGTGATACAGCCTACATCATCTTCACATCCGGATCCACCGGAGAACCGAAAGGAGTGGCAATCTCACACCGTTCCGCTTCGAACACATGCATCAGCGTCAATGAGCTTGTTCGTCTGAACAAGACCGACCGCGTGCCTAGCTTCATGTTGAGCCTTGCATAGCGGCATGATTCTAGAAGATGAGCCCAAAGCGAACCCTGGCCGATCCGTGCAACCGCAGAGCTTTCTGATTCTAAGGTTTTGGCACTGTCGAACCTGAATTTCGATCTCTCTGTGTATGACATCTTTGGGACGCTTGCAGCAGGTGCCACTATTGTTCTGGGCTGTTCCAGCAGATTGAGGGACTATCGCTACCTTTGTGAACTTGTCCTGAAGGAGGAGGTCAGCATTTGGAACTCAGTCCCCTTGAGGTTTGAGTTCCTGCTGCTATGTCCCGCTCTCCAGCATGGTTTTTTTTTCAATCAAGTTTGGCACCACTCTCCTACACGAGTCTTTCTGGACAGTCTTCCCTTTGCATTTTTCAAACTAAGGCTGGAAGAGTGGAATGACCATGCTGAGCGCTTGCCCATCCGTGCGGCCTTGATCAGCGGTGATGCCATCCGCACAAGTTTCGCACAAAAGGCCGGGCACCCGACTGTTGTGGCTCTATAAACCCGCTATGCAGCTGCACCCGAATCTTCGCAGTGACAGCCCCCCCCCCCCCCCCCCGCGCATTCCTGTTGCCAGGTCAAGCTGCGATTTCCGCAAATGAAGTTCCTGGCCTTGGGAGGGGCCACTGAGGCGTCCATATGGAGCAACTGCCACGAGTTCACGGACGACTCGCCCAGTGATCTTCCATTGGTGCTTTATGGAGGGCCTCTACCGAATCAGTGCATGTACGTCCTGGACTTTCTCCTGCGTGTCCGCCCTCCGTATGTCTTGGGCGAGATATTCATTGGAGGTCTAGGAGTTGCAAAGGAGTACTTCAACGATCCGGAGCGCACGAGTTCAGCTTTCATTTTGCACGAGAAGTTTGGTCGCTTGTACAGAACTGGTGATGAAGGTCGGTACCTTCCGAGTGGAGAGATTCAGATCATCGGCCGCATGGACCAACAAGTGAAGGTGAATGGATACCGTGTGGAGCTCGGGGAGATTGAGGCAACAGCCAATCAGGTCTTGAGCGGCGGCCGAGCTGTCGTCGTGGCGAAGCGAGATGCTCAAGGTGTGACACGTCTTCGCGGCTTCTTCTGCTTGGAACCTGGTGCTACAAAGGATGAGAAGGAGGTGAGCTCAGCTGTGCAAACTCACTTGCAAGCCGCTTTGCCCCTGTATATGTGGCCGGAAAGTTGGACTCATTTGCCCGAGATACCGCACAGTTTGAACGGGAAGGTGGACAAGAAGAAGCTTTGGGACCGCAGTTCGAATGCCATCTCGCAACAGCCTCCGGTGAAAGCTGTAGACCCATGTGCATCGCGCGTTCATTACGTGGAAGTCCTGTTGCAGCATTCGAGGGGCCTGCTACAAAAACCGGAATTGGACAAGGATGAGAACCTGGTCAGTGCAGGGATGTCGTCAATTCGCATGAGGGAGTTGAACGTCCGCATTTGCAAGGATCTGGGCATCAAAGTACCTACTCACGCTGTCATGGACCATCCGACCGTGGCGAAGTTTGCAGAGCACTTGCTGGACTTGGGTCGTCCTCCAGCAGAGCCCCAGGATCTTCTGCAGACTCCGAAATTGAGGCTTTTGGAGAGCTCGCGGATGTTGATTTCAGGATTCGCCAACATGTTTCCTAGCAGCTTCAGCAGCCTCTACCGAGGCACCGACTGCCAAACAACCGTACCTCTTAGCCGCTTCGACATCGAGGAATACTTCAGCCCGGATGAAGCCGGGAAGGCGTACACTCGCCATGGTGCCTTTCTTCCTTGCGTGGAAGCCTTCGATCCTGGCAGCTTTAACCTGAGTGATGCTGAGGCTGCAGGAATGGATCCACAACAAAGGCTCGGCCTGACAGTGGCAAAGTCAGCTCTGCCTTCAATGCGCGCTTTCAAGGACTTGGCGGTCTTCGTGGGGCAGATGAATTACGACTCGATGGTTGCAGCCCGGGCGCCAGCCCCCTATGGAAGCACCGGCATCGCACCCTCCATCGTTGCGAATCGCATCAGCTACTGCTTTGATTTGCGGGGTCCGAGCATGTCAGTGGACACAGCCTGCTCATCAAGCCTTGTGGCAGTGTATCTGGCCGCCAGCCATCGCGGGAATTCCCTGGTACTGGGCTCCACTGTCTTGCTGTCGCCGGACATGTACCTCACAGCTTGCAAAGCCGGTATGCTTTCTCGAAAGGGCCGCTGTGCCACCTTGGATCAGAGCGCAAATGGCTTTGCGCGAGGAGAAGGTGTGGCTGCAGTCTTGTTGGCACCAGACTTGGGAAACGCTCTCGAAGACAAGGCCCATCTGCTCAGCGCGGCTGTGAACCAGAGTGGTAAGAACAGTGCAATCACACATCCAAACTCCCATGCCCAAGAAGCGGTGATACGGCGGGCCCTGGGAAATGTTGGAACCTCCGTCATTCGTGCCCATGAACTTCACGGCACAGGGACCCCTCTTGGAGATCCTTTGGAGGCCGAGGCCCTCAGGAGGGTGATGGGCGAGAGGGGCGAGAGCGAGAGGGAGTCCGACGTGGTTCTGCAGGCGCTGAAGACACATTGGGGACATCTTGAGGGGTCAGCGGGCCTGGCTGGCTTTCTCAAGCAGGTCCTGTTGGCCCATAGCCAGGTTGCTGCCCCAAACTTACATCTGCGGCAACTCAATCGGGACGTTGAGCTGCCTGGTGCACGATTGCAGGTTTTTTCTTCTTCATTGTAACCTACGTAGACTTGGACTTCTGTGCTTTGAGAAGTGAGGTTGTCGGGCACCATGGTGCCCACGCTGGAGGCTGTGGGCCTGGAAGCGAGCTCCGGCAAAGTTGCCACGGTGTCTTCCTTCGGCTTTGGTGGCAGCAATGCATGTGCGACCTTGTCCATCTGTTCTGCGAGCCGCTCCAACATTCCCGGATGCCAAGTCACTCGGGTGGGAAAGTTCTTTCCGACTCGCTTCACCCCGGTGAAGCTCACCCGCATGCGTTGGCACAAGGTCCAAGACTCTGTTCTGCGAGTTGCGTTGTCCCTTGAGATCTCGCGACTGGATTTGGGCAGTCATGAAGAAGTTGAGAGATACGCAAACCCAGAGACGTGGCATGCATTGGGTAGCCTTCAGGCTCTTGCCTCTGCATCTTACCTGGTACCCGACGTGTGCCTGCGTGACCGAGGCTGTTCCGCTCGGCATCGCATGCTGGCCAGTGTCAGATGGCTCGCCAGAGCTTGCAGCTCTCGTTGAGAAATGCGCGCGACTTGTCTTGGCCCGTTTGCAGCAGACCGCCGAGGCCACAATGCAGACGGCTCAGCCTTTGATTCTCGCCGGCTTCGGCAAGTTCGCAGAACTTTGTTTCCATGCTGCCGCCAGCATGCTGCGCAGTGCACGGTGTGAGCAGCCATTGACCATGCAGGCGAAGACTTGTTTGGATCAAAGCAATGCGGTCGTTTTGCTCAGCATTTATGGTATCACGGAACATCAGTTCCTCAGGGGTGAGTGTGAGAGAGAGAGAGAGAGAGAGAGAGAGAGAGAGAGAGAGAGAGAGAGAGAGAGAGAGAGAGAGAGAGAGAGTGAGAGAGAGAGAGAGCACAGCGGAGAATCCAGTTGATGGGGAGCAGGGTCATGCTTGCTAGCGGACGTCGCAGGTCGTGCTGGTGGAGGCCAGTGACTGGCAGGAGGTGGCGACGGCTCTCTCCATGATGAGCTTGCCGCCAGCTTCTGAAGAGCCCATCTGCCGTGTGGGGGCCGGGACATTGGAAGTACCTCGGCTGGAAAGGTGGTGGCCCGAGTTGGTGCAGGACTCCGCGATCAGCGTTCGCACCGGCGGCCGCTACGTGATCACTGGTGGCAGTGGTGGATTGGGAACGGCTTGTGCGCAGTGGCTCCTGAACCAAGGTGCCGGCTCCTTGATACTTCTTTCCCGGAGACGCCCGGCCATGTGTGACGGATCTTGCCCGGCCGAGTGGCTGGAATGCGACGTCTCCTTGCCGGCGGCTTTGCAAGAGGCTATAAACCAGATACGCACAGAGGGCCCCGTGCACGGCATCACTCACGCCGCAGGAGTTCTCGCCGACAAACTGCTGGCAGAACAGACCACGGAAGATCTCCATTCGTGCCTGGCCTGCAAGATCGTCCCCGCATTGCTCCTGCCGCAGCTCGAGTGCGCTGATTGGATTGTGAACTTTAGCTCCGTGAGCTCTGTCTTGGGGAGTGCCGGGCAAGTTGCCTACAGCGCGGCCAACGGCTGCCTCGATGGGTTGGGCCAGACAGCCCCCGATCATGCTCCACGCGTGCTCACGATCCAGTGGGGCCCGTGAGCGGAGGGCATGGCCAAGCGTACCGAAGGTGCTTTGCAACATGCTGCACGGAGAGGTTGGACGCCGTTTCCTCGAAACTCCGGCCTAGCAGTCCTAGACCTGTTGCTTCGCTGTGGTGCGCAGGGGGCTATTTGTGCTCTGCACGACGGCGAATGTGGTGCTGGTGGTGATTGTGAAGGTGAACCCAGCGATTTGGTACAAGAGCCGCAGACCTCATCAGCTTCACCCTCCGTGAAGCCGACGGCAGCGGAAGCATCTTACGAGGAAGTGCTGAGCAGGGTGCGGAGGGTTGTTGCACAGACAGCGGAGGATGACACATCCGACACAAGCCCCTTGCATGAGGCCTTGACTTCCCTGAGTGTTACGGAGCTCAGACATCACTTAAAGGAAGAGTTCACGATGGATTTTCCCCAAACGCTGATCTTCTCATTTCCGACAGTGAAAGAGATCGCCGATCACATCAGCGGAGAGTTGAAAGACCCCTGGGTTGAGCTCAGAAGTTCCCATGCAGCTGGCATGGTCTTGTTCCTGCTGGGCGGTGCTGCCGCGGACGTGCAGAAGTCGTTTGGCGACTTTGCCAAAGGTTATAGTGGTCGAGTCTTTGCAGCTATGCCCCCAAGAGCGAGAGACATGACAATGGACCGAATCCTTCAGGATCTTGGACCGTCTCTGAAGCGAAGAATCCGAGACTTGAAGGAACCTTTCGCGATAGGTGGCCTATCCTTTGGGGCCACGGTGGCCATGGAGCTGGCCAGACACTGGGCTGAAGAAGCCCGGTATGTTGTGCTGCTTGACCCACGCAACATACCTCCCTACGCCTTGCCGGCAGCTTCTCTTCGTGAGCCGCTCTGGTACGAACGCATCTGCATCCAGATGGAATCATGCACCCTTCCGATGCCAGCAGTCCATGTCTTCGCAAGCACGGTGTCCCGACACAACGACGGCTTCAAGGCGAGTGCATCTCTAGGTTTCCAGCAGGACGATGAAGTTCATGACCGGCTCGAGAAGATCTTCAACAACGCCATCTTGCGTGTCCCGACAAGCGCGGACCACTTCGAATTCCTAAGTGGTGTGAGTGCCTGCGAGCTTGCGGAGAGGATTGTGGAGGTCATGGAGCTTGAAAAGTTCGATGAAGCACATGAGAAAGTTCCAGATTGTCAGGGGCCCAACATGTGGGCAGAAGTTGCAGGCTTCAGTTGCAACTTTCCAGCAGGACAACAGGGATTCGATGCTGTCCTCCAGTCTTTGCTCCGTGGCAGTGACGGTGTCTCAACAATCCCCTTCTCCAGACTGGACTTGGATGCAAGCTCCGTGTACACCACTCACGCGGCTTGCATCCCAGCGGTGGAGCTCTTTGATCACGAGAGCTTTAAGATCAAGATCCCCGAGGCCCACGCTATGGACCCACAGCAGCGCATACTCTTGGAACAGTCAGCAGTGGCCTTGGGCTCATTGCGCACACATGATCGCCCGCTTAGCCTCGGAGTTTGGGTCGGTCAGGCGAACCATGACTGGCTTTGTCGGAGTTGGCAGAGTACTTCGCCGTTTGCAGCCGGTGGTGCTTCGCCGTCCATCTCTGCAAACAGGCTCAGCTACATCTTCCGGCTTCTCGGCCCGAGTGTTGTGGTGGACACGGCCTGTTCTTCCAGCTTAGTGGCTCTCTGCATGGCTCGGGATGCAGGGGCCGGAGCTCTAGTCGCAGGCACTCATGTGTTTGCTGATGTCCACATGTTCGAAAAAGCTTGCAGCACAACTGCGCTGTCAACTCGTGGCCGCTGCTTCACCTTCGATGCGTCGGCCGATGGCTACAGCCGTGGGGAGGGCGTGGGCGTTCTGAGGCTGCAATCCGGGACGTCTGCCGGTGCAGGCTCGGAGGGAGCTGAGACGCTCTTTGCTTCCGCTTGAAGTGGTGCTGCCAGCTAGTCCTCGACAAGTATCAGGATAAGACTAGGAGGACCCAGAACCCAGACGTCAAGAGCATGTCAGCATGTCTTTCAGGCCTGCTGGGCATCGAGGCCGCCGCCACGAACCACAACGGGCGCAGCGCCAGCCTCACAGCGCCCAACGGCCCCGTGCAGCAAGCTCTCTTCCGCAGGGTTCTGTCGCAGGCTGGCGTGGCGGGTGCGCACGTGGACCTAGTGGAGGTGCATGGCACAGGCACGAAGCTCGGCGACCCCATTGAGGCACAGTCCACGGCTGAGGTTTTCGAGTCGCCTGGCCTCGTCCTTGGAGCGGTGAAGTCGAACATGGGCCACCTCGAGGGGTCTGCAGGTATGGCGGGCATCTTCAAGCTGATCACGGTTCTCCGTTCACAGGTTGCCCCCCCGAACCTGCACATCTACCAGCTCAACCAGCACGTCTCCTACTCCGGCTTCTTCCCCGATGCCCTCATGCAGCTGACCCCGAGCCGCGGCGCCGTCTCCTCCTTCGGCTTTGGGGGCAGCAACGCGCAAGCCATGCTGGTGCCGGGGGAGAAAGGGGAGCACATTGTCGACGCCGGGCCTGCCATGCCAGCTAAGAAGGTCTGGCTGCTGTCTGTGTCTTTGCAGTGCTTCGGTGTTCTTTCCGTGAGCCATGCCCCAGGCCTTCTTGCCCATCCAGCGCTGGCTGAACCCGTTGCTTCGGCGTCGGAGTGGCTTCTGCTTCGACCTGCGACTGGAGCGATGCAGGCAGGCGTTTCAGGACCACGCGGTTGCAGGACAGCTGAGGTACCTATAGCGTAGCAACATGTGGCAAGAGTGTGACAGATGTAGCAGCCGCACAGTGCTGTCGATGCTGGGCACGTGCAGGACGCATCCTGGTGCCGGCCGCAGGCCTGCTGACCATGATGGCCGCCGCGCAGGCAGAAGCAGCACGTGAAGCAGCGCATGCACATCTCAGCAAGCTTTCGGCTCATCTCTCCGACGTCGTCTTCAAGGAGGCTACTCACTTGAAAGCCCCGGTGTCGCTTGAGCTCAAGGGCCAGGAAGTCGTGGTGCGAGCTGCCGAGCGTATCACGGTGGAAGCCGCAGCAGTAACGGTCGGCGACCAGATGCCAAAGCTTCCTGGCGGCGTGGACCTCGCCACCCTCCGTGACGCTTGCACAAATTTGATTGGGACTGAGAGCTTGCAGAGCTTCTATGCCAGTCTTGAAAGGCAAGGTGTGCAGATGGGTGCACGGTTCCGTGTGCTTCAGTCGGTACGCTGCAGTGACATGAGTGCCGTTGCCGAGCTACGACTACCTGCCGCAGCAGAGACTTGGGAACATGCCCTTCAACTTCCGAACTGGAGCCTTTTGGACGGCGGAATTCAGTTGCTGGGCTTCCTGGGGCACGCCCGTGCTGGCGTGTGTATTCCCTTTTCCGTGAAATCATGCTGGCTTGCTGAAGTCCCTCTCAACGGTCGATTGCCCAAGCTGACCGCCTATGCAAGCATCACGTCCCTTGAAGAAGGCACGATCCAAGGAGATGTCGCGCTTGCAGCTGAGAGCGGAGAGGTAGTTGCCGTGGTCACGGGTCTTCTTGCCCGCAGTGTGGCTCCTGTCAATGTGGCTCCTGACGATGTGGAGATGCGCAGGGCTTCGACCGCGGCGGGCAGCTTTCAGGGTTTGGCGGAGGCTGGTGACGAGGACGCGCTGAGGATGCAGGAGGGGGGGATGAACGTTCTTGCCCTCCGATGTTGGAGGGAGCTCCGTGCCGAGCAGCAAATCCAACGCCTGGAGCATTGCTGCGCAGAAGTGTTGGCCACACTGCAGCAGGCAGCCCGCGCAGGTGTGCCGTGGCAGGTGATTGTTGCTGGCGGCGGTCGGTTTGCACAGGCGTGCTTCAGCGCTGCAGCCAGCATGCTGCGCAGTGCCCAATGTGAGCAGGAACTTCATGTGCAGGCGCCTGGTGGTTGGGTTTGTAAGTTGCCTTCCCCAAGCTGTTTGGAAAGTTTAGGCTCTAAGAGGAGCGAGGACCACTTAGACCGTCTTGTAATGCGTGGTACTTTGGCGACCAGGTCGTGCTGGTGGAGGCCAGTGACTGGCAGGAGGTGGCGACGGCTCTCTCCATGATGAGCTTGCCGCCAGCTTCTGAAGAGCCCATCTGCCGTGTGGGGGCCGGGACATTGGAAGTACCTCGGCTGGAAAGGTGGCGGCCCGAGTTGGTGCAGGACGCCGCGATCTGCGTTCGCACCGGCGGCCGCTACGTGATCACTGGTGGCAGTGGTGGATTGGGAACGGCCTGCGTGCAGTGGCTCCTGAACCAAGGTGCCGGCTCCTTGATACTTCTTTCCCGGAGGCGCCCGGCCATGTGTGACGGATCTTGCCCGGCCGAGTGGCTGGAATGCGACGTCTCCTTGCCGGCGGCTTTGCAAGAGGCCATAAACCAGATACGGACAGGGGGCCCTGTGCACGGCATCATTCACGCCGCGGGAGTTCTCGCCGACAAGCTGCTGGCAGAACAGACCGCAGAAGATCTCCATTCGTGCCTGGCCTGCAAGATCGTCCCCGCATTGCTCCTGCCGCAGCTCGAGTGCGAGGATTGGATTGTGAACTTTAGCTCCGTGAGCTCTGTCTTGGGGAGTGCCGGGCAAGTTGCCTACAGCGCGGCCAACGGCTGCCTCGATGGGTTGGGCCAGACAGCTCCGGATCATGCTCCACGCGTGCTCACGATCCAGTGGGGCCCGTGGGCGGAGGCTGGGTGAATGTTCATTGTTGTTGTGGTGGGTGCATGCTGTGCATACTGTGTCCGTCAGTTTTTGGCTTGCACATGTCCTTCGTGCGTCTGAGGCAGGCATGGCTGCTAGGCCGCAGGCCTTGCGCCGGGCACGGCAGCACGGCTTCGGTGCCTTCAAGACGGACCAGGGCATCGCCATCTTGGAGCAACTCTTGACTCGGAATGTGCAGGGCCATGTGTGTGCAGTCCAAATCAGCTGGGAGCATTTCCACTGGCCTGGCCACGCGGCGGCGGCTCTCACATCGCGCTTTAAGCTTGGCCTCCAGTCGCGACAACCAATGGTGGCTAATTACAGCGGAACCCCAGCAGTCAGAAGCCAGGCCCTCGGCGAGTGAGCTTTAACTTTGAACGGAATTCATTAGCCACCACTGCAACCCTCTCAAGCTTCGCTGTGTAAGGCGAGATCACTTCTCCAGAGGCTCCTTGCCAAGCTACTGGGACACATGCCCGAGGCCGACCAGCCACTGATGGATGCAGGGCTGGATTCTCTTCTGGCGGTAGATCTCGCAAACCAGGTTTCCTTGCAACTTGCTCGACGGCTCCCATCCACCTGGGCCTTTGACCACCCGACCGTGAATGCTATGGTGCGCGGGCTGGCCGAAACGACGGCGATGCGGATGGAGACGCTGCCAGAGCCAGGCAGAGCAGCAGCATCTGTGACTGTGTCATCCGCGCGATGCCTGTTACCCAATTGCCCCAGCTTCTTTGAGGGCGAGGACTGCATCGTGCGAATGCCGTATGCCCGCATGGATCTCGATGCTTGCTTTGACTCTGAGGGTTCGCAGGGCATGTCTTACACAATGCATGCTGCATGCATGGCCGGAGTCGAGCTTTTCGATGGTGAGCACTTTGGAATCAAGCTTCCTGAAGCAAGCATGATGGACCCGCAACAGCGGCTCCTTTTGCAGGCGGCTAGGGCAGCGGGGTGCGATCTGCTTAATGACTCAGATGCTGCGGTTATCATTGGGCAAGCGAATCACGACTGGGCATCGGAAGCTCATTCTTCCAGTCCTTTTCTTGGCACGGGCGTGTCGCCAGCCATCACGAGTAATCGCATCAGCTTTCATTTCTCTTTGAAAGGACCAAGCATGACCATTGACACCGCTTGTTCATCCAGCCTTGTAGCGCTGGCAGTCGCCCTGAGCCTGCCCGGCCCTGCACTGATGGGCGCCACGCACGTCATGACGAGCACCCTGCCATTTATCGGCTGTTGCCAAGCTCAGATGCTATCTAAGCGTGGCCGCTGCCTCACCTTCGATGCGTCGGCCGATGGCTACAGCCGTGGGGAGGGCGTGGGCGTTCTCAGGCTGCAATCCGGGACGTCTGCCGGTGCAGGCTCGGAGGGAGCTGAGACGCTTTTTGCTTCCGCTTGAAGTGGTGCTGCCAGCTAGTCCTCGACAAGTATCAGGATAAGACTAGGAGGACCCAGAACCCAGACGTCAAGAGCATGTCAGCATGTCTTTCAGGCCTGCTGGGCATCGAGGCCGCCGCCACGAACCACAACGGGCGCAGCGCCAGCCTCACAGCGCCCAACGGCCCCGTGCAGCAAGCTCTCTTCCGCAGGGTTCTGTCGCAGGCTGGCGTGGAGGGTGCGCACGTGGACCTAGTGGAGATGCATGGCACAGGCACGAAGCTCGGCGACCCCATTGAGGCACAGTCCACGGCTGAGGTTTTCGAGTCGCGTGGCCTCGTCCTTGGAGCGGTGAAGTCGAACATGGGCCACCTCGAGGGGTCTGCAGGTATGGCGGGCATCTTCAAGCTGATCACGGTTCTCCGTTCACAGGTTGCCCCCCCGAACCTGCACATCTACCAGCTCAACCAGCACGTCTCCTACTCCGGCTTCTTCCCCGATGCCCTCATGCAGCTGACCCCGAGCCGCGGCGCCGTCTCCTCCTTCGGCTTTGGGGGCAGCAACGCGCAAGCCATGCTGGTGCCGGGGGAGAAAGGGGAGCACATTGTCGACGCCGGGCCTGCCATGCCAGCTAAGAAGGTCTGGCTGCTGTCTGTGTCTTTGCAGTGCTTCGGTGTTCTTTCCGTGAGCCATGCCCCAGGCCTTCTTGCCCATCCAGCGCTGGCTGAACCCGTTGCTTCGGCGTCGGAGTGGCTTCTGCTTCGACCTGCGACTGGAGCGATGCAGGCAGGCGTTTCAGGACCACGCGGTTGCAGGACAGCTGAGGTACCTATAGCGTAGCAACATGTGGCAAGAGTGTGACAGATGTAGCAGCCGCACAGTGCTGTCGATGCTTGGCACGTGCAGGACGCATCCTGGTGCCGGCCGCAGGCCTGCTGACCATGATGGCCGCCGCGCAGGCAGAAGCAGCACGTGAAGCAGCGCATGCACATCTCAGCAAGCTTTCGGCTCATCTCTCCGACGTCGTCTTCAAGGAGGCTACTCACTTGAAAGCCCCGGTGTCGCTTGAGCTCAAGGGCCAGGAAGTCGTGGTGCGAGCTGCCGAGCGTATCACGGTGGAAGCCGCAGCAGTAACGGTCGGCGACCAGATGCCAAAGCTTCCTGGCGGCGTGGACCTCGCCACCCTCCGTGATGCTTGCACAAATTTGATTGGGACTGAGAGCTTGCAGAGCTTCTATGCCAGTCTTGAAAGGCAAGGTGTGCAGATGGGTGCACGGTTCCGTGTGCTTCAGTCGGTACGCTGCAGTGACATGAGTGCCGTTGCCGAGCTACGACTACCTGCCGCAGCAGAGACTTGGGAACATGCCCTTCAACTTCCGAACTGGAGCCTTTTGGACGGCGGAATTCAGTTGCTGGGCTTCCTGGGGCACGCCCGTGCTGGAGTGTGTATTCCCTTTTCCGTGAAATCATGCTGGCTTGCTGAAGTCCCTCTCAACGGTCGATTGCCCAAGCTGACCGCCTATGCAAGCATCACGTCCCGTGAAGAAGGCACGATCCAAGGAGATGTCGCGCTTGCAGCTGAGAGCGGAGAGGTAGTTGCCGTGGTCACGGGTCTTCTTGCCCGCAGTGTGGCTCCTGTCAATGTGGCTCCTGACGACGTGGAGATGCGCAGGGACTCGTACAAGATATCTTGGCTGAAACAAGAAGGGCGGGCTTCGACCGCGGCGGGCAGCTTTCAGGGTTTGGCGGAGGCTGGTGACGAGGACGCGCTGAGGACGGAGGAGGGGGGGAGGAACATTCTTGCCCTCCGATGTTGGAGGGAGCTCCCTGCCGAGCAGCAAATCCAACGCCTGGAGCATTGCTGCGCAGAAGTGTTGGCCACACTGCAGCAGGCAGCCCGCGCAGGTGTGCCGTGGCAGGTGATTGTTGCTGGCGGCGGTCGGTTTGCACAGGCGTGCTTCAGCGCTGCAGCCAGCATGCTGCGCAGTGCCCAATGTGAGCAGGAACTTCATGTGCAGGCGCCTGGTGGTTGGGTTTGTAAGTTGCCTTCCCCAAGCTGTTTGGAAAGTTTAGGCTCCAAGAGAGGAGCGAGGACCACTTAGACCGTCTTGTAATGCGTGGTACTTTGGCGACCAGGTCGGTGGAGGCCAGTGACTGGCAGGAGGTGGCGACGGCTCTCTCCATGGTGAGCTTGCCGCCAGCTTCTGAAGAGCCCATCTGCCGTGTGGGGGCCGGGACATTGGAAGTACCTCGGCTGGAAAGGTGGTGGCCCGAATTGGTGCAGGACGCCGCGATCTGCGTTCGCACCGGCGGCCGCTACGTGATCACTGGTGGCAGTGGTGGATTGGGAACGGCCTGTGCAAAGTGGCTCCTGAACCAAGGTGCCGGCTCCTTGATACTTCTTTCCCGGAGGCGCCCGGCCATGTGTGACGGATCTTGCCCGGCCGAGTGGCTGGAATGCGACGTCTCCTTGCCGGCGGCTTTGCAAGAGTCCATGGACCGGATACGGACAGGGGGCCCTGTGCACGGCATCATTCACGCCGCGGGAGTTCTCGCCGACAAGCTGCTGGCAGAACAGACCGCAGAAGATCTCCATTCGTGCCTGGCCTGCAAGATCGTCCCCGCATTGCTCCTGCCGCAGCTCGGGTGCGAGGATTGGATTGTGAACTTTAGCTCCGTGAGCTCTGTCTTGGGGAGTGCCGGGCAAGTTGCCTACAGCGCGGCCAACGGCTGCCTCGATGGGTTGGGCCAGACAGCCCCCGATCATGCTCCACGCGTGCTCACGATCCAGTGGGGCCCGTGGGCGGAGGCTGGGTGAATGTTCGTTGTTGTTGTGGTGGGTGCATGCTGTGCATACTGTGTCCGTCAGTTTTTGGCTTGCACATGTCGTTCGTGCGTCTGAGGCAGGCATGGCTGCTAGGCCGCAGGCCTTGCACCGGGCACGGCAGCACGGCTTCGGTGCCTTCAAGACGGACCAGGGCATCGCCATCTTGGAGCAACTCTTGACTCGGAATGTGCAGGGCCATGTGTGTGCAGTCCAAATCAGCTGGGAGCATTTCCACTGGCCTGGCCACGCGGCGGCGGCTCTCACATCGCGCTTTAAGCTTGGCCTCCAGTCGCGACAACCAATGGTGGCTACAGCGGAACCCCAGCAGTCAGAAGCCAGGCCCTCGGCGAGTGAGCTTTAACTTTGAACGGAAGACGTTCTCCGCGGGCGGACAGAGTTGTCTTTGATTTATAGTCGCCCATAGAGGCGACGCGAAACGTAGGAATTTCAAATTTTACAACTTATTTAAAATCCGTGCGCTCTTGATTTCATGTCACACTTTTACTTTGACGTGTAATCAGTTGTTCGAGTGCAAAAGCCTTTGGCCTAAGTTCAGTGTGTCCGTAGGTCACGTGTCAGCACATGCACATAGCTGGGAAACACATTGCAGTGACCGTTGACTGAACAATTTTTCTCGTCCCATGGACTTCGGCGACGCCCTCGCCGCTGGTTCTTCAGGCCGTTCCGAGGAGAGCTCTACCAGCACCCGCGAGCTTCACAGTCAGCACATTTACGAGCTCCAATTGGAGGTCAACGCCCTCCGTGCTGAAATTCAGACTCTCAGGTCCGCATTGCAGGCTTTGGAAGAGTCCCTTGCTCGTGCCTGGGTGAACCAGACCGGCCACCACCAACGTCTCTCGTGGCTCGAAGGGATTATTCAGAGCTTGAGGACTGCCTGTCGGGTGTTTCTTGAGCCAGGCGTGCAGTCTGCCTCAGACCTGCCATAATTTTGACCTTTGCTGACTTTTCAATTGGGATATGGCGGGTCAGCCTAACTCAGACGCTTTGCTTGGGCCATCCGAATTTCATGCGGCCTTGGTCGCTGCCGAGAGGCCGCTTGTTCTGGATGCTCAGTCTCTTCTCATCAAGGACTTGTCTTGGCACATAAAGGTGGGCGAGGCGTCTCGAAAGACTCCTCTTCTCCCTTGGGAGACGGGTCCCCTTTCTTGGATCTTTGGTAGGCCACTCAAGAGGCCGCGTCTGGAGCTACCTCGGGACCTGTCTCCCGATTCAGGATCTGCTGTTGATGCGGGGGTGCCTCTGGTGCATCCACAGCCGGTGCCCAACTTTGCAAGGGAGCGTCTTAGGATTGCAGCTCTCCTGGCTACAGACGACAGTTCTCGCTGGGAAGCTCTGAGGAAGTTCAGGACGCTGGTTTTGCTTGACCCGGCGCTGTCTCAGGTGGGGCAGTCACTTGCGGCTGAGGCTTTGATTCTGCGAGACGGCGATCAGATGAGGCGAACTTTCTTGGATGTCTTCCATGGCAAGAGTACAGCTACCTTAGTGAAGAGAGCCTCGTCGCTTTGGAGGTTTGCCAACTTTTGTTTTGACAATGGTCTGGGAAATCCGCTCGGGGCTGGCGAGAAGGTTCTGTACCGATACATGTCGCACCTCGAGGAACATGGCAAGCCGACATCCGCCTCGGCTTTCCTTCAGGCCTGGAACTTCGCTGTCCACACTTTGAAGCTCTGTAGCCCGGACGCTTTGGGGGCCTTGTCTGCTAGAGTGAAGGGTGCTGCGCAGCGCATGTACTCCTTGAAGAGGAAGCTTGTTCAGGCAGTACCTTTGACAGTGAAGCAGGTGAAAGGCCTGGAGTACGTGGTCCTGAAGTCCCCGTACCCCCATTGGCGAATCATTGCGGGTCACCTCTTGATGTGCATAGGGTCTAGCTGCCGATTCGCCGATTCCTTGCAGCTGACCAGCCTCAAGGTCAGCACTGCTCAGGGTGTTACCCTGGTTGAGGCAGAGAGCTCGAAGTGGAAGACGGCTTCGAGGAAGGACCAGCTCCTTCCTTTGGCCTCCTTGGGAAAGTTCTTCGCTGAGGAGTCGTGGGGAGAAGTTTGGGCTAAGGAGCGCGAGGCTGCTGGTCTTGGCCTCGGCCCGGCGCTCCCGGCTTTCTCCGAGGTGACTGGTGAGTGGCTTAACCGTCCTATGTCCACGGGGGAGGCCACTTGTTATCTTAGGGAGTTCATGACCGCGGCTTCCCAGATGACTGCTGGTTTAGGGTGTCATTCTCTGAAGTGCACTGTCTTGTCTTGGGCTGCAAAATCCACGGATGTCCCTCTCGCTGATCGACGTTTGCTGGGGCATCACATAGATCCGGGAGTGGTGTCGCCGCTTACTTATGCGAGGGACGAGCAGACCCGACTCATGAAGGTAGTTCATCTTTTGGTGGAAAAGATCAGGAAAGGAGCCTTCAAGCCGGATGCCTCGAAGGTCTGGCGCCTCGCGAAGCTGATTGAGTCTGGTGGCACGGAGCTGCTTATTGAACAGACTGTGCAAGGCGATCCCTCTATGGAGGAGTCCGATGACGAGGAAGGCGACTTCGGCGACGGGGACATGGCCGCTGGAGGAGCGTGCGCCTCGATGGAGCGATTGAGTGCAGCTGAGCTGGACATTGCTAAAGATAGTCGGATGCATGTCTACTCGAGGGTGGTGCACATCCTGAAAGGATCCAAGTTCCTATGTGGGAGGAACCTCTCTCCAAACTATGAGGCCATCGATCCGGATGTTCCCCTCCGAGACTTGCCGGTATGCGCTCAGTGCTCGCAGAAGTACCAGCAGTGATTTTGGGATCGAGGGGTGAGTTCTGTGTCAGAGTCCGAAATTTTGTCGTGTGTTCCTGGGCCTGACCTGGCGGAGCCCCAATTGGGCGTTGACCGCTGGGCGTTGAGGGCGCAAGAGCAGGAACAAACTCGCCAGACAATTCGAGCCTCACCTTTGCCAGACCTGGCGGAGTCCCCCTACTGGGGGCGTTGGCCGTTGGGCGTCGAGGGCGTAAAGGGTGGAGATTTGAGCCTCACCTTATCCTGACCTAACGGAGACCCCACGTCGGGGCGTTGTCCGTTGGGCGTCGAGGGCGTAAGGTCGTGGGGCGCTCTTCACTTTGGGCATTCCGTGGCCTCACCACAGTAACAGTGTGACCTTGTCTCGCGCGAAAGGAATTATGACTGCAGGCGCGAGTGGGGCAGGCAGTCCTACGGGCGTTGTGCCGAGCTCTTGGTGGTTCTGATTCTCTGAGCTGCATCCAAAGTTGCCTTGCTGACGACAGTCCTGACTTGTTGGCTAGAGCGAGGAAGAGCGCAGTTCAGGCCGTCCTTGAAGGACGGGACAGTAGCAGCCATGAATTCGACAATTGACAGCGAAGCCACGTTCGCTGCCCGGGCCACCGAGCTCGGCATGGAGCGCGCTCTCTTGGATTTGCTTGTGAACAACAACGTGAAGACGATGGGCGCGCTAGCCTTTGTGAGCCCCTATCAAATCGGTCAAGCAGATGAGAAACCTCTTCTTGAAGCCCTCAAAGCCCTGATAGGGCGCGACTTGACCGCGAAGGAGCTGATCCCAGTCAGGCGGTTGTGGTTTGAAGCCTCGACCACAGTGATGGGGGAGTTGAAGCAGAAAGTAGAAAGAAATGACTCTGCTGAACCAGTTCGTCTAGCCATAGCGGAAAGAACAACACGTCTGGATGAGCAGAAAAAGCGCCTTGTGGGCGTGTGCATCAACAGTGAGTCTGAACCTTCTCACCGCCTTGTGGATGTTGTCTTCCAGCAGGGCGCGGATCAGCAGCTGACGTGGTTGCCTTGGGAGAAGTTGACAAGTCGGGCTCATGAGTTGACGCATTCTCGCTCCGACAACGCCATCCTGTTTGATGCTCAGGGCAACATGAGGCTGACTAAGAAGATGCAGGAGAGCCAGTGTACTCTGACAGGTGAGCTCCAAGCTCGACAAGCGCTTCAGAGGCGCGCGTTGGCGTATGACCTCGCCCGCTTGTGTGACTATGCTGTCATGGAAACCTACCATGAGGAGTTGTTCCAGCTCCTCACTCGGCCTCCACCTCCCAATGCCCTCTACGTCTCAATGGGCCAAATTCGAGAAGCTGATAAGCACTTGTTCATCAGGATCGCAGAGCAAACCCGGGGCTCTCTCACGGCTCGCCCGGATGGTGCTAAGCCTTTGCAACAGCAGCTCGAGCTTCTCAAGAACCATCCTCAGGTGCAGTTCTTCTTGATGCCACCGCAGAAGCCTCTCCGCTACTCTCCTTATGATGGCAAAGGGGAGGGCAAGAAGGGAGCTGGAGGCAAGGGAAAAGGGAAAGCATCGACCGGTGCTCCCGCAGGAGGGGCGGCGCAAGTGGACCTCCCATCTGGATGCAGTGCCAAACACAATGGCAAGCCAATATGCTTTGCGTACAACAGGGCGGGCTGTAAGTTTGCCAAGGATGGCAAGCGGTGCAGACGAGGTTTCCATATATTTGGAAGTGTTTCAAGGAGCACAGCTATAGCGCTTGCCCGCTCGGCGGGGCCTGACTCGGTGGTGACACTTCTGAGGCTTCGGTGCATGACGCTGCTCCCCGTCTTCAAGCGACGGCCCTTCTCGACATTTTCGAGTCGCTGCCTAATGAGGTTGCGCCTCGCCCTGGATCGACTTCTTCAACGAAGGTGTTTCAAGCTGGGGCCTACATTTTCGGTGTGCTGGCCGGTCTACGCCGGTCTTGCGCCTTGCATGCTGAGAGTATCAAACCCTTTTGCCGTTTTGTAGTGGAAAACACTCCTGAGGAGTTTGTTTTCAGTAACATTGCTGTCTTTGCGAACTTACGGACTGAGATGCACCTAGATCCTAATAATCTGGAGGGCACTTTGAACTTTGCCATTGCCCTGTCTTCCTTCGAAAGCGGACAGATTCGACTTGAAGGCGGGCCGCAGGGTTCTGAGGCCCTTTTGGATGTCAAGCCAGGCGTCTTCTTTGATGCCCGGACTCGACGCCACGGGACCTGTGACTGGACAGGTCAGCGAGTCGTTCTTGTGGCATTCAGCCTCAGGGGCTCCGATCGCCTTTCTGCAAAGGACGCCCAGACCCTAGCATCCCTAGGGTTTAGGCCCCCTTACCCGGGTGTAAATAATCTGCATTTGGCAAGCCAGCTTTCAACGTCAGATGCGCTGGCGCATGTCTCTGCAGCTTCGCCCGGCTTTCCTCCTGTGCCTCCGAATGCTCCTGCCTTTGTTGAGGTGTTCGCTGGCTGTGCTCGCTTGTCAGCTACGTTCGCCCGGGTTGGTTTCAAGGTCATGCCCTTTGATGGCCCTCGGAACCCGCATCAGCCTGAGCATCCTGTGTGCACGCTTGACCTGACATTGCCGATTTGCCAACAGATCTTCTTGAGCCGCCTCGAGAATTCCAGTGTCTTCTTGATTCACTTTGGGTTGCCTTGTGGCACAGGATCGCGTGCCCGCGAGGCGCCACTTCCCCAACATCTGCGAGCCAGTGGTGCTCCTCAGCCTCGCCCGCTCCGAGACCATGTGCACGTCTTGGGCCTCCCTTCCTTGAGTCCTCAACAGTCTGCTAGAGTGGAGGCCGCCAACCGACTGGCCGAGTTCGTGGTGCAGGTGCTTGTGCGAGCACATGATCGAGGCTGGCGCATTGTCATCGAGAACCCCGTTCGTTCTTGGATGTGGAGTGTTCTAGCCCACTTTGTGCGCGCGCTTGACAAGCCTCGCTTTCGGTCATGGTACTCCGAGCTGTTCACTTTTGATTTTGATCAATGCTGCTGGGGCGGTCGCCGTCGCAAAACTTCCAGGTTCTTGACCAATGTGCCCGAGCTTCGCTCCTTGGTGGCTTCTTGTCAAAATGATCACCCTCACGAGCCGTACCGCATCTTCAGAGGTGCGGCCTCTTCTTGGAAATTCGACACAGCTTCCGAGGCCGAGTATCCTTTGCCTTTGTGCGAACAGTACGTTCGCCTCTTGTGCCCGCTGGTCAATGCCCAGCCGCCCAACCTGCCTAGGCCTTTGGTTCGTCAGGTTCATCGGAAGCCTCCTGTCGTGCCTGAGTACAAATCCTTCACAAATGTCCGCCCTGAAAGTGGTGAGTTTCGCGAGCTCGCTTCAGATCGGGGTGTTGGCGGGAGCAGCTCAACTCAGGGCTCCACGTTTGGAGTCTTTCACTCTAAGGGTGAGTTCCTTGAGAAGGCGCTGGAAGTTGAGCACCCCTTTGATTCCGCCTTTGCCATTGACGATCAGACCAAAAGGAACGTCTTCGAGTTGCTCACCATGGGTCTCCTGGGCCCTGCTCGCAGGCGGATGGACACTCAGAAAAAGCTTTCAGCGTTGAAGCGTGAGCTTGCCGTCGAGGAGAAGCGTTTTCACGCCTCCCTTCCGGAGCACGCCCAAAAGGTGCTCAAGGGGAAGAACATCTTGTTGTGGAAGAAGCTCCTTGAGGAGACCGGGTTCCCAGACATCACGGTCGCTGAGCTCATGGAGGGCGTCCCACTGGTCGGTAGGCCTAGTAAGTCTTCCTTGTATGGGTGGAAGGAGCAGCCGGCGACCACAACGTTGGATGATCTTCTTGTTTCCTCCGTGTGGAGGAACCCTGCTCTGGCGGCGAAGGGCAGAGTTGGGGACGACCCCGTCCTAGCCGAGAAAATCTGGCAGGCTACACTTTCGGAGGTGGAGAGGGGCTTCATCTCGGGGCCCTACGATTCGGAAGAGGACGTTAAGAAGGCCCTTGGAGTCTCTCACATCTGCTGCAGCCGGCGCTTTGGGGTGAAGCAAGGTGCAGGCGATGCTTTGAAGTATCGCCCCATCGACGACTTCAAGGAGAGTGCCATAAATTCTGCCTACCACGCGGTGGATCGCTTGCAGCTGCATGACGTCGACTACTTTGTTTCCTTGATAAGGTTTCTGGCGAACTCCGTGGACGACTCGGGTGCAGTCAATGTCGAGCTGTCCGACGGGACAGTGCTGAGTGGGGCTGTGCACAGTGACTTTCGATCGGGGCGGCGCTGGCTTGGAAGGTGTCTCGATCTGGAAAAGGCGTATAAGCAGGTTCCCATATTGGCCGCTCACTTGCCCCTAGCCGTCATAATGGTATGGGACCCGAACACCAGCCGCAACAGATATTTTACCACTTGGAGCATGCCGTTCGGCGCATGCGCGGCCGTGTTTGGATTCAATCGCATATCCAGGTCGCTCTTACATCTGGCATCGCACCTTTGCGCCGTCATAGGAGGCGTGTATTTTGATGATTATCCTATGATTGAGCCTGCTGAGTCTTCTAGGATGTGCAGCCTCTCGGTGGAAACCCTGCTTGACTCCTTGGGATGGTCTTATGCCGTCGGTGACGACAAGGGTCAGCCTTTTGAGGAAACCTTCAACCTCCTTGGCATGCGGCTGGGCGTTTCTAGAATCATGGATGACATCCTCGAGCTCGAGAACAAGCCCAGCCGGGTCCAGAAGCTCGTTGAGGCAGCCAGGAGAATGGCTGCGAGTGGGGTTGTGAGCAAGAGTGACTCTGCATCCCTTCATGGCCAACTGAACTTCATGGTGGGCTTCGCTTCCGGCCGTTCCTTGAAATTTGCTGCGCGAGCCTTGTCAAACCTTTATCACTTTCCACGGGATCAGCCTGACGAGGAGGTGAAGTCCTTGGGCCGCTACCTTGAGTCTGCGCTTTTGAGCTTGGAGCCCAAGGTCATCAGGCTGAGGTCAGGCGGGAGGCCGGTGTCAGTCTTCAGCGACGCCTCTTACGAAGATGGCGTGGCGGCATGGGGCATTGTCTTGGCAGACCCTGTCTCTGGTGAGAGGCTGGTAGCTGGCGGGATTGTAGATGATCGCCTTGTGCAGTTTTGGCTTGATGAAGGAGTTGAACAAGTCATTTCACAGGCCGAGGCCTTTGCTTTGGTTCTGGCAAGGAGAGCTTTCAAGGACCACCTGCAGTGCCGCAGATGCGTGTTCTATGTCGACAATGATGCGGTGCGCTATGTATGCATTAAGGCGAGCAGTCCGAGCCGAACCCTCCTCTCCTTGGCCTGCTCCTTTTACGCCAGTGAGTCTCATGACGGAGTCATTTCATGGCTGGAGCGTGTTCCTTCTGCTAGCAATATCGCTGATCTCCCTAGCAGGGGAGAATGCGCTGAGGCGGCAAAGCTGATAGGAGGCAAGATTGTCGACTGCAGTCAGATTGCATCGGACCTGACTTCGGAAATTTTGTCCGTGGATGATCTTCCGTGGAGCCTTCTCGCTACGTCCTACAAGGACAAAGCACCTCCGATCTTCTTGTGACTGCATTCGGACGTCTGCTGGGGAATGACGGGTCCGTTGAAGGAAACAGGTTCGCCTGTGTTATCCTTGGATCGTCGGTGGTGCACATGTTTCTCCCCTTGATCTGATCGCAGTCCGAAGGTGCCAAAATAGCGAAGGTGTCCGAGTGATTGCAAGTGAAGCTTCAATATTTGAAGATTGCTTCTTTTTTATAACATATGATTGATTGGGCTATGCCCGAATATATGATTGTTTTTAACCACGTTTCGTAAATCACTAAGACGACGTTCTCCGCGGGCGGACAGAGTTGTCTTTGATTTATAGTCGCCCATAGAGGCGACGCGAAACGTAGGAATTTCAAATTTTACAACTTATTTAAAATCCGTGCGCTCTTGATTTCATGTCACACTTTTACTTTGACGTGGAATCAGTTGTTCGAGTGCAAAAGCCTTTGGCCTAAGTTCAGTGTGTCCGTAGGTCACGTGTCAGCACATGCACATAGCTGGGAAACACATTGCAATGACCGTTGACTGAACAATTTTTCTCCCGCCCACCCGCCCGGGAATGACGGGTCCGTTGAAGGAAACAGGTTCGCCTGTGTTATCCTTGGATCGTCGGTGGTGCACATGTTTCTCCCCTTGATCTGATCGCAGTCCGAAGGTGCCAAAATAGCGAAGGTGTCCGAGTGATTGCAAGTGAAGCTTCAATATTTGAAGATTGCTTCTTTTTTATAACATATGATTGATTGGGCTATGCCCGAATATGTGATTGTTTTTAACCAAGTTTCGTAAATCACTAAGACTTCATTAGCCACCACTGCAACCCTCTCAAGCTTCGCTGTGTAAGGCGAGATCACTTCTCCAGAGGCTCCTTGCCAAGCTACTGGGACACATGCCCGAGGCCGACCAGCCACTGATGGATGCAGGGCTGGATTCTCTTCTGGCGGTAGATCTCGCAAACCAGGTTTCCTTGCAACTTGCTCGACGGCTCCCATCCACCTGGGCCTTTGACCACCCGACCGTGAATGCTATGGTGCGTGGGCTGGCCGAAACGACGGCGATGCGGATGGAGACGCTGCCAGAGCCAGGCAGAGCAGCAGCATCTGTGACTGTGTCATCCGCGCGATGCCTGTTACCCAATTGCCCCAGCTTCTTTGAGGGCGAGGACTGCATCGTGCGAATGCCGTATGCCCGCATGGATCTCGATGCTTGCTTTGACTCTGAGGGCTCGCAGGGCATGTCTTACACAATGCATGCTGCATGCATGGCCGGAGTCGAGCTTTTCGATGGTGAGCACTTTGGAATCAAGCTTCCTGAAGCAAGCATGATGGACCCGCAACAGCGGCTCCTTTTGCAGGCGGCTAGGGCAGCGGGGTGCGATCTGCTTAATGACTCAGATGCTGCGGTTATCATTGGGCAAGCGAATCACGACTGGGCATCGGAAGCTCATTCTTCCAGTCCTTTTCTTGGCACGGGCGTGTCGCCAGCCATCACGAGTAATCGCATCAGCTTTCATTTCTCTTTGAAAGGACCAAGCATGACCATTGACACCGCTTGTTCATCCAGCCTTGTAGCGCTGGCAGTCGCCCTGGGCCTGCCCGGCCCTGCACTGATGGGCGCCACGCACGTCATGACGAGCACCCTGCCGTTTATCGGCTGTTGCCAAGCTCAGATGCTATCTAAGCGTGGCCGCTGCTTCACCTTCGATGCGTCGGCCGATGGCTACAGCCGTGGGGAGGGCGTGGGCGTTCTCAGGCTGCAATCCGGGACGTCTGCCGGTGCAGGCTCGGAGGGAGCTGAGACGCTCTTTGCTTCCGCTTGAAGTGGTGCTGCCAGCTAGTCCTCGACAAGTATCAGGATAAGACTAGGAGGACCCAGAACCCAGACGTCAAGAGCATGTCAGCATGTCTTTCAGGCCTGCTGGGCATCGAGGCCGCCGCCACGAACCACAACGGGCGCAGCGCCAGCCTCACAGCGCCCAACGGCCCCGTGCAGCAAGCTCTCTTCCGCAGGGTTCTGTCGCAGGCTGGCGTGGAGGGTGCGCACGTGGACCTATAGTGGAGATGCATGGCACAGGCACGAAGCTCGGCGACCCCATTGAGGCACAGTCCACGGCTGAGGTTTTCGAGTCGCCTGGCCTCGTCCTTGGAGCGGTGAAGTCGAACATGGGCCACCTCGAGGGGTCTGCAGGTATGGCGGGCATCTTCAAGCTGATCACGGTTCTCCGTTCACAGGTTGCCCCCCCGAACCTGCACATCTACCAGCTCAACCAGCACGTCTCCTACTCCGGCTTCTTCCCCGATGCCCTCATGCAGCTGACCCCGAGCCGCGGCGCCGTCTCCTCCTTCGGCTTTGGGGGCAGCAACGCGCAAGCCATGCTGGTGCCGCGAGAGTTGACACATCCTCCATGTGGAAAGGTCAGCCTGCGCTCGGCCAAGATTTATTATTGTCCCTGCAATGGACCAACAGCTGAGCACTTGTACACGTGCCGGTGGAGTAACGTCCGCAATCTGGAGCATGCTGATGGCATCTTGGTAGCGGGCAAACTTTTTTCGCACGTCGTTCAGTCGGAGACTTCTGACGAGGACGCGCTGAGGACGCAGGAGGGGGGGATGAACGTTCTTGCCCTCCGATGTTGGAGGGAGCTCCGTGCCGAGCAGCAAATCCAACGCCTGGAGCATTGCTGCGCAGAAGTGTTGGCCACACTGCAGCAGGCAGCCCGCGCAGGTGTGCCGTGGCAGGTGATTGTTGCTGGCGGCGGTCGGTTTGCACAGGCGTGCTTCAGCGCTGCAGCCAGCATGCTGCGCAGTGCCCAATGTGAGCAGGAACTTCATGTGCAGGCCAGGCGCCTGGTGGTTGGGTCTGTAAGGTAGGTTGCCTTCTCAAAGCTGTTTAATCTTGGATTGTTTAGACTCTAGAGAAGAGCGAGGACCACTTAGACCGTCTTGTAATGCGTGGTACTTCGGCGACCAGGTCGTGCTGGTGGAGGCCAGCGACTGGCAGGAGGTGGCGACAGCTCTCTCCATGATGAGCCTGCCGCCAGCTTCTGAAGAGCCCGTCTGCCGTGTGGGGGCCGGGACAGTGGAAGTACCTCGGCTGGAAAGGTGGCGGCCCGAGTTGGTGCAGGACTCCGCGATCAGCGTTCGCACCGGCGGCCGCTACGTGATCACTGGTGGCAGTGGTGGATTGGGAACGGCTTGTGCGCAGTGGCTCCTGAACCAAGGTGCCGGCTCCTTGATACTTCTTTCCCGGAGGCGCCCGGCCATGTGTGACGGATCTTGCCCGGCCGAGTGGCTGGAATGCGACGTCTCCTTGCCGGCGGCTTTGCAAGAGGCCATAAACCAGATACGGACAGGGGGGCCTGTGCACGGCATCATTCACGCCGCGGGAGTTCTCGCCGACAAGCTGCTGGCAGAACAGACCGCAGAAGATCTCCATTCGTGCCTGGCCTGCAAGATCGTCCCCGCATTGCTCCTGCCGCAGCTCGAGTGCGAGGATTGGATTGTGAACTTTAGCTCCGTGAGCTCTGTCTTGGGGAGTGCCGGGCAAGTTTCCTACAGCGCGGCCAACGGCTGCCTCGATGGGTTGGGCCAGACAGCCCCCGATCATGCTCCACGCGTGCTGACGATCCAGTGGGGCCCGTGGGCGGAGGCTGGGTGAATGTTCGTTGTTGTTGTGGTGGCTGCATGCTGTGCATACTGTGTCCGTCAGTTTTTGGCTGCGCATGTCGTTCGTGGGTCTGAGGCAGGCATGGCTGCTAGGCCGCAGGCCTTGCGCCGGGCGCAGCAGCACGGCTTCGGTGCCTTCAAGACGGACCAGGGCATCGCCATCTTGGCGCAACTGTTGGAAGCTGGCGCGGCAGGCAGCGTGTGCGCTGTTCAGAAGACTGGGCTGGTGAAGCTGGATGCATTCAGGGTGCTTTCCTCGGGCCCGCGCAGCATTCAGCCGATGGAGGACGTGGATTCTGCGATTTCGCGAGTGCTTCAGGGTCTGACAGATTCGGCGGCATTGACTTTGGACTCAGATCTTAGCGAGTCGGGGCTGGATTCTCTGGGAGCTGCAGAGCTGTCAATACAGTTGTCTAGTGTACTGGGCATCAAGCTTCCAGCCACCGTGTCTGCAACTGCTAAGTCCGAGAGGGAGTTGCGGCAGTTTGTGCGGGAAGAGCTTGCAGCTCAGAGGGATGTATCCCAAGTCGGAGTTCCGGAGGCTGCCAGTAGCAAACTACCAATCCTTGTGGTGGGTGCTGGGGTAGGTGGTGTAGCCTTCGCGCAGCAGCTGGTCCGAGCGAGCGAGACCGTTGTTGTTATGGAGAAAGGGGCTGCCGCGGGTGGTTCCTGGACCCATGGCAACCTGTCTTCAAAGTTGCAGATTGACGCTCCCTCCTATATGCTGAACTATGATTCCCCTCGCGCATGGGGGGCAACCTATCCGAGCAAGCAGAAGGTCTTGGATGAGGTGCGTGAGGCAGCCAGCAGCCTGGACCTGAGGCTGAACCATGAAGTAACGTCCCTTTCGATGGTTCAGCGAGGAGAGTACCGTGTCGCGTACACCGATGCATCCAGGAAGCAGCATGAGTTGACCGTCGGCGGCGTTGCCTTCTTTTTGGGTGGGCTGCACGCCGCGAATGATGTCGTCTATCCAGGCGAGGATGGCTTCGCAGGGACAATCGGCCTAGGCCACGGGGATGATGTGCGTCCCGAAGCTTTCAAAGATCAGGAGGTGCTGATCGTTGGGCATGGTGCTTTTGCTATTGAAAACATGCGAACGGCCTTGCAGAATGGCGCGAAATCTGTGACCATAGTTGCACGGCGGCGGAACATCGTTTTTCCCAGCGTGGTCAATTGGCTCATCAACTCGGTAAATGGAACGCTCGGGATACGCAAGATCCGGCCTATCCTGGAGAAGTTCTACCAGGCGGCCGGTGTCACTCTCGACCAGCTCCCGGCCCTGTTGGGCGATTCCATCGACTTCCGAATCCCAGCCTGCTCCGATATCTATTTCCTCGCGCAGGCAGCGGCTACTGTCCACCATTTCATACGGCAAGTGCTCCTGTGACATTCCTGTAATTGGGTGAGCGCCTGCTAGCTGAGAGGCGATGGGCGCACTGAGAGTCGTGATCGGTGAAGTGAAGTGTCTCGAGAGCACCTGTGCCGCCGGGAGCTCGGGGCACTCTGCCAACAGAGCGTTCTCAATGAAAGTGTGTCGTTGTCTAGCGGTGAATGCGGATTTTCCATACATGAGGTTGTGGATGTTTTCGACGAAGATGGGAGAAGTCGAATTGAGCGTTTTCCTTGCATCTAGCTTGCAAGACCCGGCCACTCCGATCTCTAAATCAGCTCGAAAGTCTAAACCTTCACTACATCTGAGGTCAGGTCGTCTTGAAGTGGCTCGGAGTGATTACTAAGTGATTGCTACAAGCGATCGGAAAGGAAGTGACGGTGACGTCTGTCTCAGTCTAGGTGCCTTGGATTTCATCGCCACGACTTGGTGCAGGAGATCATGGGAAGGCAGTCTCGAATAGTGGCTGTAGATCGACTCCCCGTCCCATGGATCGAACCCAGGCCGTAAACGTAAGCGCAGGCCTGAAACCTCTAAGCCCTCAACGCCTACACCCTAAACCATCCCTACACCCTAAACCATCCCTACACCCTAAACCATCCCTAAACCCTAAACCGAAAAACCCTAAACCCCAAACCCGAAACCCAGACCCTAAACCCTAAACCCTAACCCAAAGGGCCCTAACCCGAAACTTCAGCATGTTCGGGAGGCCTGTGGAGCGGAAGGCGAGCTTCTGGCTCGACGGAGACCCGAACCTGGTTGCCAACGACCAGTTCCAGGTGGAATGCAAGATTTATAGAAGCTGTTTACATACAGACATATAAAGTGAGAAGGTTCCTTTACGGCTTGGCTTAGGAAAAGACATATAAAATGTATAAACATGTATAATAATAATAGCAATAGTAAGAATAGTAGTCATACTCATAATAAGAATAATACTAGTTGGAATAGTCATAACCATAGTACGAATATATGTATATATATATATATATATGTATATGAGAGCTGCCTCTAGGATATATATATATATATGTGTAAACTGTATAGCTTCTTACACATCTATCTCTCTAAATATCTGTGTCTCCATCGCTCTGCCTCTCTGCCTCTTTGTCTGCCTGCCTGTCTGTCTGTCCGTCGGTCTGTTGGGCTTCTCCTGTTCAAAAGCCCTCAAGGTGCAAGATAGTGCAGGCAATCAGCAGACTGGCAGAAGTGGACGCATTTGTCGCAAGTGTTCGTCGCCATCCTGTAGCTTAGATCAGCAACACGCCGGAAGACTATCGGCCAAGCTCCAAGCTGAGGTGCCCGAGGGTGTGAACTCGCTGCTCTGCCCCAGTTACCCCTTCTACGTGCAAGCCTTTGCCAGAGCATTCCTGCACTATCGCAAGGACCCGCAGGCCTTTCAGAGGGTTCTTGTCATGACTGCTTGCATGCTGCTGCTCTGCTGTCGAGTTATTGCCCCCCTGTCGTGTTGCCTCTGTACCTTGTTGAGGCACTTGCCAAGTTGTCCTTCACGCCGGGTGTCGATATCAACATCATGTGGGAGCATTTCAAAGAGAGGAAGGTGAAGGTGTCGGATGTAACAAGACGCTGGGCTTTGAAGTGCTGTTTAGCCATCACATGTTGGTTTCTCGGTGCAAAACCCAAGAAAGACGCGGTAGGTACGAATCTCAGAACTGAGGAGAGCATCTGCCTTTCTGCGATTTCGTTCGTCATCGTCGGGCCGAGTGGGAAGACAACGCCCGCATCTTGCGAGGGAGGCGGGTGGATGGTGTCGCTGAGAGCCTGCATCTGCCGGACTTCGACAGCTTGCTGCGGCCGGCCAGTGCCATTGTTGCCCGCCTCTGGCCAAGTTCCCCACAGGACTTTGCTGGTATCTTGGCAGTTCCGCGTCGTCCACGGGTCTTGTTCTTCCACGGAGAGAAGACAAACCGAGAAGTGGCCATGAGACTGCTCCAAGCCACAGGATGGTGGCAGCAAGCAGACTTTGTGGTGCCAGATGGTCCCCATGCGGTTAGCGCCGACGAGGATCCGGAGCAACTTGAACGTGTGGGCTTGACACAGCTGGTGCGCGAAGGATGGTACCGTCCCGGAGAGATCTACAAGGAGTGGTGTGCCAATTTCGGCATTTTCTTCGACCTCCACATGAAAACACGAACAGGAGCTTTAGACACCCAAGAGGCGCAGATGGAACACGACCGCTACGAGGAGGCCTTCTCATACCTCACGAAGGTCGCACACAGTCATGGCCCCTTCGATGCCGTGGCAGGATTCTGCCAAGGAGCAGCATTTGCCCATGCAGCCATGTTCATGCAAAGAACCGGGGGGAGAGATCTTGGACTTGGAGGGGTGCAGATGATGATTGCCATGGCGCCATGGAAATGCCCGTACCACGAACACCTCGGCTTGTTCAACACACAGCTCAGCATGCCATTGCTGTTGTTGCATGGAAGCCAGGACCTTCGCTTGCAGTCAGACCATTTCCTGCAAATATTGTGTAGTAGAGAGTCAGCCTGCACTGATTGTCGGAAAGCTAGAATGATTGCTTTTGCTGATGCCGTGCCCTGTCAGATCGGGTGCAGTGCTTTGTCCGGCAGCTCTGTCAGGTAGTCAGGCTAGGCTTTGATTGTGAAGTTGTTATGAACAGTTATGGAGGCAGTTACTTGTTCGTGTGGCTCTGTGTGACTGAGTGCGCTCTGATTTACCGTGACAAGGGTGATGGCATGCGCTTTTCCGAGGATCTGCAGATGTTCAAAGACGCTGTCGGCCCTTTCCGGGACAGCTTCGCCAGCGATTGCGTCACGACCCAGGAGTTCGAAGGCAAGCATGCTTATCCATCACTGATCCGTTCTTCCAAGCTTCAAGATGTGGCTGAGCAATTCCTGGATGCGAACCGATAGACCCGCTCCGTGGCTTCGTTTGGCTAGCAAGGCCAGGAGTTCAAGACTTCCCTCTCCTTGCTTAGCGGAGCAGCTGGGCCGCTCCCATTTTTTCAGCTCTGTTAGATCACAGGTGAGCAGCGAAGCAGCTCGCCAACATAGGATGCAGCGAGGGTGTGCGTCACGGCCTCTGGAATGGAGATTGGTAGTCTTCTTCCGGAGGTGATGATCAGGTTCTGTCAGGCTAGAAGGCATCTGTGGAGCAGCACTTGAAACGACGAAGTTGATCAGAATGTTTCGTAGTGCCCCCCTCCTGCGCTTGCCAGTAAGCCATACACCGGAAAGCCATGGCATTCTGGCAGAGTCAGTATACTCTGCCTATGCGCCTGAATTGCAAGTGCTGTGAGTGGTGAAGGTCTCATTCCAAGTAACTTCGTGTTTCCACGTGTATGAGCCGAGAGCTTCAAGATTCTAGTTACAGTTCCTAGATGTGAATGGCCAGTCATGTTGCCCACGAGCTCGTGAGTATCAGAGAGTCGAGTTTAAGCAGACAGGTCAGTGTTTCAACAATTGCAGCCAGAAGTCTGCCTGGGCATGATGGCCACGCAGAAAGGCCACTGCTTTCCTAAGCCAAGCTGTGGCCATGCAAGTGAGAATCAGACAGATAGATCATGATCCATGTACGGTGGACCCCGCCTTCAGCAAGGTCAGGGTGCTCTGTGCAAAGGAAGTGCAGTGCTCTGTGCAAAGCGCTACGGAAGGGAGATTGGTAGTCTCCTTCCGGAAGTGAAAGGCGCACTCTCCTGCGACAGCATAGAAGTCTTTGTGTCTTAGGGTTTAGGGTTTAGGGTTTAGGGTACGTCGGAAGTCGGAAGAGCTATAGCCGAGCATCTAGACTGTTGGACGAGGTTTGTCGCGAAGTCATCCCGAGCGTTTGGCCAAGCAGTTTCTATGGCCCGCCGGCCGGTTTGCCCAGCAGTGTCTCAATAGCTTCTCGCATTAGCTTGGCAGTCAGTGCTTCATTGAGGTAATGTGCCAGTCCTTCTAAGCCTCCATTTAACCCGCATTTCGCATCATCGATAATTATCGGAACTTCGTGTTCGTGGACAGGCGAGCACTGAACTACCCTTGACCTGTTGAGTGAACCTTAGCATACTGCACTGTCGTGCGATGAAGACGGCAGGATGAAGCTGAGGCAAGAGAAAGCCCAGTCTCCGCAATGCGTGAGACGCGCCGAGGTGGCCTGTTGCCTCGTACGAGCTCGGGATAGAACCTGTTGAGTTTGCCAGCGGATAGCTGTAGCTCGGCAGAACCCCCTAGTTCAGACACAGGCCAGCGAGTGAAGAAAATGACCACACAGCAACGGAGGTGACTTGCACCAGCGGCATGGAGCTTTTGTTGCTTGCAGTGCTGCGGGAGTTGCCTGGAGTCGGGATCTTTAGGCTTACAGATGCTGCACACAACGCAACGCGAAGGTAGATTAGCCAAGCTGTGCCTTGCGGCTCAGACGCTCTGGTGTGGTATGGCTTTCTCCAGTGCCGTCTTCACACGTTGTCAGAAGCTGCTTGATGAGCACGGAGTGACAGTCACAAGCGGGCCGGTGGCTGATGCAGATCCCAAGAATGCAGCTTACGATGCTTGCTCACTGGCTTTGGCTGGAAAGCATTGCGCCTACCGCTCTGCCAAGATCACACCGACCAAGAACGGAGCCTTTGTGACTTGCTGGAAGCGGCCTGGTGGGAAAGGCTCCATCGTCCCTTTCAGCGTGGGAGATTTGCAGGCCCTCCTGGTGGCAGTAGAAGAGGCTGGGAACTTTGGATTCTTCGTTTTTCCCGCCGAAGACTTGCTGAAGCAGGGGATCCTTGCAGCACCCGGATCGGGCCGGAAAGGCAAGCTCTCCTTTCGAGTCTATGCCCCATGGGTCGTGCCAGAAAGCAAGCAGGCCGCTGCGACGCAAACCTGGCAGCGACCCTTCTTCGTGCAGGGGGAGAGCAGCCTGCTCAAGAAGCTCTTTAACTCCGAGACCCAGGGCCCTCCCAGCAAGCGCCTGCGCAAGGCGTAGGATCGCCACAAGCGCTCCACAGGCCCCCGGTCCCTGGGGTCAGCGCCATCTTGTCGTGAGTCATGTAACCAGCGCCATGTGAAAATGGTAGAGTGCCTGTTGCGAGACAGGGTTGATTGAAGGATCCGCATGCTCTCATTCTCTCATCAGTGACGGCTGTTCATGGTCCGCGTGTCCCACGAGAGGCCCACCGAAACCAAGACATGCTGGCAGTGGCCCCTCGCTTGCTGTGTCCAAAGTCAGCCAGGAGGACTGGATAGCTAGGTTTCAAAGTTGATTGATGTTTCAGAGGGGAAAAGGAGGGACCCTTAATAAGGAACCCTAAGTATATACCCTTAATATAGCTATTATATACTCATTACATAGCCCATTGTAGGGTAAGGGTCCCCATTAAGGGTCCCTCCTTTTCCCCTTTGAATGTTGAAGCTCTTCTGGGCTCTCTGTGGCTGCAAGTGCAGGAGCTTCCAGCACACTCCGCGTTAAGGGTACGAGGCCTGATTGGTAGTCAGGCCTTCGCGTTGCAGGCTCCAACAGATGCCGAGCCTTCCATAGAACTTGGATTTTGGCACTGCTCTAAACAGCGGCGAGCAAGAAAAAGGTGCCTGCGGACCAGAGATACCCAACTGTTTGACACATAGGGCTGTTGAGTGCCAGGTTTGGTCCGTTGTGTTGTGCTGCAATAAAATGTCGCAGGCCGACGGTCGTATGTCCAGAAACCAGCCATGGATCAGGTGCATTCATCTGTCGGCCACATGCATGCATAGTGTAGCCCATGCAAGACTAGATGTAGCTTCTGAGACAGCCACATCTGCTCGGTGCAGTCTTGATCAGTCCACCTGCCCTGCATCAAAGACGCGAGCAGAAGAGCCATAGACTCAAGCTGAAAGATCAAAGTCAAGAAGCAGCAGATGGCAGCCGCCAGCAGGCCTGCCGCATCCGAACGCTGTAGCTTGTTTTCGTCAGGCCTAGCAACCAGCCACTTCTTGATCGCAGCGTTGTCCGATGATCGATAGCAAGCTACAGAAATACCAAGCAGGATGCAGCAGAGTGAGCAGATGTGACTGCCGGCGACATGGTGAAAAGGACCCAAACTTCAGGTTAAACGCTGAGTCCGATGACCTCCGCAAAGGAAGCAAGAAAGTACTATGTTCAGTGCTTTGCAAGTGCACGCCACGATCAATGCATCACGACAGCAAGTGTAGTACAAACTTGGGGGCATGCCATCGCAAGCTGAAGAATTGAACGGGCTGGAGGTAGATTCGAGGCACAAGGAAGTTCAAGGAAACATGCCCGAACACGAGTTTCATCTTGTCGTGCATACCTTGTGAGGCAGAGGTACCGTCAGGGTACTGCCCGAGTCTGAGCCTCAAGCCTCCGTGCGCAGGATCGGACTCCATCTCAGGTGGTGCTCAGGCTCGGCCGGGCAGTCCTCTTGCACCAGCTGGAAGCAGTCTCTCCTTTAGTTGTCACCTGAGGGATGGTCGCTGTACTGATGCTGTACTGCATGCGTCGTACCGTATCATTGGGGCTCCAGGCCTGTTTCCTTGGACTGGTAGTTCTCAGGATGCTAGGCTGATGCCTGTCGGCTGTCTGCTGGACGATGTGCAATTCTTTGAGCGTGTGGTGGCTGCCTGGGGAGTCAGCCGGTGTTTTGAGAAACTGGCAGAAGACATTACACCAGTTCAGGTAGCACAATGTGACATAGATGAGGTGGAGGGGTGGATTCTGGAGGTGGCCGGCAGTGTGTGGAAACCTGAGGACATCAGCCTGACCCTTATGGGGTCGTGTTGGATTGGCACGAACATCCTGAAACAAGCCGGGCAGAGTGACAGGGACTATGCCATTGAGGTCGGGCAGGCGAGGTTAAGCCCTGAAGAATGGCAGCTGTTCTACAGTCTCTTGCAGCGAGACAGCCGATTTCAGGAAGTGACGCTGGGATCGAAAGCAATCAAGTTCTGCGATCCGAAGTTGAGGCTTGAATGGGAGTTGGTTCCTGTCCGTGGCCATTTCAGCTTTGAGCTGGTGACGTTCCCCATGCTTGACGGTGCCATGAGCACCGCCGCACGGAATTCATCGCGGCTCCAGTTTTTTGAGACGTACCCTGGCGCTAGGAATGCGGTGCGAGTCTTGAAGCGCTTGTGTCCTGGGCTCAATGGGAACATGGTCGAAGCCTTGGCGGCTAGGCAAGGCCAGGACCTGCTGCAGCAAGATGCAAGCCTTGCGGAAGCTGACGGGAGTGGTGTGGTTTTGTTTCAACACCTTGTCTCTCTCTTCGATGGACATCCATGGAGCCCTCCCCATCCGAATTCCCCTATACAGGTCTTGCTGCGTGATGCTGCAAAATATGGAAGAGAGCAAAGCGTAAAAGAGGCTCTGAAGGAAGTAAGCAAGATTGCAGGTGTCATTCGCGCTAGAACGACGAGCCATCACCTGGAGGAGCCTTTCGTCTGCATGACTCTCATAGGTGCCGTCAGGTGTATGGCAGTTATGGGCGCGGCTGCCGCCTGCTTTGTTACCCAGATAGTGCATGGCATCGACGTGGTCATTGAGCTTCCTCGTGCTTTTGCAGATCAAGCAATGAATCCTCGAGCAGATGACTGTCCGGATAGTTCGTGCTTCTGCAGTGACCTTCGAGACAGCTGGCTGACCTGCACAAGCTTGGAGGAATTCGACTGCGAGATGCTTGGCTTCCGACTGAACCGGTGCAACGTGACCTTCATAGCCACCTCCGTCAATTTGATCAGCCATGCCCTCATGCTCATTCTGACTTCAAAAGTTGCCTGTGGATTGCATGGGTACGAGCGGGTGCCGCAAGTGTGCTTGGCCTCGGCAAGTGTTTGTTCAGTCCTGGTGATTCTGGGCCACCTGCGCTTCTGCGGCCTTGGCAAGTACGTCCTCCTCTCCCGCAGGTGCAGCAACGTGATCAACACGCTGAGTTTGGCAATGTCCGCTGGTGCATTAATCTTGGTTTGGGACAGTGAAGCCCAAAACTCTAGGCTCACAAAAGTCAACCTCTTGGGGTTTGTGTTTGTCGCGGCCTTCGCGCCGACAGTCTGTTTGATTGACCTGGCCTCAGCAATTCAATCCGCTCTTTTGGATTCTGGCGCGGACCTCCAGTTCGTGCAGCAGAACCATGTGTTCTACACTTTGAGTCTTGCCTTCCAGCTGTTCTTCGCACTGGCCAGTCGGGGTGATGCACCCAAGATGCTGCAGGGTATTGTGACGAAGCTCCTGGGGATTCAGCTGGTGTGGCAGGCCATCGATACTTGGTACTGGGCTGCTCCATTTCTGTGGCCCCAAACGCAGAGGAAGTACAATCTCCTTGTGATTCTGCTTTGTCGGCTTGCTTTGGCCCTGAAGCTTTTGGGCATGGTGAGTCTCGTTAAGCAGGGTCGGCTCCAGCTGCACCGCCAGGGTACTGGCATTCTTTCAGAGATCTTGTTCCGGAGGAAGAAGACCTCATGATCCGACTGCGGAGAAAGGACAATCATTCAACTTACTGTGGCCGTTATCAGTATTGATTGTTGAGTTTTGCGCTTTGTTTTGCTCTTCTGAGTGCTACTGTTGCACTCTGCGACTAAAGCCCGAAGCATCCTTTGCTTAGAGGTAGCCGCCTTCATACAAGTCATCACGATCACGAATCGGCAGGAAATGCTCCTTCTGCCGGGCACAGCTCGGCCTCACGGAACCACACACACTGAGATGCTGGGCCACGAATTTCAGGATGCAGCGGGCGAACGGTGTAACAGAGCACAAACTGTGCAAACCTCACACCCTAAACTGCACCCGAAATCCGCGAAAGACTCTCCAGCAACCTCCGTGCAGGCAAGCCAGAGCTGCAGGGAGCGCTGAAACAGGCCCAGTCTGTGTGAGATTTGCGATCACAAATCTCAGGCTGAACGGCTCGAAAGGACTGGAACATCTGAGACAAGGGAGCAGGCCACTCAAAAGGTAGTATATATAGAGACTTTTCTGAGAGAGGGGCGAACCGCTCGATCAGGACAAGAGCATGTGAGAACACGGAACAAACCTTTCAAAAGGAATTGAAGTAAGTGAGTACTTAAGAAAGACGAACAGCCGCTCGAAGGGGCCTGAAGCGATTCAGAAATGTGCTTCCAAACGGGCGAGCTTCTAAGCTTTCCTCGCCCGACATGGCATGTCACCTGAAGAGAAGCAGAACCTTGTGGCTCTCGCACGTGCGGCATTTCAGTCCTCTTCGCTGCCAGGCCGAGCCACCAGCACCGGAGCAGATTTGATTCCCGATCCTTTGCAGAGCAGCCTGTGGTGACGAACGCCCTGCAGATCAGCTACAGATACGCACTTCCGACAGCTCGGATGGCTCCCCAAACGCACAGTCCACACATGGAGTGGACATGACTGTGGAGATGCGGCTGCCAAGTGCGAGCGCATGTTAGACTAGGCTGGTCTGAAGCGCACAGCCCAGAGTTAGAAGGAAGGAACTTGAATCCGGCGACTCGCCAAGCTTTGCCGGGGCCTAAGTTCATGCAGCCTTCGCAAAAAAAACCATCAGAGAATCCCACAGTCACTAGCCTGCAGAGCATGGGACACGCTCGAGCAAAGACATGTGCGTTGCGGAGCTGATGCTGACACTGAAGACGTTGACTTTTCTCGTGCCTCATGGTAGTTTGGCTTTTGCTGTCATCGTTCTACCTATCAACAGCAAAGCCAGCAGCATTTGCTCTCCTTGAGGCTGCTTCTCCCTGCGGCATCGGGCCAGAAGGGACCCAAGCAGGCGCTGTCTGCCCGCACGTTTCCTGATGCTGACAGGAAGGGACGCCGAGGATTGTTTGCCTAAATCTTGTATCTTGGACCTTGCCGTGGTTGAGCTTGGTCTGCCATGCGGGAGCCCGAATAGCCGTCCTCGGCTCAAAGAAGATAGAGATATAGATGGATGCAAAATGGATTCCATATCGGATCTCGTGGCATTTTGCCCTGATCCTCGAATTGACCTGCATTGATTCCCTTCGCGACTCAGACCTCGACTTCCGCACGCTCACGATGCTCGGCACGCAAGTTTTTCGAAAGCTTCTCCCCCTCAGCTTGAAATTCAACCTTGTCATTTTTCCTGCCGCAAGAAGAAGGGTGGTAAAATTTTTCATCCGGCAGAGAAGACTGAACCCCGAAACTAACAGCTCTCAGTCTCAGGACCTCCCAGGAGGAGTGCCCAGAGATCTGCACTTCGCCTTCGGGCCGCAGTGGTTCCTACGAGCTGCACGGAGAAGCCGCCAGAAGCCTTGGAAAGGCCAAGCAGCTCGGGCTTATGTAGGGGTTTGTTGTTGGTTTTACGGTTTTAGGGGTTTGGAAGCTTTGAGGTTTCGATATTTACGGAGGCTTTCGAAAGGGAGTTGGGCAGCCGAGGTACTTCGTGAGCGCCAACTGTGCAGATGCCTCGGCCGATTCCAGCCCAAAGGCCAACGTGGTGCCCTGGATCGACGCCGAGGACCGCAGAAGGGCTGACGCGGGGCGGGTGGTTCCTTGAAACAGCATGGCATAATGGCATCCGCCAAAGGACAAGGGTGGATGGTAGGAAATAGACATCATCATGTGCGATTCGGTCTTGCCGGAAGGACCCTGTGAATGGCTCCTTCGTGGCAGTCTTCGTAGACCCCGTCCTTATTAACAAGATTCGTGCTGGGACGTCGGACAAAGCCAAGCTCTGTGCAGCTCAGCCGCTTGGCAGCCACGTCTCGAAGACGCGGTGCTCCTCAATTGATTTCTCGATAGATGCACGAGTGCATGTCGGTTGAAAGAGGATTTGAGCGCTTTTTGTGCCACGGGCGAGCATGACCTCGCTGCACTTGCTTCTTGGGTTGAATGAGGAGCGACGATGCCCTTTGCGTTTGCAAGCTGAGTGGCGAACGGCCGCTGGGCGTTGCTCGGCCAGAGTAGTGTTTCTGGCGTTGATAGACGGGAGGTTACTTGTCAGGGCATAAGGTAGTTGCAATTCAAGAGCTTAAGGGCTTGTTGTGCTTCTGCCCGAGCAGCTCATGGGGTTTCTAGGGTTGCGATGAAAGAGGATGAAAGAGTCCCGGACATTGAGGCTGAGGGGCGGTGTTTCCGTGATATGCACACATTCGGCTCAGGAGCAAGCCCGTCTCCAACCCCGCCACCCCTCTTCGTGCCAATCGCGAGGTGCTGGGACGCATGTTGGCGGCGCTTCCCCACTCCAAGAAAGCGCAGGCGCTGCAGCGGCTCGGCTGCAAGCAGCTGTCCTGACGTGTGGAAGTGTCCGAAGTTCCCGCATTGCAAGAGAATGCCGAAAGGATCTCTATGGAGAACTGCCCGGAGGGGGTGCCGGACCTCCTGGCTGGCGCCTGGGCGAGGATAGCTTCTTTTCTTTAGTTACAGGTCGCCTGCGGTGTCGTGCTTCCCGTCACAGCCTCGGCTTGAAGCTGAGGCACGGTGCTGGCCAGCCTCGTGCTGATTCTTGGGGTGTCCGTCTGGATGCTGTGCATATCTGCGGCAAGCGACAGGCTGGAGGAGCCCGTGGCGCCCCTTCAGAGTCTTGCGGAGGTGAAGAGCCCGATGCAGAATTTCCTCAGCAGCTACTCCTGGGCAGCCGGCTTTCTCCTCTCCCTGATGGCCTTGCAAACCGGCGCCTTGGCAGTGGTCCGGAAGTCCTCCGAAGAGGAGGCTCGTGCTGTCAGAAAGTGAGAGCTGCAAAGCTACGCCGAGCTCCTCTCGTAAACCCTGCGGCAGGCGCCCGTGTGGATCGTCGCGGCCGGCCCCGCCGTGTTGGCGCTTGCGGCTGCCCTGCGCCTGTCGCAGCTTCTCGTGAAGAAGCAGTTGGTGCACGCGTTCCTGAAGTGGGACGTGATCATCGCCGATCTGCCGGATGACATCATCCTCGATGCAATGCTCGTGGTCGCAATTCTGGCGTACTTCCTCTTCATCCTCTACCTAGTCAGCATCGACCTGCAGACACTGGTGGTCGCCTTGACGGCTCTGGGCGGGTCATTGTGGACAGTCCTCAAGGCTGTGAGCACTGCGCGAGACTTGGACCAAGGCTTAAAGCTCGTGGAGATCAACTCCGCGTCCCTGGCGAAGAGCACCGAAAGGCTGAACATGAAGCTGCTGCCCTGGGCAAAATTGCTGGCGCTCGGCGACGAGGACAGAGCTTGTCAGAGAGGGAGCACTCGGTACGTGTAACAACAGAAGCAGTTCACATAGAGTAGCAACAGAAGCAAGCAGTAGTGACTGCAAAATGGGCAGCATTGACACCAACTACAGCAGGAGCAACAACAACAACCGCCACCGCCATCCCCACCCCATCCCCACCACCAACAACAGCAGCCGCCGCACGCCACAACAACTGCAACATCCACAGCCGCAGCCGCAGCAGGAGCAGCATCAATAGCAGCAGCAGCAGCAGCAACAACCATCACAACCCCAACGACAATACCACCAAAATGTAGTAGCGACAGCAAGCGATCCAAACGTCGTCAGGTGGTGCGCGGTGGGGACGACGATGATGTTGTGGATGGTGCTGCTGCTGCTGATGATGATGTTGACGGACATGTGTCTCTCCTGGATGAATGCAGTCACGTGCGGCACGAGCCAGAGACTCGCAGGAGCTTCGCAAGCTCTTGGAGTCGGACTCCCCCAGCACCGGATCCGCGTTGCCTTCCTCGACTGCATCGTCCCGCAGATGGAGCTTGACATCCGTGGCTCGGCAGGGGCCCCTGCTCCGTTTCTTGAGCCGCTCCCGAGCCGGCTTCCTCGTGTTGCCAGCCTTCCTGGCCCTGGTGGCGTTCTCGTGCTGCGTCTCCGCCGGGCACATGACGGCCTACGCGTGTTCGGTCGGGGAGCTCGCGGACCTGAAGCTGGCCAGCTCCTTGCACTCCCTGGAGTTCCTCCCCTGGCGGCTTGGCTCGCAAAAGCCTGGTTTGTCCAAATGGGCGAATACAAATTATGATGTCAAGTTGCGAGTTTGGGCTCTGAGGCAGACCCGGTACGAAGTCGCAAGCGACGTCTCCTTCACGAAATTGGCCCTGGTTGCCAGTGTCCGCCCCTCTGCCACCCGCCTGATGTCCATCGCCCAGCCGCAAGCTACGAGCATGCCGCCTTCCAGCCCCCGAGTCATTGCGGTTGAGGAGAAGCAGAGCGTGGCGGTCGAAGAGATCCAGCTGTCGCACAGGCAAGTTCCGCGCGTGGCCACCATCCGCGTCCAGGGCCTCCGTCCTTCTCGGCCCGAAACCACGTATGAAGTGCGCTTCTCGCCATCGGCGACGATGCCGGCAGCCCTCCGGATCACCGCCCAGGAGTTCCAGAGAACCATCGCCTGGTCTTCCTTGCCCGGATCGGTCTTCAGCATCCCAGAAGGCAGGTGCGATCACATGATAATGTTTATATGAAGCTTAGGGCGTATTCAAAAGGCAGGGCGCTTTTGCTTGTCTCCCTGAGGTGTCCAAGACTTTCGCTTCGAAGTGCAGCTCGCCGACTTCCTCCTGGGCCTTCCGAGGCCCCGCAGCCGCGGACCCGGCGCTCTGGGGCAGCTTTGGACGACTTACCGGGACCGCCCGAACGCGACGGTGCAGAGCTGCTCTGCGGACTGTGGCCACGACCTGGCATGCCTGGAGTCCTACGTCGGACCAGGTGGCTGCTACGCGGTGCTTGCCGACAGGAAAGGCTTGGAAGCGGGCGACCTCCCCCAGAATCTCTCAACCTCACTGAAAGCTGCAGAGCAGAATCTCACGGGCCGCTTGAGCGGGTGTCGGCTGGAGGAGGTGCGAGCCGCTGGAGAGGCAGAGGAGGCCAAGCGAGGCAAGACGACACAGTGCAGGGACGACGTGGAGATGAAGCCAGGCCAACTCCACCTCTTTTTCGGCAGAGTGCAGCCAGACTGGGCCTTCCACCTCGCCACCCTCAGTTTCGCTTTGCAATTGGAGACGGGAGGCCAAAAGTTCGAGGCGGAGGCCACGCCCATCTCCTTCAGGCAGGGGACGCCACCTCCAAGCGACGCGATGGCCATGCTGATCGGACAGAACAGGAGCGGCAGCTTCGTGCTGAAGACCGAGAGCTCCCTGGACGTGCAGGCGCGAACAGAGAGTTGGGCTCCCTGACGATCTCTGAAAGTTGAAGGGTGGCGGCAGAGGTTTTTGTGGTATGCTTGAGCTTTCAAGCTAAACGCCCGGTTTGCAGGGAAACGTGGTCATCTCCGTCTCGAAGTACGACCCGCTTGCCTTTGACACGCTTCGCTTGCTCGTGATGCCGATGCTGCCGGACCCCGCGCCTGGGCTCGTGCTACTTCCGGCTTGTATGCGGAGGGTTTGGGGTAGAGGGCTTCTAGGATTCATGGACTTAACGGAGGGAGGGGCGAGAGAGAGAGAGAGAGACAGAGATAGGGAAAATGAGAGGGACTGAGAGAGCGGTGCCGCCCAGTAGAAAGGAGCGACCGCTGAGGCCTTCCGCGCCAACTGGTCCGAGTGGTCTCCAGCCACTAAGGCAGACCTGCAGCTCCTGCAAAGGCACGGGCGCTGCTTGGAGAGCGGGTTGATCAGGTGGCGCTACAGCATCTGCGGTGCCTACCACGGCTCGAACGACAGCTCAGCCCTCGGAGATGAGCCACTTGCCGTGCAGATAAACCCAATCCTGGGCCAGATGGAGGCCGCTCCCCAGTTCACAGTGGTGGTCCGCCAGAATGCGCGGGAGTGGGGGTTTTCGTCCTCACATCGGCACACCGTGGTCATGCAGTACGAGGCGGTCGACAGCCCCGCTGCCTGGGCAGCTCAGCTGCACGGATGTTCGCTCCTGAATGTGAGCACCATAGCCGAAGGCGCCGTCCTTGCGTCCGCGGACGGGCTATGTGAGCTGCTCCCAACTTGCCATGCACAGCTGTGCGAGCAAGTGCGTGAGCAAAGCCTCGGTGGCAAGAAAGCCTATGATATCGGAAGAGGACAACACGTCCACCTACCGGCGCTTCTGTTGCCGGCTGGCACAGTGAAGCTGTTCTCCTGCATGGGACAAGCAGCTCCAAGCTGCAGCGAGACTATTCGAACACAATGGCACTACAAGCAGAGCCACGTAGGCATGGAAGGCTATAGCCTTGCATTCTCCACTAGGACCTTGCTGGAGCAAGCGAGCAATGGCACCTCGCTGCGCTTGCTGAAGGAGATCCGCAGCAACCTTACCCAAGAGGACGCCGAGCGATTCGACGAGGACGCTGTGCGGGAGGTCTGGCGACTGCCGGAGCCGTCAGGTGACCTTCTCTCCACACTGGCAGTCCTGGACGAGAACATGTCCCAGCGCCTGGCAGAAGCTCTGGTGAAGAGCCCCTTGGGCACGATGCCACCCGAGGCACCGCAGGTGCAGGCGCAGCTCCTAACATCGTTTTGTTATCTGCAGTTTTTTGTTTTCTCTCTCTCTCTCTCTCGCTCTCGCTCTCGCTCTTTCTCGGTGTCTTGCTCTTTGGATTGCACGGTGTCGCACGCAGTGCATGTCTTCTGAGATACAGCGTGCATGCGCTTCACCCCACATGTCCAGCATGCAGCCGACTGACTTTGGGCTCTCGAATCAGAACAGTCGGAAAGGATACACCAAGATGTCACGTCTTCGAAGGTCCCGGTCCTCGTACAGAAGGTTTCCTCCTGCATCGAAGGATTCCTGAACTAGCCCGCTCCCTGAACTAACCATGCACCATCGTACGAAGCTGGCTTTCTGAATGCCGCTGATTCCGAAGCTGCATGCCATCATCCATCCATGTATGACCATCATGTTGTCAACAACCCCCTTCGATTTTGGAGTCTTCGGGATTTACGGCCGACGACGCCGGAGGGTCGCTGTGCGGCAGCAAGAAAACTTCGCGCTGACCAGTCGCGTGTGTGCGCAGGCGGCCTTCGGTAACCTGACGAAGCTGCAGGTGTCCCTGGAGGATGCGGCCCAGCTCGGGCAGCTGGGCGCGCTGGCGCTTCTCGCGCCGAAGCTGCGAGAGCTCGGGATCTCCTGCACTCTGTGCCCGGCGGACCGCAAAATCCCGGAGCCCGAGGCCCTGCGGTCCTTCGAACGCCTCAGCGCTCTCGAGGAGTTGCGGCTCGACGCTTTCCGGCTCTTGACTCTTCGAGAGAAGGCCTTCGGAAGCCTCGGAGGGCTGAAGGAGTTGGATCTGCGCTACAACCAACTCCAAAGCCTCCAGCCCGGCGCGTTCCAGGGGCTCAAAAGGGCTAAACAGTTGTTTCTGAGCTTCAACCAACTCCAGAGCCTGCAGCCCGCCGTTTTCCAGGGGCTCAAAGTGCTGAAGAGGTTGGTTCTGACCGGCAACCCGCTCCCAACCCCCCCAGCGATCTGCAAGGAAGAGGGAGTGGAATGCTGCGGAGTGCGGTGAAGAGCCAAAGAAAAGGCTGCTGAGCGTGCCTCGGTGGTTCGTTGAGCTTCGGCATCGGGTCCCCTCACAGGCCCCGAGAGCCGCCTCGTGTTCTTCCAAAGTTGCCACCATCCCATCCCATCCCGCGAAGCTCTTTGAAAAATGGGAAGCAGTCGCAGGCCTGAGAAGTCGCCGAAGCCTCGGCCGAGGGCTCCAAGCTTGCGCCGCTCCGGCGGTCCGGCCCTCAGGATGCAAAAAAAAGGGGAGCAGCGGGAGAAGTTTGAAGGGTTTAGCTGGGATTCGTCGTAGAGGGTTTCGAGCTATACCGGGAGTCGAGGCGGCTCAGCGAGGTTTCTTGTTGGATCTGTGAGGTCTCATGGCCTTTGAGTGGCTTCGAGGCTCACTAGTTTCGAGGCACTGCCGATCGCACTCCAGCTTTCAACCCCTCCAAGGTTCCTTCCGTCAAAACAGAAAGTGTGTAGCGCATAGCGGGCATAGCAGTGGGGGCGCTCTAGCAGTTTTTGGGGTGTAAGTTCGTGCAGAAGACCAGTTTCCGAGCCGCGGCTGTGTGGATCAGCGAATTCTGGGACAATTTGACCCTTCGGTTCTGAGCCTTCGGTACTTTCGGGGAGTGATTTTGTTGTCACGTGTACCTTCCCCCACCATCACTCGGATTGTCGAAGTGCGAGGGCTGTGTGAAACTCCTCGCCTCCAGGCTCGCGAAGGATGGGACGCAGACGTGCAACATCTGCAGGAAAAGCTGCTCATGCCGTCTGCTTAAAGGCGTGCAGATTTTTCCATACCCCGCACTATGCGCACAACCAAACTGCACGTTGTTTTCCCGGTTATTTACGGTGGTAACCATCCGCGGTCGCTCCGGCTTCTGTTTTCTAGCTTGTCGACGTTCCAGGGATTAGTGTCGCTTCTGCATCGGGACCAGGTGGCTCTATGCGAGGAAAGGACTCCAGGCTTTCAGGTTGTGGGTTAGCATGATGTAGTACGTCCGTACTGCGCGGGCTGTGATTGGCAAGCTCGGGACTCTCACCATGTCGCTGAAGCAGATCGGAGCGGTGTTCCGCTCAAGAATCCAAGCTTCAAATTCTGCACCCTCATGTGAATTTTTGAAGCTTTCATGCAGTACCAGCCCTGAGTCAAATCACGGCGGCACGCGGACCTGCCTTACACGAGTCGCAGAGGTCTCGGATTCCCACAAGACGCCCGAAAGCTCCCCCACACACTCTCTCTCCCCTGAGCGCGAAGTCCGACTCCATTTCCCAACACCTTTTTCGTGCCGCTGTTGAGCCATGACGGCCCCAGCAGATGCGAGCTACTTCCGTGAGGAGCCGCCGTGACGAAATTTCCTGGGCCCCGAAAGCAATTCCAACGGCTTCACATGTAAGCCTGCTCAAGTACGTTGGTGTTGTCGTCTTCTGAATGCCCTGAGCCCTAAACCCCTAAACCCAAAAGACATGAAGAGCGCTGAACCGTCAAGCCTCTTTGCTCACCCTGCGCAAAGCAGGATGTCCTCGCCGGCCGTGTGGCTTTGGTCACTGGCGGCGGCAGCGGCATCGGTTTCGAGGCTTGGGATTTAGAAGGCAAAGAGCTTTCGAGGGGGTTTGGGGTGCCGAGGGGTCGTGCGGAATTCGAGTCTTCAAGCCTTGGTTGGGTCCGAAATCTCATCGTCCGAAACCACAAACCCGACGTTCCGGTCACAGATCCGAGAGGACTCCCATGCAATTAGGAAGTGTGAGGGCGGCCTGCAGCCGGGATTTCATATTTCATACATTGCTCTACGACTCTACGTCTTCGTCGCCGAGCATCATCCAGTGATAGCACAGGCCCTCGAACCCCCACACTCCAACTCTTTGTTTTGGAACCACGCTGCAACATAGAAAAACGCAGCGCCAGGTCGCACGCCAGTTTGGCCTGCATGGCTGTGCAGGCGTCGTGCTTGTCGGACGCAGGTGGCACGGGTTTGAATTCCTTGTAAATACGGTCTGGAGGCCTTGATGCTTGGCCTTGGCTTAACGGGCCTACCGCAGAGTTTAGGGCTTATAGGGTTCAGGGTTTCGAGTTTAGGACTTATGGTTGAAATCTCAAGGGGTGGAAGAGTGATGACAGGACACGGGAATCCAGGAGTTGTCAGGTGTCTTCAGCAGGACGTGAACTTTCATCCGGTGGGAGGCCAGGAGCTCTGAACCGTAAGCCACGAAGCCGAAACAAAGCCCTCAAAAAGCCACTGAGGTCTGAAGCCTGCAAAGCCCTTAGCAAAACCTGGAAAATCCAGAACCCCAAACCAAAGCCCCGAAGTCCCGAAAGACGCCACTTGTAGCACCCCAAACACCCTAACCTAAGACCCCGAGGCCCGACCCAACACGCCGAAAAGATTGCGGAAAGCCCAGCAAACCCCGAAGCCGCTAAAGCCGCCTTTGAGAGCAGGCCTGAGTTCTTGCAGCAGGCATCTGCTCTGCTCGCCGGGGAAGGCGCCCAGCGGTTTGGGGTTCCCTCGAAGGCTTCCTAGATACGCAGTTCTATATGGTTTCGCACTGGACCTTGCTTGGAGATTTATGGGTAGAACTGGGGGGGTTAACGGATGAGGCTGTCGGGCCAGGTGCAGAGTTGACGATCAACCCGAAATTCTTTAAATTTAAAGTCTTTTTTGAGGGTTTATGAACTTATGGAACTTAGCGTTAACACGATTTAAGAATTTAGGATTTCGGATTTAGGGTTTTGGGTGTGGATTTGGGGTTTAGGGTTCAGAGGGTTCTCCCGTCAGAAAGCAGCTTTGGGGATGGTGCAATCAGGTTGTGGTCAGTCAAGCTTACTATAAGTCAGGATTGTGTTGAAACCCTAAACCCCTAAACCCTAAACCCTATTTAGGGTTTCGGATTCAGGGTTTAGGGTCAGGATTGTGTCGGCATGGAGCTTGCTTGGGTTCAGGGTTTAGCGCTGCCGGTTTGGGATTCAGCTTTGCGCGATGTTGGGGCTTCGGCTCGAAAGGGGTCAGTCCCACTGCGTGGCTCATGGCTGTGACAGAAACGGTTATAATGACTTGAAACTGTCAGTGATGTTGAGTGTGATAGGGGTAAGGGTTTAGCGGCTTAGGTTTTCGGTGTTTACTTGCTTAGGGGTTTTGAGCTCTTCAGGGTGCTTGAGCTCCTGCCTGAGGAATCATCCGTTTCGGTAGTCCTGAGTTCCTGACCCGAGGAGCACGGACGTGCCCCGAACCGACTCCAAGCCCCTCAAAGAAGCGCTCAACTCGAACCATCCGAACCGATTTGATCCAAGGAATCAAAGTGGCAACTGCAGCTGGCGACGTCCGAAATCCAGTCGCCCGGCAATGGACCAGAACTCGGTATTTTTAAGACTTTTAACATGTTTGCTATGCCATGCTATACAGCTAAGGGTGTGTTGTAAGACTTTGAGCAGGTTTGCTATGCTGTACATCTAATTAAGGTGCGGGCATCATTTGGGGGGGAGGGAACGAAAGCAGTCAGGGCTTGTTGCTTGCGAGTGGCAAGGTTCGGTTTTGTGACATTCGTGGTCTGGCGACAATCATGGTGCCCCAAACCCTAAAACCCAAATCCTAAAGGAAGCCCTTAAGCCCTATGAGCCTAAGCACATGCCCACCTTCACACAGTTCCGAGCTGCCGAGGAGGACTGCGAGACCGCCGTGAGACTTGGAATGCGATGGAGGGCCACTGGGTTACAGAAGGCTTCGGGCTTGTGCATTCAAAAGAAATGAAGGTGTGGGTTCTGGGTTCAGGGTTAACCCTAAACCCTACCTCCCAGCTAGAATCAAGGGCTGGGGCTGCATTTCGGGATTTGGGGATGAGAGCAGGTGAAGCGCGTTTGAGGCCATCTGCCGGAGATTCCCACGAGGTTTGAGATCTCAGCATTCTTGATTTCACAACCCGAGATGGCAAATACAAAGCCGTAAACCACAAGCCCAAACCCCAACCCTAAACGTTCACCTCCAAGCCCCCGGCCCCAAGCCCTGAACCCCAAGTGTTTCAGCCAGAATTTTGGCACTGAATCGCCGCGAGGAAGGTGGCGGTTGAAACCTTCGGCGGTCTCGACATTCTCGTGCACCCCGGCTTGTTTTGGCGGAAATGCTCAATTCCCATATAAGTCCTGTAGACACAAGAAGCAGAAGCCTTAAACCCTAAACCTGAGATTTTGGATCCTGACACCTGCGATCACCTGCATCCCAAGCCAGAACCTAACAACACTTCATGAGAACCATTGTCGTCTACAAGACACCCAACCTCCCAACCTTTCTGCTAAGCCCTACCCCGAAACTTGAGACCACATCCACAGATGCGAGGAACGCGGCAGCAGGGAACTTCTTGGCGGCAGCTGAGGAGATCTCTAGCAAGGGCTTCAAGACTGTCATGGCGCCTTGTCTTACCGGAAACCCCTTTCCTAGTATTTGTGGAGTTCCCATGACTTGATCGACCGCCCCAGTGCCGCCAAAGGACATCGACACGCTGGGCACTTTCAACATGTGCCGCAGCGCCTTCGAGCCCCTGACCCTCGACAAGCGATGCAGTTTATATACCTCTTCGCCGTTTCAGCATATGAGATTATACTTATATTGTCAAAATATTGTGGCAGATTATATGATATTATCTTGTGTCGTTCTGGTATCGTACCGTAGACACCTTTGAAAGCTCGATACGGAGGGCAGACAAAAGGGAGTCGAAGGGCTGCTGAGGTCGTCTCCAAAAATCCTGGGGTCCTTGGCCTACATCCGAAGCGTTCGCCGAAAGCAGGGGGGCACTTCAGCTTACTTAAGCTAATCTTGAACAAAACATGCCGCAAATCAAGGTTCTAGCAAATAAAGCAAACATCCACGAAACTGCTTTCAACTAGAATGCGCCGCGTCGCTATGTGAACGTCATCGATCAGATCATCGAATACTTCAAAGCAACGGCGGTGCGGTGCTGGCTCACCTTCACTTCGGTTTTCCATCTCACAGATCGACTCCATTTTTCTCACGTGTGCTGGGCAACGCTCAGCCTCGGACAGGCAGCGTGCAGAGAAGCTACTCAGCCGTAGTGTAGTGAGACGACAAAATAAAAGCCGATGCACTTGCATCCTTGAAGAATAGACATTAGACTGCCGAAATGCCAAACTTAAGAACCCTGAACCCACGAAAGTGTGGTCTTTACGCCTCCACGCCCAGGAAGTCCTCTCGCTACGGGGGCGTCGTCGTCAGTATCACCGCGACGCTGCACTACACATCCACATGGCACTTTGGATTTATATACCTTTTGGGCTCACTTAGGGCTAAATCCTAAACCGACTTCAGGCCGTGTTTTGATTGATTTGCAGCTTAAGGGCTTAACACATTTATGTTATCTTCGAGGGTGCAAATCGAAAGAGCGAAAGCCTCATTCCATTTAGTCCCCATTGTTCTTTGTGCTTCAGAAGGAACGTCTCGAAGTCGCTCTTCGTCCTAGGCACATCTCAGGAGCAGATCCCTGCAGTAAGATTCATGACTGCAATTCGAGTATGATCTTGACACAAGAGCACTGTGAGAGCGTCTCTGCTTTCGAGAGTGTTCAGGAGAATTTTTGAAGAGTTCCTCCTCCTCAGAGTTAGAGCTTAGGCCCTTCACCCTGCCACCCAAGACCTTGAACCTGAATCCCTGAATCCACCGGAAAATCCACGACTTCACCACCCTGAAACCCGAACTCCCAAGCCCTACCTACGGCATCCTCCAACCTACAGAATAAGGTTATGACCCGGTCATTGTAGGGTAGTCACCTATATATGATACTCAAGCTTATGATGCCCTTTCGTCATCCTGCTTACCCTGAACTCCTGAGCCCAACCTCAGTCCTACACTCTAAACCCCTGAACCCGCTTCGAATCAGGTACCAAGCCGCTCCGGTTGCAGCGAAGGCGGCCATCGACGCTCTCACCCGCACTCTGGCGCTGGAGTGGGGCCTCTTGGCGGTAGGATTCTTCTTTCGTCTTAGGGGCTTAGGGACTTAAAGGGTTTTAGGGACTTAATGGTTTCAGCGATAGGTTTTCAGGGGTTTAGGGTTGCAGGGTCCAAGCGCTCATAATGTTTGCGGTTCTTCTCAGGTATAGGAGTCCGGGATCTTATCGTGTCGGGTGGTACGGTGTCATCTTTTGGGGTTCTTTCAGTTTCCGGGTGTCCGGTTTGGGGTTCGAGAACTTGGGGCTTCGGAACCGGAGTGGTAAGGAGTAGAGGGCTCAATGATACCAACTCTCACCCTACGCCCCGGAGCCTGCTGTCGGCGTTTAGAACAGCCTGTGCAGTGTTTGCTTTGATGAGCTAGGATTTTTTTAATGTTTAACGTCCCTGTACCGCAGTTAGAGACTGAGATACACCAAAACCCAATTCCAACAATGCAGTGCAGCCCTTGATGACTTCAGATTCTTCGGAAAGGTTTGGGCGCAGAAGCCCCGATACTTCCAAGCCTCAACCATGCTACCCTGGTAGCCCAATGTGGTGGAGGGTCGTTTCAGTTTTGGTTTATGGGTCTTGTGTTTCGGTTGAAGGTGGGACTCGGGTCCAAGGTGTAAGGCTTCGGAGTCCAGCTGAGAACTTTCAGTTCTAAGACCTATTACTATCCCAAGCCGCCAAATCATTGCTTTCTGGAGAATATAGAGTTGTGAAAACTGGAGAATAATGCTATCCCCTTCACAGTTTCTTTGCAATGAGGCTATACAGCCTACCACATATTCAAAGCATCAAGGCCCTGAGACCAACAGAAAATACCGAAACCCAGATCCAATCTTCAGTCTCTCTGCAGCAGAGGTGAATACGGAGTGCGGTGCAACTGCGTAGCCCCGGGCCCCATTGCGGACACCCCCGGAATGGAGAAGCTGAGTGGAGGGAAGATGGACAAGGCCAGAACTTCAGAGAAGCATTAATCAGTACCCTTAGTCCGTTTAGGGTTTAGGGTTTAGGGTTAAGGGTTTAGGGTTTAGGGTTTAGGGTTTAGGGTTTAGGACCGTAAGAAGACTGGAAGAAGACCCTGGTAGAGTAGATCCGAAGCCCTAAACTCTAAAGCTTGAATGCCCCAAGAGAGGCCTTGGCCCTCTGAGCCTCGAACCCCCTTAAACACTGGATCCTACACGTCCAATTCGGCAGTAAGAGCCTTCTGCAGTTCCGCCCTAAACCACAAACAAAACCTTAAACCCCGCACCCTGAACCCTACTGTAAACCCTACTTTAAAAGAAAACCCTACTATATGGGCCCTTCATCGTGAGAACAGGGTTTTGGGGCCCATCATAAGAGCAAACATCCTAAACCCCCCAGGCTTGATCAGGAGAGTTCAGGATTCAGTGCTGAAGCTCGTCGACTCGTACAGAGTGCGGTTTTCGGCTTAAGGGTTTAGGTCCAGGTATCATGGGAAGATGGTCAGGCAGTTCCCTAAGGCTTAAGAATTCAGAAGGGGACGCCGTGGACGCTTGTTTCTTCCTTGTCGGTTGTGTTCCCAGCCGGTGCCCTGACTTAATGACTTATTTTTTTAAGTCATTAAGTCAGGGAACCGGCTGGATCCAAGATCCAAGATTGCAGGAAAAAGTTTCTTGGATCCATCTTGGATCCAGCCGGGGCCCTGACTTAATGACTTAAATTTTTTAAGTCATTAAGTCGGGCCCCGCCCGGATCCAAGATGGATCCAAGAAACTTCTTTCTGCAATTTTGGATCTTGGATCCAGCCGGGGCCCCGACTTAACGACTTAAGTTTTTTAAGTGTTTAAGTCGGGGCCCCGGCTGGATCCAAGATCCAAGATTGCAGAAAGATGTTTTTTGGATCCATCTTGGATCCAGCCGGGGCCCTGACTTAATGACTTAAATTTTTTAAGTCATTAAGTCGGGCCCCGCCCGGATCCAAGATGGATCCAAGAAACTTTTGTCTGCAATCTTGGATCTTGGATCCAGCCGGGGCCCTGACTTAATGACTTAAATTTTTTAAGTCATTAAGTCGGGGCCCTCCCGGATCCAAGATCCAAGATTGCAGGAAAAAGTTTCTTGGATCCATCTTGGATCCAGCCGGGGCCCTGACTTAATGACTTAATGTTTTTAAGTCATTAAGTCGGGCCCCGCCCGGATCCAAGATGGATCCAAGAAACTTTTGTCTGCAATCTTGGATCTTGGATCCAGCCGGGGCCCTGACTTAATGACTTAAATTTTTTAAGTCATTAAGTCGGGGCCCTCCCGGATCCAAGATCCAAGATTGCAGGAAAAAGTTTCTTGGATCCATCTTGGATCCAGCCGGGGCCCTGACTTAATGACTTAAATTTTTTAAGTCATTAAGTCGGGCCCCGCCCGGATCCAAGATGGATCCAAGAAACTTTTGTCTGCAATCTTGGATCTTGGATCCAGCCGGGGCCCTGACTTAATGACTTAATTTTTTTAAGTCATTAAGTCGGGGCCCTCCCGGATCCAAGATCCAAGATTGCAGGAAAAAGTTTCTTGGATCCGTCTTGGATCCAGCCAGGACCCTGACTTAATGACTTAAATTTTTTAAGTCATTAAGTCGGGGCCCTCCCAGATCCAAGATGGATCCAAGAAACTTCTTTCTGCAATTTTGGATCTTGGATCCAGCCGGGGCCCCGACTTAACGACTTAAGTTTTTTAAGTGTTTAAGTCGGGGCCCCGGCTGGATCCAAGATCCAAGATTGCAGAAAGATGTTTTTTGGATCCATCTTGGAGCCGGGGCCCCGATTTAAACACTTAAGTTTTTCCGAATCTTTAAATCGGGGCGCGTGGCTCTCGGAGCGGGTCCAAGAATTTTTGTTTCTGCAATGTTGGGTCTCGGACCCAGGGGGCCCAGCATTGCGTCTGTCTGCCACATAACGGAAACCTCAATGGAATTCCACCTTTCCACATGTGCTGCGTCCAAAGCCACAGAGCTTTGCACATGTGGAGATGTGGAATTCCATTGGACTTTCCATATTTCCAAACCTGTTGACCTTAATTCTGCAGAGCTCAGGATGATAGGGCTCCCAATAATTATGTACTATAGTCTATTCCACCAAACCAGACTACAGGTGTGCCGCTGATATACTATAGTAGCCATTTGTTTTTACACCATTGCGACTATGCAGCACTGTAACGTCCAAGGTTATCCTATATTGCGTTGGTGCTAGACTAGGTTATGTTTGAATGTAGTAAGTTGCACTACCATATACCAAGCCCCTTTGTGCTATGCTGGATTGCACGATACCGCATTGCATTGCATAGCAGTCGACACAGTACCACTCAATATTTGATAGTTAATCGTCATCTATGCTCGAGTTTACTGTACTGGGTTTGCCTGTATTGAAAGGTACTACATTGCACTTTGCTATACTAGACTGCATTACACCATACTAGATTATGGCGTCAATGCTTATCTTTAATACATTGTACTATGCTACGCTCTAATAACCTAAATTGAAACATTGTATATCATATCATATGCATAGCCGATACAAGCAATTGAAGGCCCTTCGATTAGTCCAGTGAAAGAAGATTAGCCTAATGGGAAGTCGAACTCGTGATTTTATTCAGTTTACTCATCGTATACGTTGACATAACACATTCACTACCAAAGAAAGCACAGCCTCAATTCGTACTTGCGATATACCCCGCCATTTTGGCACCGAGAGTACTGCGAGCAGATACCCTGTGGTGTCGACCCCGAGCCTTGTAAGTGGATATGTGGTGTGCATGGTACCACATTCTTCGGTTCATGCACGCAAATCGCTCTTTCTATGACCTATGCTCGTGCTTTATTTAGTGAACTAGAACTGACGGCAGAATAGTACACTAGGCTCCTGACTATAATTCGCTATACTATGCTAGCGCACTATACCTTGCTATATCATGCTATGCTCTACTATACCCTCCTAAAATAGTAAACATAGTAAACAGGGCCATGCAACAGTGTATTTTCCTACACCATGCTGCGGTAGTGCTATACTAGACTATCGTATCCCATATAGTGTATGCTATACCACACTGCAATATAGCGTCAACACTACAATATGCTATCGTGCACTTTACTGCCAATGTCATATCACAACATATTGTAATACACTAGACTAGAACATAAGGCTGATCTCTGTCTTCTACCTTCGACCTACAGTATTCATATTCAACAGGTTCGTATGATATCAGACTACCATAATCTGTATCTATAGCACAGTATACAGCTGTTCTGTATCATGCTATACTACACATACATGATGAACTAGACTGTATGTCGCAATACTGCACTACCATATTACGGGGCACCATGCCATATTATATATCTTACGCTCCAGTATACGGGCACCATGCCATACTATATCTTACGCTCTACTATACTATACCCTACTTTTGTATGCACATGCGAAAAGTACCACAATGCCACGCCTGGTGCCTCATAAGTTATATTAAAGCCCGGCCGGATCCTGGTCAGAGGTTTTTGGGTAAGCTTAGCTTAACATTGGTTCATGAGAAGCTTCATGAGGAGCAAGCAGGCCATAAGATAGAATCTACCGAGAAGACATCGTAATTCGCGCTGTTTCATATGGCGTCTATCTATAAAGAGCCTTGGACCAAGGTAATATACGGATAGGAAACTACATGAAGGTGGGTCTTCGAAGGGGTGACCATGGCTGCTTCTGGATGGGTGTTGCTCATTTTATGTTTTCGACTGCTTGATTTTGTGATCCGGTTTTTCACAAACAAGCGTCCACAGCGTCCTCCTCCCTAAGAATTCTGGGGTAGAGCTGGCCCACCTCTTCCGGACCACCTTCTCCCTAAATCCTGCTGCCTATAAGCTCGCAACCCTGGAACTCTCCAGCTCCCGCGGCCCTCCTGTGTAGCAGCCCGCACGATGGAGCTGAACAAAAGCTGCAAAAGCACCAAGCGGTGGATTCGTAGACGTGGACTGGGCACCCCCCAGGAGCTAAAGTCCCAAACTCCGGGATCAAAAGTGTCTACTCCAGCGGGTTTCTTGGAGTACGTTACCAAGTATGTACAGTCTCAATACCATAACTTGAAGACCCGTAAAGTGAGGATGTGGCGAGGGCCCCACAAACCCAACTGAGCCCTTGCACCTAAACCCTAAACCGCCTTGACCAGTCCCTGAGCCCGTATAAACGCCCCAAAACCCTTAGACCCCAGCTACTTACCGCTGGTTAGTAGGGAATGGAAGAATGGTAGTAATAGTAGTTATATTTGTACCCCATTCCGCCATTCCCTACTAACCGTAAGGCTATCGCCAATGCCCTTTGAGGTGGACTTGAGCCACATTCCAGCCAAGCGAGCTGGAACCAAGGCAGTCCCTTCAGCTCGGGAATTATGCAGAGTTTCAATTTTAGGGTTTAGGGTTTTGAAATGAAGATTTGTTGTCTCAATCCCTTCACTTCACATCTTCAGCTGCACATCTTCAGCTGCACAGGCGTTTCTAGCATTGATGCTTTCGGAAGGCAAATCCAGGTGTGCTGATATGCTCGAAGCCTCGTTCTCTAACTACCTAGCTTCGTTGTACATGTGAAGCAACAGTGTGTTAGTCACGTCAGGCTAGTTGGTTCTCAGGCCTTGTCCCAAATCTGCTTGGATAGCAACAGCGGTGCTTTTGGAAGTTTGACTATCAGTTAAGACACGAAGAGAAACCTAGGCATCATGCCGCCATCGAAGCCAAGACGTGTGCTTCAATGTGTACCATATCAAATGTTTTGTTTCAACACATTAGCTCGCTGTCGGTTTTGCACCGCACGTCGGGTACAAGTCAATGCCTAAGTCTGACTAGCGACCATAAATGTAAAACTATCACCATCATTGCTTGAACATAACATAGGTTTAGAACATACACTACTTACTATGCGAGGCTCAGGTGGAGAATTCGCATTTCTGGTGGCCTGTGCGGGTATAAATGGTTTACTTGAAGTACTGCTGACGTGCCACCATAAGCGCCCATGCTGCTAATGCAACATTTCCAGTTTGCCATGCGTTAATGCATATGTAGTGCCACTTCACAAAACCAAAAGACGTTGCTTTTGGGTAACATAACATGTGTTTCTTACATTTGGAATATGGGTAGGATGTGCTTTTCTATCAGAAGCCGGTGTAGCTTGGATAAACTTTGCCCTGTCAGTGTTGTTCAGCCTGCGGTAGTAGCTTTGTATCGAGGTTGGAATGGTTTTCCGCTCATAATATCAAAACTGGCACTAGTAATCAGAGCAATCAATACATCAATACACAAAGATGCGCGTCGCACATATTTCCGCGTCTATGGACGCTTAAATCTAGATGTTGGCTGTGTCAGATGTGTTGTCAACATGTGGCAATACTGCAACCGCCTCGAGACTTCATGACAATTGTCAACACTGTTGCGCTAAGTTAAGAACCAAGATATGATAAAGTGTGTAATACTTGTGTCAGTATTTGTGTATGTATCACATCACGGGGAAGGAACGTGGAACACAAAATGTATTTTTTTGCCCACCCACAAGTATATGAAGCTTATGAAGCGAACCAGAAAGTGATCTTTGGAGTAGATGCCATTTAGATAACCCATCGGCGAAGATGACACGAAAATCAAGTCGAACTTCTTGCTTACATTGAAAATCTGGCAAACAGTTAACGTGTTGTCTGTTGATTTGCTACATCGATTGCAAACAGAATGAATCGAATTTTAAGGGGAGCTGCTAGTAAGGAAGCTTGCTCGAATTCCCTCGGAGGCACAAAGCTCCATGCAGCGTTGGCACGAATCGAAAACCTTGATCTCGCATTGCAGAGTGTGGGCTTCAGGTGTAGAAGATGAGGAGCGCTTTAAAGCAGAGCAGATGTTTCCCAACAGATTGGTTTAGAGAGAAAGTGAGTCCGGAGATATGCATCCAACTTGAACATCAACTATGGGCCGCCTCGCTTCGTCTTCGATCGCAGCGCGTCGCGTGCAGGGGCAGAGCCCTCAACCCTAAACCGACGAGAGGGCCGGACCCAGGAGCAGAGGATCGGAACGACAAAAAGCCCAACAACACCAAAGGAACCAACCAGAAGAACCAAAAACTGAACAAAAGCATATTAGCAAGCAACACAGAAAGAACCGAAAGCATAAGACTTTCTACGCTACGCCGGAGTCTGTCTGGGTTTGGACTAGTCTGGAAATACTTGCTTTGTTTTCTTTGTATGTGTTTGTTTTGTGGGGTTTGGACCTTAGGAACACTTGTTTGGGAACAAGAGCCGTGCTTTCAAACACAGACATCAACAGGAGGAGCCTAGTGCATACACGCGCGGCATGCAGAAATTCGGAAAGGACTGTTGGCAGAAAGGAACAAGCGTCCGACCAAACCCAAAGCTACGTAACCACTGGTTTCCATCCGCCACAAAAATCCTTTCTGTTCCGATTACACTTTTCAAACAGTCTTCATAGGTCTGGGCTCTCGGACTTAGGTTTCGGGTTTGGGTCTCCTAAGGGCAGGCAAGATCCCAACGACGCAGCAGGAAAGACTGTAAGCGCCTAGTCTGACTCCGATGCTGACCTTGGTGACCGTGCCATCTTGGTGAAGTCTAAACCTGGTCCGGGTGTGTCTCTGTGTGTGTGTGTGTGCTGTCTATAGGCCCCTTTCTGTGGAATCTCCAGCCACATCTTGGTCGGGTCTTGCGGGGCTGAAGCGCTTAAACCCTAAACCCTAAACCCTCAACTCTAAAGAAGAAGCCCAGGAGATCGCTGCTGCTTGCATCTTCCTCTGTCTCAACAACTACATCACGGGCCAGATTCTGCCGGTGGACGGTGGCGAGTGGTGTCCTGGTCCAAATGTTCGCACCTACTCGCATCAGATTTTTCGTAGTGTAGACGTAGACTTGACGGAGCGTGCTGTACTAGTACCCTGCTTACTTCTCATGACTCTTAACAAGTCCTCGATACTCAGAGGTGCCAGGGTTTCGGGTCCAGGGTTGGGGGACTGAGAACGCTTGAGGCTTTGGGAGCTTGATCTCGAGTGCTGTATCAAGGGTGGGTTTGGGGCCTTTATCGGTTTTGAGGTTCAGGGGGTTTAGGCTTTCGGTCTAGCGTTTAGGGAGTTCGGGGTTTGGGTTTATGAGCTTGGGGTTTGGGGTTCGTGGGTTTTTCGGATGGAATCTTCGCAACACCCTCCATAGGAACCTTGTAGAGCCCCGCCGCCAGCCCCTTACCCCACTTGGAGGTTCAGGGGTAGTTATAAGTAGGGTTATAAGTCCCCGAATTAGGGTTATAAGTATAGTTACCGGAGTTATAGCCCTACTTATAACTACCCATGAACCTGCAAATAACCCTAAAGCCCTAAACCCCAAAACCCTAGAAGGTTTAGGGGTGAGGGTTTAGGGTTTAGGGTTCTGTAGTCTTGAGGTTCGGCAAGAAGCGCATCATACCTCGGGAGATGGTCTCCAAGATCTCTCGGGGAGTGGACGCTCGATTGGAGTATTGTAAGAATCATGGTTACGATTTTGAATGGGAGGTATAGTTATACATATATCTATACGTCTATATATACATAATATAAATAATCAAATATAAATAAATAAATATACATATATATATATATATATACATATATATATATATATATATATAATTACAAATTGTCCGCAGGTGGCTTGGGCTTAGGGTGTAGGGTTTAGGGTTTCGGGTTTAGGGTCCTAGGAGATTGCACGTGGCTTGGGCCGGCTCCGTGTGCCAAGCCCGAATTTTAGGGCCCTAGGACGGTAGGCCGGGCAGGTCTCAGGGCTGCGTTACCCGAAACTGAGATGCATTGTTTGAATACGTTGAGTGTTGCTCCGGTAAGCTGAGGACATGACAAAACAAACCCCAAAGTAGAGGAAGTTATTGGCATCCACCCTTGTCTGCGTACGGTAAGGAGAAGCAGTCGAGGGCGATGGGTCCTGGGACGGCAAAGCTTTGAGGTCCCCGCTCACTGCCATGTGCGTGTTTCAACAATATCCAGGGTGCCCTAGTCAGGGGTCTTTGTTCTGTTTCAACCCTAAACCCTAAACCAGAAAAGCCTAAACCCCTAAACCCTAAACCCCAAAAAAATCTAAACCCTAAACCCTCAAACCTCTAGCCTAAACCCTAAACCGTGAAGTTTACCGTTTAGGGTTTATCTTGGGTTCGTTTCTGAATCGCTGAATTAACCCGTGAAGTCTATTGTTTAGGGTTTATCTTGAGTCCCTTCTGAAACTCCTACATGGGAGTTTCCGAAGATACGGGACCCCAATATAGTACCCTACATAAATAGTACGATCCTCATTATACGGTCCCCAGAATAAGGCACCCCTAATGTTCGGAACCCCCTACATGTCAAGGGCAATCCCCGGCCCTGGACTGAAGATCCGATCCGGGCCGCCAGCTCTAAGTCCCGATGAGTTCGGAAGAATCAGACCTTCAGTGTTATGTTATACCATCTTATGTCTTATACTATGTTGTGCTACATTGTACTATATCATGTTGTACTATCTTATCTCATACAGTATATCATATATTATATTGTACGATATTAAGCTACAATATACATATATATATATATATACACATATATGTTAGACTATATGATATTCTATGACATTACATTGTATTATACTAGGTTTTACGAAAATGATATTTTGTGCTAGTTATGAGGGTTTAGGGCTTAGGGAGCGCCCCACTGCAGCTCTCTGCAAGCCGGTGTGCATTTTCGCCAGCTCACATCCTGAGCCCACCAGCCAAGACCGCAAACAGCCTGTGATAATCGTTAGATCATCAGAATGCTAAGCTCAGCTGCAGCAGCTAGCAGCTGCAGCTGCAGATGATAATGATGGTTGATGGTGATGACGACGACGAGGATGACGTCGATGATGCTTCTCATGGTGATGATGATGGTGATGATGATGGCGATGTTGATGGTGATGGTGATGGTGATGGTTGCGAGGATGCTTGCGATGGTCAGTGATGGCATGACTGTCGAAAAAATTCTGGTTACCGTTTCCCCTATGGTTCCGATGCTTGTCTACAATTGCCGGCTCCGTATAGCTGCTTTGGCTCAAGCTCTCGTCCCTGGCAAAGTGGGCCCCGGTGGACTGTGGCCGCAGTGAAGAAATGCAGGGAGTGCGCCCCTTGCTGGGCTTTTGAAGGGCTCAGGGTTTTTTTGGGTCAGGGCCTAGGGAGGGTTCGGGCTTTGGCTTCACGGTGTCGGGCTCCTGTTCAAGGCAGGGAACGAGGTTCATTTCTACTCGGTTGAAGGCATCCGCACAGCTCGGAAAGGAAGCCCTGAACTCTAAAGCCCAAACGAAGCCCAGGCTACTTTCGAACGTTCATTGACGTGGAGGACGAGGAGCCCACTATTCCGGGTCCTCCGCGTGCTCAAAGCTGTCCGCCTTTCGGGACGATCACTGAGAAGCTGGATGAGGATGTCGCCACCCAGCTCAATCGTGCAAGCGTTTTGGGGTTAGGGTTTAGGGTTTAGGGTTTAGGGTTTAGGGTGAGGGGCGGAGGTGGACGATTCGAAACCTGGAGCAATTTAGCTAAATAAAAGCTTAAACCTTTGATCTAGAGGCCCTAGCACTGACGGCCTGCTGAAGCCTTCAGGCCCACTTTGCTCGAGCCCAGAAGCCTGAAGAACGAAGAGTTAAGGCTCCTTGTGAATTGTTTTTTGCGTTTATAAAAACAATCCACCTAAACCGCAAAGTCTGAAACCCGAAACCTCAAGGTCCATGCAGCGCTTGTTTTAGGGTTTTAGGGATGCCCGCTCGAAGCCAAGGCAATCTACGTCTCATCACTCTCGGACCGGGCCAGCGAGTTGACACAGGCGAAAAAGGGGCCAAGGGCTTTATGTGTGTGGGTTGTCTTTCAGGATTTCGATGTGTTGTTTTGACCCAAGCAGCGTGGTACGCTGTCGTGCAGGGTCAGGTAAGGAGGCTTGGTGCATGGAAGTTCCGCAGCTCACACTATGTCGCGCTGCACATTGCCGGTTCAAATCTCATCGAACTCATTCTCAGAGTCGCCTGATTTGCATGATATTGCGAGGGAAACAGGCGATATGTCGAAAGTCGTCGCAGGGCCTGAGGGAAAGATTTTGGGTGCCCTCAAAACTCGAAACGCTGAAATGTCTTCAGAGCACAGCAGACCAGTGGGGCCAGACGCTTTTTGCGCAATGTTTTAATCCCGCAGTACACAGGGGGTGGTGCCTTCCCTCTCGTCGTTGATGGCGTCTTTTATGAGTAGCACGGACCACAAGGCACAGAGAGGCCACCACCTTGAAGCCGAGTCTCAAGCCGTAGATGCATTAATTAGCTTTCTCAGAATCTTTTTACTGTTAAACCCTTGGCCCCCAAACTTGAAGTCAAACTCTACTGTAAGGGGTAAAACTAGAACATACTGCCCAAACCCTATTCTGACTGCTAAGGCACCCAAGCACTGAGCGCTACAGCTTATTCCGCAACCTGTGTAGTTCCATCGATGATGGGGTGCCAGGATGATTCAACTATTCCAGTGTAACTGCCATGTCTTTATAGACTTCAACCCCTCGAAACCTCCATACGCTTGTACACGCCCCAAACCGCGTAACACTTGCCCAAACTCCTGAACTCCCAACCACTTGGATAGGAACCGAAAAACCCGCAACTCCAGGGCGCCCAAGCTACAAACCCCCCATAGTGTCCTATGGACAGACTATGACAGACTCTGAACCTTCCACCCAAATTAAACCCCGAAACCCCAAAAGCTCCACCCTAAGCCCCGAACCCAGAACCGTAAACCCTCCCATACGCCCATTTTTTTCGGGAGGCGCCAGCTCAGGTGGCTCCCCTGCCCGTGCTAAGCCAGGGCAGCCGGGGCCATCCGGATCTCTGTAACCGCCCGTGTAGCCCGGACGTTCATAGAGTCTCCTTAGGAAGAATTTTTGTATGCTTGTTCATAAAAAAAACCCACGAGAATATTAAAGATAGTATTTTTATTGTTGTTCTAAGGTGGGTATAGGTTCATGGAGGGGCCTTCAGAGGGTTGAGGGTTTAGGGGCCTTAAGAATTGGAAGTTAAGCTTGTGCTTTTTGCAGGGGTTTGTAAGACCTACTATAAGGGGCTATTATATAGTGTAATATACGTATAGGGGTATCTAATAGGCTACTAGATCTTCGCATCGACAGTCGTTTTGACGGGCTCTAATGCTTCGGACGCCTCGCTCCTCCTTCACCACCCCCACCCCCGTAAAAACTCGACAACACTCAGGCGTTCTACGACAACGCCATCAGCAGTCCTACTGTAAGACCTCATGTTATCATTATTGTTGGTACTACGACGACGACTACTACTGCTACTGCTACTGCTACTGCTACTGCTACTGCTACTGCTACTGCTACTGCTACTGCTACTGCTACTGCTACTGCTACTGCTACTGCTACTGCTACTGCTACTGCTGCTACTACTACTACTACTACTACTACTACTACTACTACTACTACTACTACTACTACTACTACTAATACGACGACGACTACGGCTACGACTGCGACTGCGACTGCGACTGCGACTACCACTACGACTACGACGACGGCAATGACTTCGACTGCGACTGCGACGGCGACGACTGCAACTACAGCTGCTGCCATAAGTTCTATGACCGTGGCAACCATCACAAGCCAGAACACCACTGATATAGACCAACAGTAAGAATCACAGCAGCAGGACTGGTAAGCAAAACCGTGACTTGTATGGGATCACTCGTATGAGATGATTTACGGGCACTGGGGTGGTGTTGGTGGTGGTGATGCAACACCAAACCTAAACCCTAAACCCTGCACGGTCATGCTGGATTAGTGTCAAGGCATCTTCTTCGCCTCCGGCAGTTGTCATCTTGGTAGTACCTGCGGGCATTGCCACCTGGCCCACCCTCAGCGCGCCGCCTGGCAGGATGCTAGTGAAATTGAACACTTCCAGGATCTTTGGGAATCGGATCTTCGAGTTAGGCCTTGCGAAGTCTGGCGTTTGCGGCTCTTTCGAGTCCGAGCTACGTCTGGAGTGAAGGCCAGGATTCAGAGGTTATTTTGCCAGCATGTGAACTCCCAGATTTCATCACGCTTTCGTCACGGCACACACTAAGCCTTGCAGTCCGGCAACAACTGGGCCCCTCAGCCACGGAAAAAAGCATTCGTGTTGATATCATATTTATGTATCATGATAACTATTTACGTCTGAGGATCTCCAAGTTAGCTTTGGCGATCCAGAGTAACAGCGGCTCCTACAGAAACAGCATCAGCAGTACCATCAACCAAACAAAAGCAACTGCGGAAGAGCAGCGCTTTTGGTTTAGGGTAGGACACGTAACAGCAACAGTGAAGCACACAAGGATCGATAGCGTTACTGTAGGGAGTGCTGTTCTGATGCAAGCAGCATTGAGTTGTTGACAGTTTGGGACCGTGAAGCAAAACTGGCAATGCTCGAGGTTCGCTTTGTGCACATGAAGCAGTAGTGGTAGTGATAGTGTCAGGGTGGTGATGACTGCCATGGTCATAGCAGCAGCAGCAGTAATCGTAGCAGCAGTAGTAGTAGCAGCGTCGGAGGCACTCGAAGTGGCCGCAGCGGGAGCAGCTGCAAATATTTGATTAATGCAAGACAACGGCCAAGACGCTGTAAGAAGCAGGACGGAGCCTCCGAAACCCTAAGCTTCTCAGACCATAAACCAACATACCCTGCCCTAAAGGCAGCACGGCTTGACAAGCGCCAGCGTGTGGCAGTGCAGGCGCTAAGTGAGCGTCGCGGGGCTAAAATGCAGCTTGTGGCCCGGGGGAGAGGGTTGCATTTGTATTTCTAGTATACAGACAACCCGAATATATCAATCTATGTATGTTTCTGTATGTATATAAGCATAGAGCCACGTATAAATACATACACACTGTAGTTTGCTCTTTCTCTATGTATATATATATATATGTATACATACAGACCCATACATGTATATGCGAGTGCACCATTGGAGCTTGGGGCATGAAGTTGAGGCCCTGTGTGTGTCAGCGTGTGTTTCCGTTCTGTTCCTGCCTTCTGGTCTCCAAAGTTGTGGCTTTATGTTCTGGCTTTGGAGGTTTTGGGGTGCATTGATGGGCTTGTCGTATATTTTGGTATCATCATAATGAGACCATTGGTACTCTGGGTGGCGAACGCGGTTCTTGTGGTCTTTTTTGGGAAACCCTGTGAGGCCAGAATCCCCAAGCTCAGGCAATATAGGACAACATGATTGAACATAATGCAGTTGGTATGATAGACCATGACATAGCATACTATGATAGAACAGAATGCAGTATTTTATGATAGAGCAGACTAGATACTATAGAAGAACATGATCGAATCTACTGTTTTGATAGAAGCTCAGGGACGCTCTTGTCTCTTCTTCTCCCACATTTTCGCACGCATGCTGGTCCAGCCCAGGCCTTGTTTTGCCAAGACAGCTCTGGGGCTTTCGGTTTCAGCATTTTAAGGGTTTGCAGGGTTTAGCGCACAGAGTTCGACATGTTGGGGTTTTAGTTTTGGGTCTAGGGTCAGGGTTCGGCATTTTGGGGTTTGAGGCTGTTCGGGGGATGGACAGTTTCAGGGTTGAAGACGAATGTTTCAGGGATTGGGTGTTTGGGCGTGTCTTACCGGAGATAGAGTTGACGTCAAGGGCTTGATCCCTGTCGGGTTGTCTAAAGTTAGGGTCCAAGTCCTCAGTATTTTGTGGTCGGACTGCTCATGATGTCTCGGGCAAGGAGCCATGAAGCATACAGGTTTCCTCGATTCGGCAAGCCTCCCTGAACCTGAATTTAGAAGCAAGGATGCCGTTTCCTGTACATGGGGGGCCGGGGATTTGGAGTCTAGGGTATTGACAGCAGCAGCAATAACACTACAGCAGAACAGCAATCTCAGCACCCAGGCCAAAAAGAAAAACCGATGCCAGAACCACGGCAGCGCTCAGGCAGACGGTATACCGGTTCTGATAACTGCTCTGGCCTTTGCTAATCCGAAGCTGTGCTCAAATCTAATCCTACCGTTGCCCTAAACCCTGAGCCCTAAGCGGTGAAGCCTCTACCCTTTCTGTCCACTGTCCACTTGCACAGAGAAGTCGGTGTTTGCACCATGCAGGGCTTGATCCTGATGCTCGAGGAAGCATCAGCGTCAGCAGAGATGGATCAGGACCTTGTAGCATTTTGTTGGGTTTTTCATGGGTAGTCATAAGTAGGGTCATAGCTAGGGTAACTATACTTATAATTTATTTTTTGGGGACTTATAACCCTACTTATAACCACCCATCATGAACCTCCAAGTACAGGTTTGCCGGGAGCACTGAAGTCGAGCTATGCACGAAACCTAAGCCTGGAACCTTTGAGCCAGGAGGAGGACACGGACGTTTCCCAGTTGAGCAGAAAGCTGGAGAGCGTCCTCTCACGAATGAGCCTTGCAAGCCTTGTTGCCGGAAATATTGTGGCAAGTTTTTTCGTTGAGTGGTTCTGAGGTAGACCCTAAACTCTAAACCAGAAAGCGTTCGGCTTTGTGTTTGGACTGCAAGCTGGACACTTTCTCTCATCTTAGTTGTGGTCCACGCCCCAGCTAGAATGCGACTTACCCTAAAGCATCAGCCCCTATGCAATCTTTGGCCACACCAACCTCCCGTGTTTCTATTCGCGGTGGAAATTCCTGGACCCTAAACCCTGTTTGCGGTTGGGCTTCTTCAGGATCAGGGCATAAGAGTTCAGGGACCTCGGGTCTTGGTGTTTCGGGCTCAGGGTCCAGGGTGTAGGATGTAGCACACAGTTTGACTCAGGGTTTGGAGTTCCTAAACCCTAAACCCTAAACCCTAAACCCTAAACCCTAAACCCTAAACCCTAACCCGGAGCCCGGAGCCTCCCCACCACAACCACAGCTACTCTGAAGTCGACTCTCAGGTTGGGCTTATCGCATCCAGGAGCTTTGAAAATGGCCTGTCAATGCGGGTACAGGCAGAGCTCGATCGCCTTCGCTCTGCGGCAGCGTGAGCCAGGTTTTAACCAACGGCTCGACAGACCTCAGCCTAAGCCGGCTTAATCAAACCGGAACCTTCGCATTCTTGGGGTACGAAGAGCATTTTTGACACTTGGGGGGGACCTGAACTTTGTCATTGTCACAGTTGGGTAACATTTTACATCTTTATGGCTACTGAACCCAATCAGGAATAAAAAGTACATTCGTGATCCTATCCCAAGAATGAACCAGTGAAGCTGTTTTGAGGTATTGTGCAAAGTGCGAGGCAGCATGAGCAGTCTGGCGCTTGGGTCCCCGTGCTTTCTTCGAAGCAGCTGGCCGTTTTGCATGTGCCCAGAGACTTTTGAACCCATCAAACAGGCTAGAAGCCCGAAATTATAGATGCTTACGCAATATGATTCCCGGTTTTGAGGTTTTCTTCCCGAACCAGGAGGTTTTAGAGTCTCTATCAGTTCGGCAGTGGTAGTGTGGACATGTAGTCGTGCTACCATTCCCGGCTGCTTTTTCTGCACCTCACCTGGAGTTTGCACGGATTGTTGCAGCCCATGCTCGGTGCGACCTTTAAACACTAAACAGCCCGTAAGCCCTAAACAGCCCTTGAACCCCAAACCCACAAAACCCTAAACAGCCCTTAAACCCGAGCCCTCAACCTAGGGTGCCCCAGTTGTACACCCAAGCCCGAAGATCCCGAGTCGTGAAGCCCGATCGGCCTGATCGGTGCAGCAGGCCATCAGGGTGTCGAATTCGATGAGAAGCAGCATGCACGAAGATGTTTTGCTTTGAAAAGTTGATGCCTCAGACTGATTGCATCCCCCAATGAATCGAGCACTTAAATGCCGAGACTTCCCACCTAGAGGAGCCTGGGACACGTATCCTTTGACGTTTTTTCTAGCTGTTCTTGTGTCTCTCGTTATTTCTGTCACTGTCGCTTCCTTTTTTCGTTTTCGCTTTCGCTTTCTGTTTGTCTTTCTCTCGTTTTTCTTAGAAACATAGATAATCAAACAATGAAACAACGTGTACGTATGTATGCATGTATGCATGTATGTATGTATGTGTGTATATATATATGTATATATACGCAATATGTATATATATATATATATATATACATATATATATATATATGTACATGTCTACATACACACATGCATGTATATACATACATACATACATGCATGCATACATATACACACACATATACACATACACATACACATACACATATACATACACATATACACAACCGCATACACATACGCATATGCATACGCATACACATACACATACACCTACAAATACACATGCACATACATATACATACACACATATTCACATGTATATATATATATATATAATTATATGTATATTATACATATCTCTGTATATACACACATGTACACACACACATATGTATATGTATATATATATATATATATATACACACCTGTACACACGCATGCATGAATGAATGAGTGAATATATGTATCTATGTATATATGCATGTATGGATATGTATATATCTAGTTCATACACATATACATATACACGCACATATACATAGACATATACATATATACATTTATATATACACACATATATGTACGTACATATACACATACATGCACATACACATTGTCATATACATATACATACATATAAACATATACACATGTATGCACATACACATAGACACATATGCACATAACATATGCATACACACATGCACACACACACACATTAAAGTAAATATATATATATATATACACACACACTGCATATATGCTTATGTATATAGACACACACACACACGCACGCACGCACACACACACACACAGACACACACACACACAGACATGCGACATATACAAGTACACATGCGCCTAAACATGCACCTACACATGCATCTGCATCTACATGCACAAAAGCACAGAGAAAGACAGATACATATACAAACGTGCGGACAGACACGTAGATACATACATGCACACTTGCATACATGCATACATGTGTACATACACGCATACATACGTACATAATGCATACATACATGTATGCATACGTATGTGTATTCGCCTATGTATGCATGCTTGCATGCATGCATGCATTCATGTGTGTGTGTGTGCGCGTGAATTTATGTATGTATGCATGTATATGTGTGTACGTATGTATGTATGTATGTATATATGTATGTATGTATGTTTGTATGTGTATGTGTATGCATGTATGTCCGCGTATGTATGTATGTAGGTATGTAAGTATGCAAGTACGTAAGTATGTAAGTTTGTACGTATGTATGTATGTATGTATGTATGTATGTATGTGTTTGTATGTATACATGCATATGTATATATGTATACTCACGTTTCTCACGTTTCGGGCGATGGGTCGTGTCGACGCTGCCCTTTGGGCCTGCAACTCACAAAACTAATTAAGGCGGTGAAAGATCTGACGCGGCTCAACCGCAGGACCATTCCACAGGACGACAAAATCAGTAGTATCAGAATGTCGTATCATGGGAAGTCCGAGGAGTGCGATCAGATCGGGGCTGTCGTCTCTCTGGGTAACAAGGCAGGCAAGAAACCCGAAGTCCAAAGAGTCACAGCGAAACGTCGAAGGGTCCCGCAGAGGACAAGTCCATCAAACCCATGGCGAGGTCCTGTCTCTCCGGGGGTGTCCATACCCCCGTCGGTATTCGGCAGGGTCAAAGTCGAAAGACAGTAGCAGGAAGCTCTGTCGAGAACCCGCTTGCTGTTCTCCCCAGCGAAGAAGCGCTTCGATGTCGGTGGTATTGCGGGCAATACAACCCTGACTGACAGCGACTAGCCCAAAACTGATCACAACAAAACCTGTCTGGTAGGGTTGGCGTCACCACATGCCGGCGCCCGTGCACTGAAGGGCCTCACAGGCTTGTGTCATGGCTTGCAAGGAGGACCGCGAGTCGTCAAGTCCACGATAGACACGTTGGGTCCAAAGTCCAAGACCGACAATCGCTGCACTCACGGTTAAACAAAGGAGCATGGCAGACATGATATGCCCGAGCGGAGTGATTCGCTCTGCAGATGCTGAGTCCGGAGTTGCACTTGGCGGGTGCCCCTGCGCCACCGATGCACCTCTTAGGCGCCAAGTATTACACCCCGAACTTGCTGAAAGAAGCCCATGTGAGGAAAGGACCCCTCGAACACCAAAACTGAGCCCCAGAGAGAAAGGGCGGGTATCAGCTGCCTTGAAAAATGGCGCTGGAAAGTGTGGGGAGGCCGTCTGCCCCTGGGCCTCGGAACTGAGGGGGAAGGAAATTCTCTCCCATCGAGTTGACAACCCATCACCTCTGGACTGACAGGGATCAAGAGAAAAGTGCGTCGTGGAGGCCCCGCTGACTGCTACAGCTAACCCTTCTGTACACTTCAGCAGTGAGACCTGGCTGTCGCACAGAACATAGCCTGTCACCTCATCCCCCCGCTCCGGCCCACGATCACGGCAACATGCCAACATCCGGCAGTTGCCATGACCGTCACCTTCACGTGAGGCGTCGGTTTCTGCCCTGTTCTGTGGCAGCATGCGCTCAGGAATCAGCCCATGCCGTCCAGGCCGGAGCTGGGAGGTTTCGGCGTCTTCACATCCTCGTCGGAATCCGAAACACGTAGATTGGCCGCCGCTGCCTCTGCTGCAGCCGTCACATGTGCAGGATCGGTCTGCTCGGTGGTACGTCCATTCCCTCCGAAGGGGAGCAAAGCAGTGCGTTTGGCTTCCAGCTTGCCAGCCAGTCCCGCCGTGGGGGCACTCGTATGCACCGGTTGAAGTGCAGCTCCTTTGACTGGTTGTCTTGTATTCCTGGAGCGGGGAGTCAGACTGGGGCTGGGTGCCACCTTCAATGATGCGTCCACCTTCAGAGTAGAGGGCGAGCTCAGATAAGGCTCTGTCGGACCTGCGGGCGCCAACAAAGGCGGTGCATCCCGGGCCACCTCCCGTACACCGGTCTCGCGGGCTGCACCAGTCCCAGCCCCCAAGCCAAGAGTGGTCCCGATCTCCGGTGGTAGCTGAGCCAGGGTCTCTTTGAGGATATGCGAAGCAGCTTCTGGGGCCAGTACACCCCCCTGTCCGGTCCCCGGGCCGCTCGGCTGTGATGGGCGCAATTGCTGAGCCGCCCTGAGGGCATCCGCAAGAAAGCCCGGCTCCATCGAAGTATCCCCACTTTCCAGCAAGGCCTCCCAGGAGCCTGTATCTTGTGTTGCTGTCGATGGCTTGGCCGCAATCCCATGAACAACCAGGTTTTGCACCATCATCGAGGCCTCCTTTCCCGCACTGGTTGCTTCCTCCATGTCCGTTTCGATCTTGCGGAGCGCTGCATGGAATCTCTGCTCCTCCTTGAGGAATGCCTCTTTGGACTGTTGCTGGAACAACTTCCATTGTTGCTCCTTCTTGCTGCGCTCCTCTCGCAGCCTCCGAACTTTACCATCTGCCTTTCTCGCACCAGTTAAGGCCTTCTGCACCTCCCTCAAAAGAGGGTTCGTCTCGTACTGTTCGGGTTCTCCCGGGGCTTGGCGCCAGCTTGGCTGCCCCTTCGTAGTAGGCAGCACCACATTGTCGTAGCGCGTTGGCTCGGCTCGATGCTTCGGGGAGGCACGCCAAGCTCCAGGCCACAAGTGGTACGAGGAGTGCCCTTGCTCTTTGTGCCAAGGAGCCTGGTCTTCGCTCCGATCTCCGCGCTGCCATTTCTTTCCCATGGGAGGTCGTAGTTCGCGGAACTTCGGCTGAGAATGGTGCTCGGCCAGTAGGCGAAGATCTCGCCTCCAGGGTGAAGAGCCCTTGATCCGGCTCTGCCAAACGCGTTTCCTTGCCTTCTGGCGCTTTCTGCGTGCCAGTCGGTGCCAGTTCGGTGATGGCACCGGCGTTGTGCCACTGCACAAGGCACTGGGGTAATGGCAATGCCTACCTGCTCCTGTAGGCTCGATCCAAACCCTATATATGTATACATATATATGCATATCACATATCATATAACATATATGTATATACACACAAGTGCGCGTGTCCTCTACGACGCTTGCAGAGACTGACTTCGCAATGGGGAAGTGAAGTGAAGTAGTATGTGTATATACATAACACAAAGGTTATGCCCAATGTATGTCTGTTTGTAGCAACCCCCGCCCTATGGGTCTGCATGTCTGTATTTCCACTAGAGGTTCTGGATAAGAGGAGGAGGAGGAGGGAGGAGGAGCAGGAAGCACATGGGTCCGAGTCCGAACCTATGTCGAAAGAATTCGAATTGCATACCTGGAGCCTTATGTATCAAATCGACCCCAAAGCAACACACCAAGAACACATCAAGCAGACCAACAACTGAGCGCGCACACACACACACAGTCGCCCTGTGCATCAAAGTCGAACAAATCACAAGAGTCAAAACATAAACCCACAGTGCGCAAATCCACAACCAGGGCTTCTACCAAGGATTTGTTTGCAGGACGAAACGCAAATCCACGGCCCAGGCTTCTATGTGCAGAACGAAGCCTAAACCCACAACCAAGGCTTCGACACGGGCTTTGTCCGCAGGGCCCTGTAGCCCAGATCTAACAAAAAAAGCCACAAGCAACCAAGAAGAACCAGGAAAACGACCAAACGACACAATAGCAACAACAGGAAAAGCACACTACAACACAACAACACACAAAAGCTGATCGACCGCGGGTCAACCATCATGGTCAATGGTATACCATGGTTGCTTGGCACTTCACTTAGGGTTAGGGTTTGGGGTTTGGGTTTTTTATTTGATGGTATACCGGTATACCACAGTGGTCGAGGTCTTATGTTGTACCACGGGCCTTTGATATCAGGTTGCACACACGTGCCCGGCCTATCCTCCCACTCAAGTATGCAATCTTATAGTAGACCGTACTGGTCGAGGCCTTATGGTATACCACGGACCGTTGGTATGTCTTGCACAGATATCCCTTATCTACCCTCCGCCGGCTCCCGATCCACACCCCGCCGACACACCCGACACACCCCACACGCCCTGCGGAGTTGGATCATTCACTTTGTTGCTGCTTCTTGATTGCATGTATCGTTAAATCTGAGCTTTAACAAAAGAGCAAGCACAAGGTCCTCCGAGAACCCATCCCTAATATAGGGGCCTTAATAATTACCTATACAATTTTTGGGGGTTCCTTATGAGAATTATAGTATAATGGGCCCCAAGACCCTATTCTTATTATTAAGGCCTCTATATTACCTCAAGCTTTTCGTAGGCCGCGAACTCCTACGGTGTAGACTTGATTCTGCAACCCCTAATGTAGGAAGCTGATTAAGAAAGCCTGGGCCTATAACCCCGAAATAGTAGGATTCATAAAAGGAGCCCGAATAAAGGCCCAAGGTTTCTTAATCAGGTGCCTGTTTCAGCACTCGCGTCAGGATGCAATTGTGTCGGTCGTTTCGCGTTTTGGTTTTTACATCTGGTTTCAGAGATCCCTGATCACCCCCCCACCCCCCCCACACCCCCACCCCCACCCACCCCGCCAAAGGCCCCAAACAGGAGGGTCTGGAGCCTTCAATCATGTTCCACAAACGGAGTCATGAGGAAACTGAGCAGCTCATCGCCCAAGCCCTTTCAAAGAAGAGGGAGGCTGAAACCACCCCACATTCCACCTGGGTTCGGGGGGAATGAAATTCCGAAGCTCAAGACCCAAAGCCCTTCCCCCAAAGAGGAGGTAGCATGATTAGTTGCAGCTATGAAGTGAGGGGGCAATGGCAGCCTGAGGGTTCAACATTTTAATTTCTCTTGTCATGTGCACTTTGCTGCAGCCTCTGTGGTCATTTCCCGGCCGATGTGCGCCATTCGTAGGAGCGTTTCTGGAGCTACAAAAGGTCTGAGGTGTGTCAGGGCATCTGCCTTGTACCGCGGACCTAAATGTTCGAAGCTAGCTTGTGTCAGCAAAAGACGCGTTTTTTTGTTACCGGCCGGAGGCTGTGTGGGACCAACGAAGACGGCGAAACTTCCTTCCTGCATAGTTCCAAGGATAAAGATGCAGTTGGCAATCAATCCATAAGTTGCAGATTCAACCCGTTGATGCTTCAAGGACGGTGAACTTTCCATGGAAGGTCTGTCAATATATTCTTGCACGGGCACTAGTAGCATCGCATATCGCACCAGAATCTGTCCTAGGAGCACCACATCCTGGTCAACCCGGCATTCTGAAGCGCCAATTCCGCTCCGCGACCCAAATATGCATCCCGAAGCCCTACTTCGCACGTCGTCAGGAAGCGTAAAGCAGGAAGGTCGCTGTTTGTCTGAACTGACGCATTGGGCTCCCTGGTTTCGGCACGAGTGGTGGAATCTTCACCATAGGCTACGCCGTTTCTATGGAAGTGTGACTGTGTAGGGAGCTCGCAAGAGGCTGTAGGGTGTAAGCAACTAGGATTTAAGATTTTGAGGTTCCGGCATTCGTCGGCTCGAACGCTTAGGGATGTGTGGAGATAGGCCACCAGGGATTGGGTGACTGTTAGGTCCGTTAGGTGGTTCGATCCATGGGCAATGGGGTAGGAGAGTTCAAAAAAGAAACGCCATGCAAAAAGAGACGACACATCACCGTCCCGTGGCGAACCCCGGCAACCTATGTTGTAATAGCGTTTGGACACATTTGACTGCTGACGGGCGACAGATCACTACAGCCGAGGAAAACGTAGTATCGAAAATTGGGCGCTCACAACCCCAGCTTTGTTCGCTTGGGGTCAATGGTTTAAGTCCTACAAGCTTAGATTGGGTTTCCCAGGTGTACACCACAGCCCTGAACAAGATCTCCAAAGCCTGCCAGCCCACCTGAATGTCGCCGCTTGAGTTCTTACTCTCTGCCCTTTTGGTTCGACGACTAGACAAGCTTCTGTGAGGTTGTGCTGCTTGGCGGTCCTGTTTGGGAGTGCGTGAGGCTAAACGGACTTATGTCTTACACTCATCCCAACTCGCAAATCCTAGACCCTTCTTTATGTACCGGGACACTTAGTAAGTGGTGGCATGTTTCAGCTTACAGCTTGCTACACCGTCAACCCAAGACTTTACATCCGAAACCTTATGTAATCCTAAACATAATTCTAAACCTGCACAAAAACTTGACCTTACACCCTTAAGCGACCCAAAACCCCTTGAGCCACAAATGGCATGCAATTATGTATGTATGTATGTATGCATGTATGTATGTGTGTATATATATATATATGTATATATATATATATATATATATATTTCTGTATAAACACACACCCACAGAAGCAACCTAGTAATCCAAATTCTCACAGTACTGCTTTGGGTTTCCTCGACTAGCCAAGACGTCCAGGACTGGCGGCTCGGTTGGACCTTCCGTCGGAATTGCTGCCGGCGGAAGAAGCGTGTGACGGAAGCGGTGGTTTCGGGTTTCGGGCTTCAGGGCTTCAGGGTTTAGGGTTTGGGCGTTTGAGGTTTCAGGGTTTAGGGTTCAGCGTGACGGGATTTGAAGGGCGGCCCACTAACCCTAAACCCAGTTGCAATGATAAGGCCCCAGCATGACGACCAGCTATCCTGAGCCTGTCTTAGGCTTCTTTTGAATATCTTCTGTTGTGCTGGCTTGGGGCTTAGACGCGGTTTCTTCCCGCTTGGATCCTTGATGGGCTCTCGGGCTTCAGTGCTTGTAGGCTTCGGGCTGAGAGATTTTCAGTTTGGGGTAGGGTTTCCTTTCCGTCTTTGATAGGGACGACGCAGGCTGTTCAAGACAGTCCTGCTGTCCGGGTTTAGGGTTTAACGTTTCGGGTTCAGGGTTTGAGAGGGTTTTCGGATTCAGATTTTAGCGTTTAGGGTCTTACCGTAGATTGTGCGTTCTGGGGTTTGATTCAGGGTCCTAGGGTTTCCCGGACCCTAAACCCCAAACTAAACTGTACCTAAGAAGGTGTGAATACAGGGGCCCAACCATGGAGTTGTATGTTCGTTTGGGTCCGGATATATCCGTGGCATACTACGTGCCGTTACGTGCCTGCCCCCTAAGGCCCTGCACCCGAAAACCGAGAGCCCAGCTTCATCCCGCCTTTGGGCCTCGGTCTCTGGCTCCAAGGTTTCGATTTTCACCGGGGGGGTTCGGGAGGCGGTACTTTGGGTTTCAGGGCTTCTCAGAGCATGGGGCTTGCATGGTGTGTTCAGTTGCTTCAACATTGCTTGGGATATTTCGCGATGTGAAATAGACGGGCTGTCGGAACCACATGGAACGTTTCATGGATGAAGCTGAAGACTGGTGCGGTGTCAAGACGGCTTGAGTGCTTGAGCTTGACTTTGGAATGTGGATATCGTTAGTGCAGCGTTTAAGGCTTTCCGGAAGCATAAAGCGGCCGAAGACGTCCTGCAAATGCATGCTGCTGTCTTTCTTTGTGTTTGTTCCGGATGCTGTCCCGGCTTGTAGTATTTAGGAGATATGATGTGCTTACTTGGTTTCCTTTCGAGAAGCCGTTCCATTGGATGTTCAGGATCTAGGAAATATCCGTTAGCATGATCCATCTTTGTTGGCATCTTCCATCTCTGACGGTTTAGGGCCTTTCGGCGACATCCCATGATGATCTGCGTTTTGCTGCCGTCCCTTGCGCTGGCTGCTGCCACTGCAGCAGGGCCAGTGCAGCTGGACCTGGCTAACTGGATGAGCCAACTGGGTCCCATTCTAGGACGCTTTGCACACTTGTATCGCCTACATCAACTTATGCCAAAAAAAGGGAAATCAGGTTCCGTGGTGATCTGCGACTACCGCATGGGTGTTAATTGTTTAGGATGACGGCTCTTCCACATGGTTTATTCTGAGTTTCGCTGGGCAGCAAAGTCGATTTGGACATGGGAACGCTTGGCCCAGGAATCCTGATTCCGCAGCTTCGACCCTTCATGACTAGGCCTAGGCGCTCACCTCCCCTGCCTTACCAGAAGCCTTTCAACCCTGCACGCTAAACGCTGCACCAAAAAGCCTCCACTCCCCAGGACCCTCAAATCCTGCAGCCCTCAACAGGGCCCACAATCCCTAAACCCTAAACCCCTAAAACCCTAAACCCCCAAACCCCCAAACCCCTAAACCCCTAAACCCCTAAACCCTAATCCTCCGAGTGAAAGGCCCCACCAAGCCCCAAACCTACAAGGGCCTCAAAGGCGAAGGTCGGTAGGACTCAAGAGTCCTTAGATGAATCCTTCCATCTTGGATTGGGGTTCAGGGTTTAGGGTTCAGGGTTTAGGGTTCCTGGTTTAGGGTTCAGGGTTTAGGGTTCAGGGTTTAGGGTTCCTGGTTTAGGGTTTAGGGTTTAGGGTTCAGGGTTTAGGGTTCCTGGTTTAGGGTTCAGGGTTTAGGGTTCAGGGTTTAGGGTTCCTGGTTTAGGGTTTAGGGTTTAGGGTTCAGGGTTTAGGGTTCCTGGTTTAGGGTTTAGGGTTCAGGGTTTAGGGTTCAGGGTTTAGGGTTGAGGGTTTAGGGTTCAGGGTTCAGGGTTCAGGGTTCAGGGTTTAGGAGCTCCCGCAACTTGTAACAAGACCGGATAACCTGACCATACTGCCGACCCTGACGGCCGCAAGCCGTCTTTCCACATCCTTAGGCCTAGCCAATACACCGTAAAACCCAAACTGATCCCTAAACCCTGAACACTAAAACCCTAAACCCTAAACCCTAAACCCCAGAAGCTCGAACCTGGAAGCCTAGAGTCCGGAGCCCTGAAACTCTCCTAGTTTCGATTCCCTCGGGTACTTATAAGTAGAGTCATAAGTAGGGTAACTATACTTACAAACCCATATTGGGGGACTTACAACCCTACTTATAGCTACCCATGAACCTCCAAATCGTTTCGATTCCCTCCATCCCAATCGTCTGATGATCGCGGCGTTCACAGCATTGGGCGTCATCTCAGGGTACATCAACTCTAAACCCTCAACCCTAAACCCTAAACCCCTTAAGCGGACCCTAAACAATTGTAGCAGTTTCTTTTCGGCTTCCAATCTAAACTCGATGCCCTAAACCCTAAACTCGAAGCACTGTGTCTAAATAATTACCTATACTATTTTGGGGGCTCCTTATCATAAATATAGTATACTGGGCCCCAAATCCCTATTCGAACTATTAATGCCCCTACATTCTAGTACCCTTATAGATCCCTTATAGTAGCCCTTCTAGACCCCTTCTAGAAGGAGCCCTATTCTAATTATCAAGGCCCCCAAAGTAGCCTTCGGCTGGAGGAGATGCGACGCTGCTGGACCTGACCCTTCCAGGAACCCACGACTCGATGACTTACGCTTCCTGTCGAAGCGGTTTAGGGTTCAGGGTTTCGGGTTCAGAGTTTGGGGTTGAGGGTTTAGGGTTTAGGTTTCAGGGTTTAGGGTTCAGAGTTTAGGGTTGAGGGTTTAGGGTTTAGGGTTGCGTAGAGGTTTTAGCGTCTTTTTGGGGGCTTCTCCGGCTTTTTTTTGGAGTTGAAAGTTTCAGAGAGTTTTAGGGTTGTAGGCTTTTTCGGCTCTTCGTTTTGATCCTGAGGTTTGGTGGTTTTAGAGTTGTAGGCTCTAGGTTTCTCTGTTTGATATAAAAAAGTTATTGGGCTAGGGTTTTGGCATTTATCGGTTCAGCGTTTAGGAGTTCGCTTTTAGGCCTTATGGTCAAGATTTCAGGCTTTTGTGTAGTGGAGCATTCCAGGGTTTATCTCGGGAAAGGTTTTAGGGATACAACTTTCGACGCCTAAAGTTTCATTAGAAGAGTATGTGAATGAAGCCGTAAACACTAAACCCGAAACCTTGGAAGTCCACTCAACTTTCTGCTTTAGGGCGTGGAGTTTCAGTCTCCAAGTCACACCTAAACCCCCAACCCGAAATCCTAAACCCTCCCCAAGCCCTTCCCGTATCTACGGTTCAGGAGTTTGATTTCAGGTTTAGGGTTTCTGGCTTTAGCGTCGGGGTTTAGGGTTTAGGAGTAGGTTTCGACCCTCTGAGCCCTTCCTGGCCTTGGCTATGTTCGGGCTCCCGACGATGATAACACTAACATAGGGGCCTGGATAATTGCCAATACTATTTTGGGAGTTCCTCATTATGAAGTATAATGGGCCCCAAAACACGATTCTAATTATTAAGGCTCCTGTATTATAGCCCTCCCGTCTCCAAAAAGCCCGAGTCCAATCACTGAGAACCTCTACATCATCACGCGAAGCCCAACAGTTTCAGCCTTTGTATCCGAACGGTCGAAATGGTTGCATAACTAGCACAAGTATACCTGGAAGCCATGAGACAGCTGCCCACAGCCTTCGTTTAGCTGTCAGAGCTTGAGAGTTCTTTTCGTCAAGCTTGAGGTTGCAAACTTTTGTGTTCTACCGTGTACGGGTTGCTGCATGGGCTGCAGAAGCTTGTCAGGCATTCAGGGGGTGTAGGGTTTAGGAGTTAAGGGTGTTGGGATGAAGCCTAATTTTTGCAAAGCCGCGTTGAAGGATTTGAGCGACACCCTCAGCGACGGTTATGAAGGCATGTCGGCAGCGGCGACCCTTGGCCGGACAAGAACCAGAAACATTAACATGGGAGTCACGGGAGTTTGAAGAATCTTAGGAATAGTACCCGTTTCTAGTCCCTTTCTTTACAGTACACCCCAAAAACGTGTTCTAGTGACTCCCTTATCCTACACCCTTGAACTCAACTGCCGCCCCTCAGAGCCCTCTCCAACATCCCCGGAGCCTGCACAGAGGGTACTTGGAGGTTCATGGGTAGTCATAAGTAGGTTATAACTAGGGTAACTATACTTATAAGCCTACCGAGGGGACTTATAGCCCCACTTATGACGGGGACGATCGCGCAGAGATTATTGCTTCAAACAGAGGGCCTATCTTGCATTTTCCTAGATCCGATAACCGTGAGCCTGAACCCTACATCCTGGACCTGTTTGAGTTTCACCCTAGACCTGTTCGGGTTCACGGGGCGGGCGACTCAGAGGACCCGGGGAGATTTATTTGTTGCGGTCGCAAGTTGGGATTCCAGTCAGCTCCGTTTCCAAAAATACCCCACGGTTTGCTTTAACCCCTCGACCCGAAGCCCTAAACCCACAACCAACCCTAAACCTGAAGCGCAAACCCTAACCGGCAAACTCCTAATGCCTTCCCCTCCTGTAATCCGGTTCAGGGTCGTCCAGCACCCTGCTCCTTACCTTTGGTTAGTAGGGAATGGAGGAATAGGGTATAATCATAACTACTATTGCTACCATTCTAACTCCTAAGCTCCCGAGGCTGGGACCCGACCCAGGGACCTTGAGCACGAAGCCTGGGTCACCAACCTTACACGCTCCACCCGCTCCTGAAATCCTAACCAGCCGATCCCAAATCCTGAAGCCGTGACGTGAACCTTTCAATCCGAACCCAAACTCCAAGCCCCTGAACTCCGAAACCCAAGACGCAGGCCCTTTGGTTTAAAGTCCTTGATTCTGAAAGTGGCTAAGTATAGAGGTTGAAAAATAAATACTCATATCATTCGTCGGGGTTCCCTCCTATTGTTATAATGTACCCCAAAGCCCTCTGATGATTGAGGCCCCTATATGGGTGGTTGTCAAAATTAGGGTTCCTTTTTGGGTATCCTAAATATTAGGTGCCGTAATATATTAGGGATTCAAAAAGGGACCATAATTTTGACAACCACCCCTTGAAACCAAAGCAGGTCTGCCATCCTGCACACACTCACCCGGGGCGTTGCCGGCCGATTCATCCGCCGGCAGGGTCAAACGCAGGGCATCACCGTCACGGATGCTGGGCCTGTGATGGGGGAGTTTCCGAAAATTGGGAGTACCTTATTTGGGGGTCCTTATAAAAAGGATCCTACTGTTTAAGGTACTATATTAGGGTTCCCTATTTTCGGAAACTACCATGTTGCCTTGGGAAGTTCGTGGGGTCTGAGGCTTCCCGAAGCTTCCGTGTAGTGGGCGAGGGTTTGGAGAGGACAGGGCGTGTGGGGTTTGGGGTCTGGGGTCTGTGTGAGACATCAGGACTCAAGGCAGGTCTTTTTGGGGTTTTGGGGTTTGGGATGCAGGTGAAAGGCTGGACGCTACGCTCTGCGGACCCTCTGCACGCGGGGTTTTCCGTGCAGGGCAACCCTACTTCTGGCAGCTTCCTATAGCCTGGAACCCAAACTATCCAAAGCCTAAACCCTGAACCTAAACCCTCAACCCTATATATATATATATATATATACATACATGTTAAAAAAACCCTAAACCTGGTTCGGGTTTCTAAGAGTTCGGGAGCTTGGGCTTTGGGTTGCTAGAAAGCAAATTTGTCCAAAATGTGTTACTTCCAGGATTACTGACACTCCCTTAAACTACTACACCCAAAGCCTTCCCGCCTAGACCCCACCAATATTCCCCGAAGCGGTTGTCAACCTAAACCCGACGCCCACCACCCCTTAAACCCCTTTAAACCTCCTTAAACCCTGAACCCCAAAGGCTAAACCCTGAACTTGCTGAGGAGATGCTTGAGGGCGGAATTCGCTTCATCGACTTTCGGATCATGTGAGCCTCAAAAGAGGGGCTGAGTGGGATCATGACCTTAGAGTCCACGGTTTACGATCTGCTTCAGGGTTGGGGTCTGCGAGCTGCTTTAGGGCTTCGGGTTCATCATCTGCTGCAGGGTTAAGGCTTGTGGCGTTGGGATATATTGGGGAAAAATTGACGAGTATGTGATGCAATGTCAGAGACTAGGTTCTGGGTTGTGGAGTTCAGGAGGTTGTTTCTTGTTGGGCTTGAGGTCTCAAGGGTTGAGGGATTTAGGGTTTTAGGGGTTTTAGGGGTTTCGGGGGTTTAGGGGTTTAGGGTTGTAGGGGGCTTTAGGGGTCTAGGGGTTTAAGGGTTTCGGGTCTTGAACGTGGACCCGAAACTTGGCGTGCGACCTGCGACCATGAGCACGATGCTGCTGCTGATGCTGGTCCTTCTTTAGCCCTAAACACCCTAAACCCTAAACCATTCTTTATTATCCTTAATCTTGCTGTCGTCGTTGCTGTCGTGGGGACACAAGTCTTCAAACTCAAGGCCCCAAGCTTCGGCCCGTTCCCCGTACAGCCAAAATCGCGAAAACTCTGCAGGGCTCCAGAATCCTAACCCTGAGAGCCTCGGAGCCCTCAAGCCCCCCCCCCCAATGAGCCCCCAGAAATCCTAAACTCTTAAGCCTAAAACCCTAAACCCTTAAATTAAGCCCTTAAACCCTAAGCCCTACACCCCCCCCAGGCCCCACTTTGAGTCCCCAGAAGACCGACACCTGCCTTTTCAGGTACAGCGTCGGCCCGGATCGCATTGCTGGGAATAAGGCGGACCGGGTTCCGGATTTTGCAAAAGTCACGGGGCCGAATCATGAAGGGGACTTTCTGTCCGGCATCGGGTTAGTCTTTCGGGTTTGAGGGCAAGTAGGCTGAATTTTGGGGGAGTGTGCATGGTTTACAAGGTTTGGGGCTTTACAGGGGCTCCATGGGGTTCTAAAAGACTCAGTAAAAAGCGGTCTGAATATTGAATAGGGCCTTGGGGGAGGGGCTTATTAATTTAGCTGAAGTAATGCGTTCGTAGCAGGGGTTCAGGAGTTTTGCATGCTTTTACGACTTTGGGGTTTCAGGGTTGGCAGGGTTCTGGAACTTTGGGGCTAGGCGGCCTCTGGGATTTGAGAAGTTGTGCGGGTTTGAGGGCTTTGGGGTTGCAAGCTTTCAGGTTTCAGGCTTTGTCTTGATTATTGAGGTTAGCGCAGCGGCTTGATTCTGAAGGTTTAGGGCCCGGGTAAACAAAGAAGTTCCGGTCCCTGGCACATACACTCCCGGACGGCAAGTTAGAACCACCCGGAGCCAAAACCTCGGGCCGCAGGAAATTCCGAGCGCGAAGTTAGAACCAGATTTGTCGTTTTCGCGCGAGGACCAAATTAGAACCACCCCAGGGAAGTTAGAACCACCGTCCGTACCGCAGAGTACCCCATCCGTACCGCCCCGTACCGCATTGCAGCCCCGTACCAAGACATGCTCATTAATTCAAGACGTACCGCAAAATCAACAGTAGAGCCTAAAGTCCTCAAGCTCAAAAATCGTGGACTAGGACTTCACCCTGTGCCCAAAACCCTAAACTCACCATAGGCCGCCCAGACCCCGAAATTCCTTTTCATTACGATCTTCGCCCGTTTTTGCCCCGGAAGGAGTGGTATTGCCTGCACGGCTGCGACGCCTGGGCCTCCATGGGTAGAGCTTGCCTGTAGTTTGCTAGGTATCTTATGGAACTTAGAAAGGTAGCTATACTTCTAACTGCGACGAGATCCTTATAACCTTTGGTACTTATGAATATTTGTATATTTCAGTTCAGTGTGGTAGTTACCTGGTAGTTTCAAGAACGAGGGGGCGCCGACAGAGACCCCGAACACTAGGATCCTTATTCTCGGGACCCCCACTGGCACGAAACACCCTTGTGCTGTTCGCTCATGTCTGGTTTGGCGACCGTGAACCCCGCAAGAAGCTTAAAGCCTAAGTTTTATGTCCTAACTTAGTCTTAACCACAGCCAAGGAATCCAAGCGGAAAGCCATCGAGTATTTGCGCGAAGTCCATGCTTGGCTTCTCAGCCAGCAGAGATTCAACTTAGGGTCCTTCTTAGGGGTCAGACAGACTGAATATTAGTTACTCCGTAGCATCCCCTTATTGTCCTTTTTTCAAACTATCTAAACTATGCCAAACCCCTGTAACAATTGTGGAGGCCCCTCTATTCGGGCTTTCGGGTTTGGAGTCTGGAGCCATGTCTGTAACTAGATCATCTTCTTTACTATTTGGCCGCTCAGCCTGTATTCCACCGGGCCGACTTTATTGGTCCCGAGAGTAACAAAATATTGGTCTATTTGGTGTTTAGGGTTTAGGGTATTGAGATATTGAGTTCAGGGCTTGGAGTAAGCGTAGTGCTTCGGGTCTGGTTTGAACCCGTCAGACGGCCCTCTGCTACTTTCAAAGCAGCGGCTCCATATCGCATCTTCTACACAAGCCTTTGGTTCAACCATGTTTCATCTTTTTCTCCGGAGTCCTTTCAACCTTTGCTTTTTCTTGCTGCATGTGCAATGTAATGCCGGCGATGGCGTCTGATTCGGCATGCACCCAAAACCCTAAACCAAACTCAAAACTCCCGGAGCCCCGGAATTTCATACAGCGTGCGGTCTTTAGGGTTTAGAGTTGAGGGTTTCGGGTCCCATGAAGCTAACCCGAAGCATATTCCAATCTCTGCTTGCGCAAAGATGCCACGGGATGCAGACTAGCCTAAACCCAGAACCTCGAAGCGTAACTCTAATCCTAACCTCTAAACGACTCTAAACTCCAAGCCCACTGTTTGTCAATCGGCAGCCTTCCTTTAGTGATTGGAAAGAAACGAAGTTTGGTCGGCGCAGCCCTGGGGGTTGGCCTGCACAATTTACCGAAAAACTGCAAGATTCCCAGCTGAGCTCCCGCCCTGCCAGAGGATCCCAGACCCTAAACCCTGAGCCAAAAGCCGTGCCAAGGATGGTGGCCCATCCGAAGGAGGCGGCATCTAGAATTTGGGGTTTAGCAGCTCGGGTTCAGGGGTCTAGGTTCTCTGGTTTCAGGTTCCGGGGTTTAGGGTCCACAGTCAAGGTCTCACTCAGGCTTAGGAGTCTTTTGTGCAGGGTTCGAGACTTGAAAGGCGCTCCGTCTTTTTGTGAAGGGTGTTGAGTTTCTGTCTCTCGGTCTCTCTCTCTCTCTCTCGCTCTCTCTCTCTCTCTCTCTCTCTCTCTCTCTCTCTCTCTCTCTCTCTCTCTCTCTCTCTCTCTCTCTCTCTCTCTCTCGCTCTCTCTCTCTCTCTCTCTCTCTCTCTCTCTCACTCTCTCTCTCTCTCTCTCCCTCCCTCCCTTCCTCCCTTCCTCCCTCCCTCCCTGTGCGGGTTGAGGGTTTGAAGGGGTGCAGGTTCGGGGTTTGTGAGGTTTAGGGGTTGCTGCTTGAGCAACAGGTTACCCCACAAATATCTTCAGCCCTGAGTGATGTCTGCACACAAGCGATCGAAGAGCATTCACATGTACCGCAATATTCAGGGTTTAGGGTTTAGGGTTTACTCCCGCAGAATGTCAGCTAGCAGCCGGAATCCATCCCTGACCCAAGCCCTTTACTGCAAGCCGCAGCGCTTTATCAGTACTCTCCCGACAAATCTCAAACCCTAAACTTCATTGCCTTCATTGACAGTAGTGACGAGGGAGAAACGAGCTTACGGCGGTTTTCGGTTCAAGAATGGTGTGGGGCCCTGTCTTCCGGGAGGCTTTGGGGTTTGTTTTGGAAGGTGTGAGGAGTGATCTTTGGGGATTGAGGTGTCCTGTTCACTGTAACGGAGCAGCTCTCCCGGCTATCGCCCTTTCCTTTCTTCTTGGATTTCTGGCAGCAGCTGGGCTTGCTGCTTACTTCATCCTCTCCTCATCTTCTTTTAGACTTCAAAGCCTCGCGCGGAACAGCAGGGTGTCCGAGCCGGCACAACCTACGGTAGGGCAGGCTCGGCTCTCCTTGTATGGGCGAACCCGCCTCTGACGCTGTGACTGAATTGTCTCTGGAGCTCGAGGGGCTTCGAATTTCCATCACAAGGACCCGGCCTCCTGGCCAATCATCTGAACCGCTCCCCAGGACTCCGCCTCGGGCAGCAGCCTCCAGTGCATCACGGGCCCCGAGTGCCCCGGCTTCCAGCTCAACTGAGGGTGGTTCTTGGGTTGAGGTAGTTAGCGACCCTAATCCACCGACCCCTAGTCCATCCCGTGCTGAAACTCGAGCTGAGATCGAGGCCTCTTTCCCCCCTATCCCTAGGTTCCACCTGGATTCCGCTAGGGTTCTTAGGTCGGGTTCTGTGCCAGCACGCGAGCGGGCCGAGCGCGCGTGGAAAGCAGGGTGTTGGGCAGGGGCCGTCTTGCAAGGCCGCATTTCCTCTCCTAACAGCAGCCCACCCATATCCCTCACGTCACGTTATTACGTGGTGTTGAGGTCCAGCGGCTGCAGTCACGTTCAGGTTTGCAGGGACCGGGGCTCTTACCTTCGTTTGGTTGACCACTTTAGGGACCCTAGGGTGGTTTCCCACGGATTTGCTTCGGAAACCGAGGCCAGAATCTTTACGGCAGCAGCCGGCTGTACTTACCCCTAGTCCTGCGTATATCAGCGATGGAGGAAATAGTAGCTGCAGACACTGGAGAAGTCGTGCTTCTGAGAGTGAACTATGCTCTGGCCCTAGGCCTCGAAGGAGAGGTCCCCTGGGCCGCGGCTTATTGCGTGCTGAAACGTCCTGGAGGTCTCCTACTGGTGCTGCCTGCAGGATATCTGCCTGCTCAGGTGCTTCTGGATGCATTCGGGGAAGGATTTCGTGGGGCACTCGGCCCTCACACAGAGACTTCGGCCCCTGCGGTGGAGCTGGTGGAGTCGGGAGAATGGGCCGGCGTTTACCCGGCCAGAAACCTCAGCGTTTTGCTTGCCGACTTCTCAGAGGAAGCCCTTGTCGGCGTGGAGACGCAAGTGGATGGCGCTGCGGATATGGTCCCTTCCGATTCCGAGCACCCAAACATGTATCCCTTGGCGACTGCTCTGGTCACCTTTGCAACCAGCTGGACCGCAGGTGTGGAAGGAGACCGAGGGGCCGGCTACGTCACGGCGGAGGAGCTGGTTCCGGACCTGCCCCCAACTTTGGGCAGACGAGCGAAGGGGCCTCCAGTGGAGCCAAAGAGGAAGCCAACGGTCGCTCAGTTGGCCGCGCAGCAGTCGGACATCATGCAGGCCCTGCAGGCTTTGTCGACTCAAGTACAGAGTCTCGCAAGTGCAGGCCAAGCCGTGGTGGCCCCGACTCCCGAGCCGCCTCAGGTGCTTCAGACAAGAGCGGTCCCACTGCCTCAGCCGGCCTTGGCCATGCCTGTCTCAGCAGCGATTGCAGCGAGCCCCGCCGGGCCAAAGAAAGTGTCAGCCCTGCTTGGGGCACCTCCCCGAACGAAGGCTCCTCTCGCCGATCTGGATGGGCTCCCGATGGACGACGGTTTGGGAGTCGGCCCAATCGAGGAGGAGCCGCTGGACGCTGGTGGACCAATCGCAGCTGCGGTTCTGGCACAGAGTCGAGCCCTCACTGCGCTGGTGGCTCAGATGGCAAGCTCATCAGATCCTCTCTCCGATCTTGGTGGAGGAAGCTCGTCCCTGTCGACCAAGGGTTCGGCGGCCAGATTGAAGTTGCAAAAGGAGCTTGCTGCTCGCAATGGGTCTTTCTTCGAGAAAGTGCAGGAGGCTGCATTGAGGAGAATGGACCCCGCCTCCGGCCCTCTCCAGGTTGGCGAGGATGCGATTGGAAGGTCGGTGATGTGCAGGTACCTCGAACGATACGGTGGCTTCCGAGACCACCGTACCTGGGGCCTGGTGCAGTGGCAGCTGGCCCAAATCTTCGATTTGCTGGGCACAGACCAGGTCGCCGGGGCAAAGGATGCTTTAGCCATGCTGATGGTGATGGTGGACCAGATGGTCCTAGACTCTGGTTCTCCAGAGCTTGGTTGGATATTAACACTCCAGCCGGATCCACCAAGCCAGTTGTTCTCCGCCCCGTCAAACGTGGCAGGCTCCAGCCTGCGCCCGTGCAGCCACTTATCGGACCCGAGGTGGGTGGCTACTGCGCTCTCTTATGTAAAGGAGATGGAGACATTGGCATCGCGGCGGGCAGAAGTGACAAAGAAACCCAGCGGGGCACCGCCCCCGGATGTGCCACCGAAAGCGCCGGGGACTTTGTCTCGCAAACAACAAAGGGCAAAACTCTGGGCGGAAAGGAAGGCGGCTCAGCCGAAGAGCTGAATCGGAGTCTTCCCAGGGATGTGGAGCCTGCAGATGAGTGGCCTTGTATTGGCCCCGTCTGCTCTTCCCCTCCCCTTGTTCTCCCTAAGCATAGTCCCTTGCCGGTTGGTTATAAGGCCTCGTCTCAGGGTTTAGGATGTAGTCTGCCGGAGTGCCTGATGATGCTGGCTTTGGGCTCGCCTCCGAGCCTTCGTCTCCCACCTTCGATGAGGTCCCACCTTCAGCAACTGCTACTTCAGAGCGCCCTTTTGATAGGCTGCTTCCGCCCTGCCAGCATACGACTGGGTCTTCCACAGGGCCGTCAGGTTGTGCCGCTACTTGCGTGACTACGAGCACTACGAAACCCCACGCTGCACCACGAGCTTCGGATGCATCCCCTTTTGATGGAGTCCCCGATTTTAGCTCTGAATTTGACTTTTGGACTTGGGCTTCTGCCCTGCCACGCCTGATCTCTGCTAGCAGGACCTCCTTTGCGAAGTTCCTACAGAGCACTTTTTGCGCCCTTTCAAGAGGCCCTCCGGCTTCCCTTACCGCTCTCTTCCCGCTGCCCATACCAGACTTGTCTTTGTTTGGGCCGGGCGGCCCGCAGGTGTCTCAGGCTAGGTCAAAAGGCTGGACTCGAAGGCAGGCGAGTGCTCCTTCAGAGAGTACTTCACATTGTGGTGATGTGCCTGAACTTCCTCCACTCCGACTTCAAACATGTGCCCGTCGACCGCCTATGCCTATCGCCTTCTCCTCTGCACGAGACGATCTTCTCGAGGCTGAGGACCATGTTGGGAGCGTGCAGTGAGCGAGGGTCTCATTCCCTCGCAGCGGGCCGACGAGGGCCCCATCTCATCGCAAGGCTGAGAGAGCTCGATTTGCATTTGTCGAGCTTGGGACTCTCTGCCTTTCCTTACCCTAGGGAGAATTTTGCTTCGGGTTTTGTTCCTCATGGGGCAGACGGCCCCGAAGCACTCAGGCCTTATCGGGACGCAGATCCAAAGAGGCTGAAGATAAGTGGACGAGGCGAGTGGCCTCTCGAGCGCTACCTGGGGCCTGAGCTTCTGCTCCCTTTTCTGGAGCCCCGTGTGCTGAGGTCTATCCCGCCAAACTCGTTGCCCTACCCTGATGCAAGCAATGAGGACCCCGCGAGGATGCGTGATCTTTTCAGAGTTTGGGACGCCAGAGGCTTGTTGTACATCTTGAGAAGGCTCCGCGAGAGCTGACTCGGGTGTTCGGGGCTTACAAGTCCGACGCCGCCGATCGCCAGATCGGCGACCGACGAGGGGCCAACGGCTGCGAGGGCCGAGTTGACGGAGCGCAGATGCTCACGTGCATCACTACCAAGCCAGGTACGAAGATCATCGGGGCTAGTACTGATCGGGCTGATTTTTACCATCAGGCAAAGGTATCTTGTTCAAAGGCCGAGGGAAACGCTGCCGGTCCTAGGCTTCGCTTGGAGGATTTCGAGGGCACTGAGACTCTGCGTTCTGCTAGAGCGCTTGTTCGATCTGAACTCGCGAGACCGCGACCCTCACGGCCCCTTGCGTCCGTCCTAGAAGAAGCCCGCTTGGTTTCCCCGGCTGTGCTGCCCCGCCATCTTTTCGACCCAGAGACTCCTGCCTACGGCTGTTTTCGATCAGTCTATCAAGGCGACCATGTTGGAGTAGAATACGGGACGGAGGCGCACGGGAACCTTCTTGAGGAAGGAGGGTTGCTCCTCCCACCTACTCGTCTGCTTGCAAAAAGGGCGCCGTCTCGACTTGGCCCCTGGGAGGGTCTGATTATAGACGATTACTACTGCCTCTCCTCAGAGCCTGCATCTGCTGATCCAGCCTCCTCCGAGGCCACCCGCCGTGTCAGAGCAGCCCACGTGATCTATGAGAGGGATCAAGTTCAGGGCTCCCCCCATAAGGATATCCTCGGGGCTGACTTTATAGTGTGCGCAGGGGCCCAGGTTGATTCTTCGGATAAGGTTGTTAAGGCCGGTTGCTGCTTCGTTTCAGCCGCAACTCCGAAGCTTCTTGCTCTTTCGGTGATCAGCTTGAAGACGGCAGCGATGCCCGCCATCTCCGAGGAGCTTGCCTCAAATCTCGCTGGGTCCTGGATCTCCGCTCTGATGTTCAGGAGACCGCTCTTTGCCGTGCTCGATGGCCTTTTTGGGCTCGGTAAGTCCTCAGCCCAGGCCTCTGGAAGTGGCCTTCGTTTTCTCCCGAGGAAGGTTGCCCAGGAACTCGTCGTCCTGGCTTCGCTTGCCCCTGTCCTTCTCAGCAATGTTGCTGCTCCTTTCTGTGACAGGGTATTCTGTTCTGATGCCTCGATGAACCGTGGAGCGACGTGCTCTACCAAAGTGCCGGAGGAGGTGGCAGCCTCGCTCTGGCTAGCAGCCGAAAAGAAGGGATGCTACACAATGCTCGACGGCGGAGCAACAAACTGCATTCCCCCTGATTCCGACCACGAGGACGGAGAGCTTGAAGTTGCAGCCAAGAGGCCCCTCGCCTTTGACTTCGATGTTCTCCTCATCTTCGAGGGAGCTGCCGGATTAGCTGTTGCCGCAGCGGAGAAGGGTCTTAGATGCTCGCCGGTTATAGACCCAAGGCACTCCCCTGAGTACGATCTTCGTAGGTTAGCAGTTTTCGAGTGGGCCCTCTACTTGATTTGGGCTGGGAAAGCCCGCAGCATTGCCATTGTTTTCCCGGCGGGGCTGACCCCTTGCCTGCCGAAACATCGCGATGGAAGAGGTCCTGTCACTGAAGGGGCCAGCATGATTTTCAAGCGCAGTGTTGCCCTCTTAAAGGCGGCAGTGAGGGCCTCCGTTCCGGCAGTGTTCTTGTATAAGAAAGGAGCGGGAGTGCTGACCACCGCTCCAGCACGGAATCTCCTAGCAGTCGACAAAGTCCAGATCGTTCCACCTGCGATCGGGGCTCAAGGTAGCCTGGGCCAGCCGGGCTTAGCCTTCTGCCCGACTGAGTTTCCGAAGCTTTTCTGGGCGAGCCGCTCTGTGCCTCAGGCCGCTGCTTCTGGGTTAGTTAGCCTTCTGCAGTCCGCCGTCTCTGCCAATGCCAATGACCGCCCTCTCAGCCCAGGTTTGGAGAACATAGCGGTCAATGAGGTTCTTCTCACAGGTGATTGGCAGGTTGACTCGCAATGGGCCTGGAAGCGGCAACGGCACATCAACTGCCTGGAGACAGAGGCCGCGGTGACAAAGCTTAGGGACATCGCTAGGGAGGGCCGGGATTCCAGACCGGTCCTGATCCTTGACTCCTCGTGTGCTAGGGGAGCGCTGGCCAAAGGACGTTCGTCCGCTAAGCTGCTAAGGCCAAGCCTTCGGAGGGCTGCTGCCATTAGTGTCGCCGGGGGAATCTTCCCAGCCTACCTCTATGGCCCCACGAGGTTGAACGTCTCCGATGACCCCACTCGTGACGTGCCGCTGCGCGAGCCGCACCCCGAATCTGCCCTTCGAGAGCTGAGTGAGGCCGCGACGGTTGAACTGTGCACGCTTTCAGGTGCCAACAAGTCGCGCGCTAGATGGGTCCGGCTCTGTCTCCTGCTCGTGCCCGTTGGCTCCCCACGTGAAAAGCTCATAAAGAGCATCTGCAGCGACGACTGGAGAGGTTGCCCCCGGGCACCTCCAGCTAGCCTTTTCATGCCCGTTGGATCGGCTTTGCATCCAGCTGAAGCTTTCGCATCATGGGCCCTGCAAGGAGGAAAGACCGATGCGTTCACCATTGGAGAGCTCTTCGACCTCCTCCCTTGTGAAGGCAGAGACCGCTTCGGCGATAACGATGACTCTAAGCACTGGACCACCGGAGCCTATGCCCAAGGCCCCCTCTGTGGCCTCCGGGTTTCGTGTGCCAAATTTCCAAAGTCGACCGAGCTTGTCTGCAGTTTCGTCAGGTCTATTAGTCCAGGCTTCCCTTTCACCGCCGTTGCTTTGCTTCAGCAGGTTAAGGCTAGCCCCCATTCGGATCGAAATCACCCGCTTCCTTCAACCTCATATGCCCCATTAGTCTTTTTAGTGGTGGTGAGGTTTGGGTGCAGTCTCCAGGTGGGTCCGTGTGTGAGGCCATCCGCAGGAAGCAACTTACAGGAGAGCTCTACGACGTTGCAAGCGGCCCGAAGGTTTTTGACAGTCGTAGAGTACACTTCACCCGGCCGTGGACGGGGCTCCGCAAGGTTGCTGTTGCTTTCTGCGTTAAGGAGCCTCCTAAACGCCGGCCACACGAACAGCGCCGCCTCCGCGCTCTCGGGTTTAGGCTCCCTAAGAAGGATCACCGTGAGTGGTGCATTGCACACCGAGCCGAGTTTGATTTTGACTCTTCCCTCGGTTACCCAGGTGAGGGGCCTCTCCGCCTTGCCTTGTTCTGGACTTTTGTGTTCTTGGGCTGCTCCACCTGTCTGTCCGTCCTCTCTCCGAGGAACCCCGCCGACGTTGCTCGTGCGGCAAAGTCCCCTCTTGGACTTCCCGCTGGAAGAGTCGTGCTCCCTAGAACTGGTTCTTACAGGGTTGATCTAGCCGCAGCTTTTTCGCAATGGCTCCTCGAGGTTGCTGGTTTCAGCCTGGACGCTTTACTTTCTGCGAAGCCGCTCGATGCAGAGGCTGTCAGCGACTGGGTTGTCCGGTATGGCCGTGATCTGTATGGTTCAGGACGGCCCTACTGGCACTATTCCGAGACAATCAACGCGGTGACGTCTCTGAAGCCGGTTTTGAGAAGACAGGTCCAAGCTGCATGGGATTTGGGCTTCGCTTGGCTCATTGAGGAACCGACATCTCATCACACGGCGATCCCAGCTGTCATCTTGATAGCTATCCTTTCCGCGAGCTTGGCTTGGGGCTGGACCCGGGAGGCTGGCTGCTTCGCTCTTGCTTTTGGTGGTTTGCTGCGAATCGGCGAGGTTATTCAGTGTAAACGTTCGTCATTAGTGCTGCCTAGTGACGTTTGTGACACGCAGAAATATATTTTGGTGCGTATCGAGGAGCCCAAGACGAGACATAAAGGGCCTCGCCATCAGACCGCTAAGGTTGAGGCCGCAGATCTTGTCAGCGTTACCGAACTTGCTTTCGAACATTTTCAACGAGGGGAGCTTTTGTGGCCCCTTTCTCCACAAACTCTGCGAAAGCGCCTGGATTCGATTCTCAAAAGGATCGGGGCATCTCCGGCCCCACACGGCGTCCGAGAATTAGATTTAGGTTCTTTCACAGCTGGAGGAGCCACTTACATCCTGCAGCAGACCGAAGATTCCGAATTAGTTCGACGTCGAGGCAGGTGGGCCTCGGCCAAGGTCATGGAAGTTTATCTTCAGGAGATCTCAGCGAACACTTTTCTGCCGTCGCTGCCACGGCCGCAGAAAGACAAGCTCATGCAGATCGCTGGAGGTTTTACCGATATTCTCAGGCAGGCGTGGGCCTGGAAGAAGCAAGGCATTCAGAGCAACGTTTGGTACAATCTGTGGCCAGGAGGCTAGTTTGGACATGTGCGGATTTAATGGGGAATGACGGTCACCGAAATTTTCCACTGCTGATGGACCATTCCAGCAGCCGGCACATGTGCAGACTCCCGCCGGGCGCAAAAGTGCATCTCGAGTCACTGACAGTAGTGACGAGGGAGAAACGAGCTTACGGCGGTTTTCGGTTCAAGAACCCTCCCACCCGGCCCAAGGTCACCGAAATTTTCCACTGCTGATGGACCATTCCAGCAGCCGGCACATGTGCAGACTCCCGCCGGGCGCAAAAGTGCATCTCGAGTCACTGCCTACTGAACCCCTGAGCCCTAAATTCCAGAGGAGGCCCAAACCCTCGTACGATCAGCTCCAAATCCGAGGCCCGAAATCTATACCCCCTAACCCCTAAGCCCTAAACCTTAAACCCTAAACCTTAAACCCTAAGCCTTAAACCCTAACCCCTAAACCTTAAACCCTAAACCGTAAGCCCTAAGCCCTAAACCCTAAACCCTAAACCCACAGCCTGAGCCCTGAACCCAAATAGGCCTCTAGCGCACATCAAACTCCCAGCACCGCTCTACGATCCTAAACCCTCCATGTAGGGGCCTTAACAAGTATAATTAATCGGGTTGGCGCCCTAACGAATGAGGTTGCAGATTGTTCAGGCATCTTTACGTAGCTACATCACAGTATAAGCCAACACCTACTCTAATGATTCAGTCCCCGATATAAACCCCCCCGTATAGACTGTTAAGCGTCCCTTTAAAGGGATCTATAAGGATTCTATGAGGGTTCTATGATGCCTCTGTGCGAAGAGGTCCCTAAACCCTAAACCCTCAACCCTCAACCCTATAAAGCTTAGAGGTGGTGGTGATCTGGGCTTCACGACATGGGAATGCGGCACTGACTGGCACCGATCAGAAGTCTGGCTGCAGGGGCTTGCAAAGATTTCAAGGATTTAGGGGTTTAGGGTTCGTTTAGGGTTTGGGTTTAGGGTTCGTTTTGGAGTTTGGTGTCCTGCCTTTCTGTTTCTTTTTTTCGGTGGTTTAGGATCTTGGGGCCGTGTTCTTTAAGGTCTCCAGGTTTGGGTAACACTTGAAAAGGTTGTCTTGGCTTTGATACGGCTTTGCACACTGTTGCAAAGCTTCCTCGGGTTCAGTTGTGCAGGATTTAGGATTGCTTCTAGGGTGATCGCTGTGAAGGACAGACCCGGGGAAATACCAAGACTCCGCGGCGCTCGAGTTTTCAAGGTTTGGAAGCTCTGAACATGGAGCCACTGCTAAGCTTAAGGCTTTGAGGGCCTCTGCAGTACAAACCACAAGCCTGGCTGCGGCTACCAACACCAAAAGGTCGTTGACACAGACTTTTTTTCTGGCAAGGTTGAGCCCCCAGAATCGATGCAAACCAGTGGGAGAAGGGGAACGCAGCAGCTAGGATACGTCTCTGGAGCTTCATGCATTGTTGAGGGTTTGGGCGGGTTCGACTCGAGACTGATGTTCTGGGTTTGGGGTGCCTCGCGCCTTCAACGCTCAACCCCGAGACTAGCGCATAAGATGCTCTAACCTCGGTCCAGGAACCCAAAAACCCATACAGCTGGGCTTGGAGCAAGTTTGGGGTTCAGGCTTTAGGATTTAGGGTACAGTGCTTTCCGAAACCCCGAGCTAATCGTGGAGGTATCCGGGAACGACGCCGTCCGAGAGACAAGCCTTCTTCAAACAGGCCCACAGTTTGGCTCTCTCGGGTGTAGGGTCTAGGTTTTGAGGGTCCCCATAGAAAAGATCACCTGTTCTAGAGTCTTTGCTGGGAGCTCTGTGTTTTTTTTTGGGGTAGGAGTTTGCAGGGGGTTTGGCGGTCCAGCATCGTAGAGATCAAGAGAGTCTTTGGGTGATAACACTGGTTTGGGTCGCAGAGGTTTTGGCTTTCGTGTTTGAGGGTCTTCGAGGTTCGGGATCGACGCTGCAAGGTTTTTTTGTGAGAATAGGCTTCTAGGGTTCGGGATGCAACTCTTTCGGGGTTCAAGAGATTGCCTGTCTACCTTACTTTCCTAAGTTTTTTTTTGGGGGGGGGGGAGGGGGGTGGCTGAACTCTGACGTTCTAAAGAGAGCTTGGAACATGAGCTGCAAGAAGTTTGCTCTGTGAAGCCTTACCAAGCTAAAGCACAATACTCAGCAGGACCAGCTCTGATGGGCTAGAGAGTCAGAAAGGGCACTTGTTGCCAAGGCTTCCGCCACCCTCTCTAAATGCCCATGGCCGGGCGAAAGAGCGCCGCATCTTTTCCATCAGTGGGTCCTTCCCTGACGGAGGTGGAGGACGTTTTCGGCGAGCTCCTCATGGAGAACGTGAGCTTCTGGGCATCAATGCCCGAAACCTTGAACTGAACCAGAAAGCCATCGAAAGAAAAGCTGAGACTATGAGCACCAGACCTCAAAGCGCCTCGCTGGAAAAAATCAGTCATCACTGCTCCCCGGCCCCAATCTCCACAGCCTCATCGTCCAGCCCATCGGGTGAGTAAAGTCAAGTCCTATGCAGCGGAGATGGTCATGTACTCAAATGGGAGTTTCTGAAACTAGGGGACCCTAGTAAAGTACCCCAAATAGTAGGATCCTCATTTTAAGGACCCTACAATAAGGTACCCCCTAAGTTTCGGAAAATCCCCTTTACGAGTAATCGAAATTCGAAGAGGAGAGCTCAGGCTCTTTAACAGCCATACGAACCCAGACAGAGGTTCTAGTGATAGTATCCAGTATCTATATAGGGTTTAGGGTTTAGGGTTTATGTACTCGGACTCTAACATACCCCCCAAAACCATTTGGTGACTACCAAGGCCCCCGGATTCCGTCCCGACTCTGAATTACTAACTCATACGGTTGCTGAGATACATCCTGCAGTACCTTAAGGACCCCAAACTATGGGAATAATGGTATATTCCTGATAATGGGTAATGCAGGATTTATATCATCAACCGTAGTTAATTTTGTTCTATACCCTGGAGCCCAGGCCCCTCTTGTAGCCCCTTGAGACGCTGGAGTCCTGCCCGCCTCAATCTGAGTGAAGTTTAGTGGGGATTTTGTAGGTCTTGAAACGTGGGGCCGATTACAGGGTATGGCGTATGAGGAGTTGTTGATGTCTCTTTGTTATCCTTCTTGCCCGGGCCATCTTTGATGGTCCTTTATCCCGCACAAAGTCCCTCAACCCCTTATACTAGAACGTATCGTACTACGTTATAGTACCTTATGCAAGAACCTAGCATATACAACATCAGTATGTTATAGTATACCAAGGCATTTGATCCTATGTTCAAGAATATCATGCTCTGGCCCTGAAGCCCACGCCCAAAAATCGAAGGGCTGGGCTTTGCATGCCTCCCACCCGAGGTCTGAATGAGACCAGCGTAGCGGAGCTTCAGCGCCGCAATCAGCCGCACAGCAAAGGTCTAGGGTTTGATGTTGAGGGGCGCAGGGTTTTAGGTTTAGGCGTTACTTGGAGGTTCATGGGTAGTTATAAGTAGGGTTATAACTAGGGTAACTATACGTATAACCCTAATATCACCCTAATTAGGGGACTTATATCCCCACTTATATCTACCCCTGAACCTCCAAGCACGGTCAGGTTTTATGGATGCGGGTGGAGCTTCAGAGTTTCCAGCGCGAGCACCCAACTCGGAAGTTCTGTTCCTAACCAGGGCCCCCGATTACCAACCTCGGACCCCAACCCCAAGTCCCTTGAATTCATAAATTCTAAACCACTCTAACCCCTCGAGGCATGCAAAGACTAAGGGGCCCTATGTCCCGAAGCTTCAGGCGACTTCTTTGGTTCGCGTCGGACTACGCCGAGTCGACGAAGCGACATGCCGCGATTGGAAGGGCTTTGGAAGACGGGTTTGCGGCCGTTTTGGGGATGAGGGGTTGAGGGTTTAGGGTCGAGAGAGGGGGAAAGCAGAAGGCGGGGCGGGAAGGGAAAGCAGGGTCCGGAGGTAGAAGGTTTTAGAGTTTCGAGCTGCAGAGGGTTGGGGGCTTTCGGGATTCGGGATTCCCGGGTGTAGGTTTGGGGGATTCAGGGTGCTCGCTCGTGTATACGGCGTAGAAGTTTCGGATTTAGAGTCTTTAGTTTGGAAGTTTGGGGTGCAGCGTGTCGGGTTGAAGGGGTTTATGCTGCTTTCGGGGTTTACTCGGAGGGAGCAAACTGCAAGGGCCGAAAACCCGTATGCACCCAATCATCCTAGCTGCAACCCTTCAGTTCCTATGCTAAAGCCATCAACAGCCAAAGCCTAATTGTAACCCGTATGACCTGCAACCTTCTAAGCAAAACCTCTAAAGCCCTGTAAACCCCAACACTACCCCAACAAAGTAAAAACGTTACTTACCTTCGTCATGCTGTGGCCCTGCATAAAACCTTGTCCGAACCTCATATAAGCCCTACCATCAGTATCCCTTCAGGAACCGCATGTTCAAAGCAAGCCTCAAACCTTGACTACTAATAGTCGCCAATCCCTGAACCCCTAACTGAAACCCTGGCAGTAATCCTACACCTTAAGCCCGAACCCTTGAACCCTGACCCCAAGTTCCCGTAACCCTTTGAAACCCTTTCTCCTACACTTTAAGCTCGAATCCTGAAACCCTGACCCCAAAATCCCTCAACCCTAAACTTTAAACCCTTAGACCCCAAATCCCCCAACCCTAAACCCTAAACCTTAAACCCTCAGACCCCAATTCCCTCAACCCTCCTCCGAACGGCGCTGGAGCAAAGCTGCCCTGAGGAGCTCGGCACGGGCGTGGGATGCGAGGTCCCTCGACAACCAGCTGAAAGGCAAGGTACCTCGACGCCCCAGCTACCCTCTAATATGTCATTATGATAAATTCTAAGTCATTACCCCTAAACCTCTAGAAAACAATAAAAAATCAACCATATTCTTCATATTACACCAAATACCCACTATTAAGGGCCATCAGGACTCTAGTGACTGGCCCTTGGGGGGGCCTGGTATGGCAGGGGGACTGAGAGTGCAGGTGTAGGGTCTGGGGGTCTAGGCTAGTTGAGGGTTGGATCTGGGGTTTGGGGTCCCGTCGTTTTTGTTGGCTTGGGGGCTGTGGGTTTGGGGTTTACGATTTATGGTGCAGGTTGAGGGTTTAGGTCTCAAAGTTTCAGTCCGAGCCGTAAAGGTGATGAGCCGCCTGACAGGCTAGACGAGCCGTCCCTAAACCTCTCTGCCAAACTTGGGCCCAGTAGACTCAGTAGCCAAACACGAGTAGGCAGCCGGCAGCCTTGGCCTGCAAGTTGCAACACCTCATGACCAAACCTCATTGCGGGGACCGAGCCGGCGACGGCAGGTGGGAGTCACGGACGAGAGTTCGTGGACTTCATGGCGCAAGGACAGAAACATTGACACAGTCATTTTGAGGACCATGCTAACAAGACGATGCTGCTGCTGCCGCTAGTGATAATGCTAGTGATGACCAAAACTCCAAAACCCTGCACTTTTCACGGGTTTGAAGGAGGGAAAGTGTGGGCCAGCAGTGCGACTCCTCCTCTCCCAAATCCATGAACCTGAAGCCTAAGCCCAACATGTAAGGTTCAGGGAGTCTGCAACTTCTGGGTCTGGGAGGTCTCGGGCGGTCTTACGGTTCAGGAAGTCCGGTGAAAAAGCCTTTCGCCTTAAACCCCGTCTAAGGGTTTGGGGTTTGAGGTTTGGCGTTTAGGGTCGATTGAAGGATCGCTTATGAAAGGGTTCTTTTACGAGGCACTGCAGCTTCGAAGCTTGAGGCCAGCCTACAGTCCAATGCAGCACAGCCTTAAATCCCTTGGCGTGTAGGGTTTAGGGGAAGGGTTGAGAAACCCGAGGGAGGGGTGGTTTCGTTTTGTTTTGGAGATAAAAGACCCAAAACCCTAATCCCTAAACCCTAAGACAAAAACCCTTCCCGTTCAGGAGCCAGCAAGCTTCGAGAAGACCGCGCTCGCAACGAGTTTTTGTTGGTTCCATGGCTCCAATTTTTCAGCCAGGGCTTGAGGTTTGAGATTTGCACTTACTAGGTTCCTGAATAGCCTTTTGTTATCCTTTTTCCTAATTTTCGGGTCCCCTTTTTTTTCACCCGAATAGTAGGAGAAAGGGTGCCCTTGCTTTATTGGGGTTCCTAGCTTAGGGTTCAGGTTTGGGGCTTAAGGTTCGGCATGTGGGTGGAGGGCTTTCGGGTCTAAAGTCCAGCGCCTGCCCCTGTGTGCAGAACCCACTGCCCTAACCAATCCTAAGCCCAAGACCCCTTTCGGTTTTTTGGGGGTTTGGGGGTTTAGGGGTTTAGGGTTTAAAAGAACCGAAAGGGAACCCACAGAGCCGGAGGTTAGCATGTCGAGCGGTCCTTCGCAAGCTGCCGTCGAGGATGCATTGAAGCTGGACCGGTCCCAGTTCTTTGGAGTGTTTTTTTGAAGTTCTCTTTTTGTGGATTGGGGAAAATGGGGCGGGGAGTGGTAGAGTTTTCTGTTTTTTTGGGTTTCTTACAGGTCTCATAATCAAGAAGTTCAGGCTTCAGGGCATCGACCCTTGACTCTGCAAGTTCAAGGTTCGTAGTTTGGGCGGTCAGAGTTCGAGCTTGCCGGGGTGGTTTGGGGTCTAGGGGTTTAGAGTTTAGGGTCTAGGGGTTTGAGGGTTTAGGGTGGGGTGGTTTAGGGTCTAAGGTCCAGTCGGAGTTTAGCGCTCAGGGTTTGGGGGTTTCCGGGTTGTTCAGGCTTTGCAGGCAGGAGAATGTGTCGGGTTGAAGGCAGCAGGGTTCCGCCCAAGGACTAAGAAGTCTTTCAGGTCTTTCGAAACGCAGGGTTTGGCTGTTTTCAAAGTTTGAGGGGATATTTCCCGTGGGAAGAGTTCGGGACTTTCAGTCTTCAAACCCGAAACCCCAACCCTGAACCTGCAACCCGAAAAACCCTCACCCCTGAACCCTAAACTCTAGAGCACAATCGGGCCTTAAACTCAAAACGCCTTCTAGCTGTCCACTTTGTGAGAGTCACCGCTTCTAAGTCGAGCCGTACTTCTTACGGAGCCCGTTTAGGACAGGGTAAACTGTCAGAGCCCTTATGGGTTCTAAGCAGCTCTGCAAGGGCGCTTTGATCGTAACGCTTATAGAACACGTACTAGCCCTTGTAGCACCCCTTACCCAGACCCCCGGGAGGATCCAAAAAGTAGATCCCTTAATAGGGGTTCCTATAAAGTACCCTTAGTAGTATAGGGCCCCAAATTGGGGGATCTGCTTTCTAGATCCTCCCGGGGGTCTGGGTAGTTCAGTCACGGTAGGACTTCCTTCCCGATGTCTTCGGAGCGCACAAGAAGTGGAGCAAGGACCGAACGCCTGGGGCTAGGGCTTCGGGCTTCGGCTTGGGCTGGAGTCTTGGGCTTCTTAGGGCTTTACAGTAGGGTTTAGGGTTTCAGGCTGCAGGCTCTTCTTTTCCTTCTTAAACCCTAAATCCCGAAGCCCCTAAACCCTAATCCCTCCTAAACCCTTAGACGCAAACCAGTCACGAGCCGCCCGCCGCGGAGGACTGCGCGGAGAGCTCCAAGATACCGAACATGACCTCCTGGTGTCCCGAGTCGCTGATGGACTGGGCTTTGCTAAGCAACTACTACAATCAGCGGCTCGGCCTTATTGTTATAGCAATAATGAATCTTATTGCTGTGACTATTGTTATGAAAAGTGCTATGTTGCACTATGTTCGTGAGTATTGTTGTTATTATTAATATGGTTAATCATGATAGTCATGATAGCAATGATAACAATGATAATAAACTATATTATTTCTCATGGTTTCGGCTTCTCAGGGTTTGCTGGTACTGCCTTGTACTCGTAATTCGGCGGATTCATCTTCCAGCTTTTAAGGCCCAACTCGCCTCAAGCTTTTCACCCTGTACCACCCAGTGGGGTTCAGGGTTCAGGGTTGGTATCTGCAACTCCGTCTGGCTGCACCTGGAACTGTCAGCCAGCAGACCTCTGACCTATACCCTGAAACCCAAACACATCAAGACGACCCCAACCCCTATTCCCTAACCCTGAAGCCTGAAACCCTGCAAGCTCCGAAGCCTAAACCCCAAAACCCTAAGCCGAGACACTTCTAACAAAAAGGAAGCCCTAAAGGCCCTAAAGGCCCGAAACCCTAAACCTTGAGTCCCAATGCACCCTTAAAAAAAACCCTCAAGGCCCTAAAGCCCTGAATTCTCTGAGGCGGGCCCTGGACTTCATCTACAACCTGGGCTCCTCGAGTCCGGCGGCCGACTTTCCCAACGCGATCTACATCAACACGGCTTCCGGACTTCTTACACCCTAAACTTACCTTTGGCTAGTAGGGAATGGAGGAATGGGGTACAATGATAATCACTACACCCCCCTGAAGACAAAACCCTATAAACCCTAAACCCCTTGAAGATTAAACCCTACAGACCCTAAACCCCCTGAAGACTAAACCTTACAAACCCTAAACCCCAAAACCCTGAATTCATTGGTAGCTCAGGATGCAGGTTTCAGTGGTCTTGAGCATGTAGTTTAGGGTTCCACGGACATGACCTGAGTGTATACATGCACCACCTCCTATACGAGCAGAGGTAGGAACAAAATACAGCACAAACGACCCCTCGCAGCACAGACCAAGGGCCCAACGCGTCAGGTCGAGGGTTTTGGGTTCAGGGTTGAGATTTCGGGCCTTAATAATTGCCTTATTATAATTATAGTATCATGGGCCCCAAAACCCTAAGTATTCCATTATTAAGGCCCCTGTAGTAAGCCATAAAAGGGGCCCTTTGGTTCAGGCTTCGGGGCTTTTTCAGTGCATAGGGTTGACTGGTGGAAGTTAGTTAAACCTGCCCACAGCCCAAATTGCATCAGCTTCTGAGCCTCAAAAACCCTTGCACCCTGAAGCCCCTTGCTCCAGACTGAAGAGTTTGGGGTTTAGGATTTAGGGGGTGAGGGTTCAGGGTTTCGGGGGTGTCTGGAGGTGCTGTGTCTGCCATCGGAAAAGCAACAGTTGACACGTCACTTCGTCCGCGAATTCCTATGAGCTACATCTTCCAGACTTGCTTCGGGCACATACGAATGCCACATCCCCGCAAGCGAAAGCAGCTCGCATTCGATAAAGCTTCAACATGAAACCTGCACCTTGAGAAAGCCATCCGCTACTGAAACAGAAGCTTTAAACGCCCAAAGGCTTAAGCCCTAAAGCGCTCAAGATCCCTGAGTCTGACGCAGCCTAAAGCCGTAGAGGGGTCTTAGACTTCTATACAGATCCAATAATATAGGGGCCTCAATAATTACCAGTACTATTTTGGGGGGTTCCTTATCATAATTATAGTATCATGGGCCCCAAAACCCTAAGTATTCCATTATTAAGGCCACCAGCGCTATCTTCTAAGGTTGATGCGGGAGGCCTCATTCGCACTGGAACGGTGCCGCTGCTGCACTGGAGGTTGTTTCGGTAAGAACCTTGACCAGGAGGCATGTTGATATATTTGTACATCTATGTTCTGGACGTATTTCTATCTACATATACATCTAAATCAATAAATAAACATATATATACATATATATATATAAAGGCACATACACACAAATATATTATTCCTGCACATACATGTTATCCCATCATGGTCTTGTGCGCACCAGGCATCTCTTTTCCCTAAACTACCCGATTTCGATTTGTCGAGCTCGGAAGTTGCCCGGATTGACTTGAGAGACGTTTTTTAGTAGTACAGTCTGAAGCTTCTACCACGGTGTAGCAGATCACAATATGATGCATTGTTGTGAGTAGATTTGTGGCATGGATCGTCTGCTATCTGCACTACTGCCGCGAAAAGGTCGTAGCCCAAGACTTGTTCTACTTCAGGCCAAGATCAACCCCTTGGAAGAGGACGCAGCGAAGTGGATATTGGATGTTCATGCAGACAATGACAACAGCAATGATGGAGATCATCATGAATGATGCAGGTGATGGTGATGCTGCTGCTGACGATGATGGGAAACTCCTAAACTCTAATGGCAATGGCATGCAAGCTGTGGGAAGACCTGAGCTTGATCTGCGGCTGCCTGACTGAGGTTTCAGGATTTGCACCCTCAACGACGTTTCTTTTTTTGAGGGTTCGCAGGCTTTGGGGGCAAACCTGAAACGGCCGAGGGTTTGGTATAGAGTTTAATGTCAAAGGTTCGGGCTGAGGGTTTGGGGATCAACGTTCCAGGGTCTGTTCTACTTACGATATGGTTTTCCTGTTTGCAGCATATGGGTTTAGGGTGAAGGGGTTTAAAGTTTAAGATCTCTGTTTCTTCATTCGCTGCATTGTCTTGGCTTTTGCTGCCAATGTCACCGTGATTGCCATGCGTTTCGAATTCTTGCCTGGTGGCCGTCCGGGTGTGAAGGGCTTGCAAACCTAGCCGTGGACCTTGAACCGTAGACCCCAGACCCAAGTAAATCCGCACACCCTGAATTGAAGCCTGAATCATCACAAAAACTGGATGCTCGGCCCGACACCCCCAAGCCTGCAGAGGAGTCGCGTGTGTCGGACGACAGTCATGCCGAAGATGGCTATGTGCCAAAGCTGCAATGGTTTCAACTATTCTGAGCAAACGCCGGACACCAAGCCCTAAAGTTCCTAAAGCCCAAACCCTACCCTTTGCAATCCTTGCGTACATAGAGCGGAACATGAACATGTCAAGACCCCTTCTCTAGACCCCTTCATCGCAAACGCTGGCATACAGCGTAGTCCGGGCTTCCTTCCAGCCCGAAAACCCGGTACTGTTAGTATTGTCAGCACTATGATCTTCAGTTTAATCGAGTATCTTTCGACATCAACTACTCCAACTACTGTTAAGATTGGAGGAGACATAGGGTTCCCGCCTAGTGCGTGCACACACACACACACACACCGGAGATTCAACTCCAAGCCGTAACTCGTTTTTTGAGACTGTAGCAGTACTTCGAGGGTTCAGGGCTTGGGTTCAGACTTGATTCAGAGACCTGTGTAGCATCTTGTTTGTTGGACACATCCTCAAAACCATATTAGGGCATAGAAATACAACCACGCCCTATCGAAATACTTCGATATCTACATGGCTGGCCTGACGGGTTTCGAACCGGTTCTGAGCCTCGCAAGGCGTATTCGGCCACGCTCATTGCAGCCAACGTGCGCCGGCTGTGCCGAAAGACTCGGCAACTTTGCTTTTCAGTCCAGGGCGGGGCAGTTTCGGTCGACTTCATGGATCTTTATGCCGGGGGCTTAGGACGTAGGTGTATATGTGCGTACATGTATGTATGTACACAGGCACACATGTGTGCACAATCATATATGTGCATACGCTGTGTATTATTACTTATGTACTGGTACCTATACATATATGTATACATCTGTACACATAGATGCAGTTTAAGTTTAAATGTATATCCAATTGAGTATATATTTTTAGCTATAGTTACACATGATTAGACCATGCCCTCTATGTCAAAACCCAGCGAAGTTTCGAGCGGCTAAACTCCGAACCCCAAGTCATCGCTCATCTCCTGCAAATCCAGAAAGCCCCAACCGGGCCTGACTGAAACTGCATGAGCCCGTCTCCCGGAAAAGCTTACATGCCACATCGTACTGCTACTGCAAAAATCATGAGCGACATCATGGGCTGAGAAGCCGCTGCATTGACGGGACTGTTCACCATCCTCATGCTACCATGGCGGCAACAGGTCGAGGATCATGATGACGGCGATCATGACCATGATCATGATGATGTTCATCATCATCATCATCATCATCATCATCTTCATCATCAAGACCATACAGCAGCAACCACGGAGATAGTGATGACTGATGGTGGCGATGGTGATGCTGCCGATGATGATGATGATGATGATGATGATGACGATGATGATGATGATGGAACACTGGTGGGGCGTAGATGTTAACGGATGGTCATAGTACTCACCAAGACTGATCGTCATGTGTCCTGGCGGCACAGCTTTACCAGCACCCTAAATCCAACGCCCGCAACTGAATACCCTACAGCCTAGAATTTCAAAGGCCTGGATAACTCAGCCCTATACAGATAAACGCATCCATCCAGGAGAAAAGCATTGCTGACAACAACCTCCTAAACACTACAAACCCCTAACCAGCTTCCGTAAAGCTCTGCGAGGTTTTTGCTAAACACAACCCCATAGAGCCTTTTGAAAGCCTTAGTCATAAGATTCTTTGTTGCCTGTTTAAATGCCCAAATCACAAGACCCTGACAGCCTTGAAAGCATTCAAAACCCATAGAACTCCGTTCAAGCCCTCGTCGTACATCCCCTTGCAAATACTAATCATAAGACTGAACCCTCATAATACATCCTTCTAGGGGGCCAGTCATACAGTTGATGATATAAATCCTGCATTTCCTTAAGGACCCTAAACTATGGGAGTTATGGTATATTCCTTATTATGGGTAATGCAGGATTTATATCATCAACCGCCACCTCTTGCCTTCAAGGGCCGATGGCTGCGATGCCTTGGCCGCCGGCGCCGCCTCGGCGCGTGCACTGCATCCGGTGAGCCTCTGGGAGGAGCGATGTGGGGAGGGTTTTGGTTCTTGGGGGGGTTTGGGTTCAGGGGTTCAGGGCCTTTAGGGGGTTTAGGGGTTTGTGCAATTTAGGGCTTTGGGTTTAGGGTTTGGTTCTTGGGGGGTTTTGGGTTCAGGGGTTTAGCGGGGTTTAGGGGTTTAGGGCTTTGGGTTCAGGTGTTGAGGGGCCCAGGAGTCTCGGGGTTCTAGGTCTAAGGGCTTGAGGGGTTGAGGGGTTTAGGGGTTTAGGGTTTAGGGGTTTAGGGGTTTAGGGTTTAGGGGTTTAGGGGTTGAGGGATTTAGGGTTTAGGGGTTGAGGGGTTGAGGGGTTTAGGGGTTTGGGTGCGGCTACCACTGGAAGGGTCACTATATGGCCACGAGGGTGCAATGTAGGATCATAGGGTTGGGGTTTGGGGGATCTAGCGTTTAGGGTTCAGGAACCGAGGGTGGGTTTGATGCAGGGGATTGGGCTTTGCAGGTACGGGTTTGATGTGGAGATTGGGCTTTGCAGGTGTGGGCAGTAGCTGGGTTTCATCAGGGTATTACGGGGTTTCACAAGGTGTCAATGGGGTTCGGAAGGTTTTTTTAAGGGTACGCATTAACAGCACTCAGTCTCCTAGATAAACCGACGAGTCTCAGGGGACGAGTTGTGAAACTCAGCCTAGGGCTTAGATTTACTATGGGGCCGCAACAACTGGAGCATAGTTTTGGAGTATACTATCATGTTATGATCTGGGGATTGCAAGGGAATGAATGGTTCATACATCCGTAGCTAACCTCTCATGAGCTTGACGCTTCGGCAGGGTCCGGGTACCAGAACCGCTGACTTTGTTGGGAATTGTCTGGAATCGTGTCCAGAAGCTCGAAAGCAGTGTTGATGTTGACTCGGTGCAGGACTCTCACCACGGACGTCCCAAAGCTGCAGAGCGATTTTTACGGCTGTTGCAGCAGTTCTTTCGCGGTATAGTGAAGATCGACGGTTCGTGAGCATTCCAAGCAATTTTTCTCGTTGGCTCTAGGTAATCAACATGGGGGTCTGAGCTGCGTGTAAGCCCTAAGCCGTATGCCGTAAAGTTTAAATCAATGCAGCAATGAAACTCACAAACATGTAAACATACTTCTGCCCATACATACATACACACATGCATACATGCATACATGCATACACACCCACATGCATACATACATGCATGCATGCCTACATACACGTACAAACATGTACACCTTCCTATATGTATTTGTTGCTTATGTATACGTATGTATATGTATATACGTATATAGACATTTCTGTGTCTGTCTGTATATATACACATGCATACTCAGCCATGCATACATACATGCGCAGACAAATAATCACTTCCGAAGCCATGCTGAAATGCAACTTTAACCATAATACCCCGCTGAGCTCCCCAAACTCGACATTGCGTAACAGGGGTTTCCTACGGCAACAGAAGTATCATTGGTCCCAAAAGCTCTGTTACTCTGTTCTGAAGATACGGCCTATGTTAGCCGAAGCCCAGGGCCATGCTGTAACCATCCAGCTTGAACCTACTTCCCAAATGCTCAGCACGATCATGACCATGACCATCCGTAGCCAACTTGAGCCCTGAGCCCTGAGGCCTGAAATCCTTAGCCACCCTCATTAGGGTTTAGGGTTTAGGGTTTAGGGGACTCATAAGCCCTCGTGAAACCCTGGATAGGACCCCCGGAAGTTTCCCCACCCTTCTGGAACCCCGAGCCCCTAACGTCACGAAATCTGAAGCCCCGATGAGGCTTGGTCAACTGGCCAGTTCTCTCCCCCGCCATTGCGGTGATTTGAGCAAGAGCAGAGCAAGTGCTGGCTTTTGAGGTTTGGTGAGGGGTTTTAAGAGTGAGCTGAACTTTCGGGATTCGCACTGAGGTTTGGCTGTACAAGGTGTGCGGGATCTAGGTAAAGAGCTTTAAACACCCACCAAATTTGAGGTGAGTTCCTTTCAAAAAAAAATTCACCATTCTATAGCTCAGAGTTCACACTCGAGAGCTTCAGGCGAGGTGAGATACTGCGCGTGGAACCCAGGTTCCTTGTTCGTGTGTGCTCGCTCCTTAGTCCGCTTCAGGGCGCGACACCTCTTTAGTGCGAAGGTTCTTGAAGAACCAGTCTCTTCAGTAAAGAAATGAGAAGGCCTAGAACCCTAAACCCTCATCGCTACTTGGAGGTTCATGGATAGTTATAAGAGGGTTACAAGTAGGGTAACTATACTTATGACCTTAGTTAGGGGACCCTTAGTACCTCCAAGTAGACGACGTGAGAAGTTCTGTATTTAGGATTTCAACTCTGGTTTATGGGGCTCAGGCTCGGCGTTCAAGCTCAAAACTTGCCAAGGGCTGAAGCCCTCATCCTAAAACCCCGAGTAGCGCCGCATTTTGGAGTCCTTATGAGCTAGATCCTGCCATTGAGGGTTCGCATTTTCCTGATCCCAGCATCTTCAGCCGAAACGCCTCAACGCCAAAGCTAGAACTTACATCGGAACCCAAATCCCAGCACTTCGAACCCTGATCCCCAGGGCACTTTATATTTTACAAGCTGCCGCCTGCAGTCTGCGCTGGGTTGTGCAAGAAGCTAACTTGAGATGTCTGGTTTAGGTACCAGAGCTTGTGATCCAGGGTTTGTGAGCGATGCAGGGATTGGGTTCTCCCTGAACCCCAGACTTTAAACTACTGTCCATAAACTCTAAATCCCCTAAGCTCGAAATCCCCAAAGCGAGGAGAAACTGAGAGGACAGAGTGGAGTTCTGTTTTGGAGTTAGCAGAGTTTCAGAACCTGGCATGTGCGCTTCTCGAGTTGAAGGGTTCACGGTCCTTGCGCCCCTAAACTTCAGAGGGCAGTGGATGTTCAGGTGGAGTCACAAGTGGGATTAGAAGTCCTTTAATTTAATTAGGGTTATAAGTATAGTTACCCCGATTTATGACCCTACTTATTACTACCCATGAACCTCCAAGTAGTGGATGTTTGGAGGAACCGGACACGTGCTTCATTTATGGATACGTCTGCGCCCAAGGCTAAGACTTTAAAGCTCGGGGCTCCGAGCGGCTCCAAGACTGATACTATAGAGGCTTGGGTTAGTAGGGAATGGAGTTTAGGGGTTTAGGGGTTTAGGGTTTAGGGGTTTAGGTCTAGGGTTTAGGGTTTAGGGTCAGTATGGAATGGAGGAATGGGGTACAATTATGACTACTATTACTACCATTCTTCCATTCCCTACTAACCAAAGGTAAGTATAGAGAGAGGCTTTCATAATTACCTATACTATTTTGGGGTGTCCTTATTATCGCCTATGGTAGAATGGGCCCCAAGACCCTATTCCCCAAGGCCCTATTCTAATTATTAAGGCGCCTATATTAATTAGACCAAAAGCCACCCCTCACCACGGATCAGCTCAACGCACCGCAAAAAGCTTGCTTGAGAGGCTTGAACTCAGAACACCCAACTCCTGCAACAGCGACTCAACGACGCCGATGTTTCATCCTTAAAACCCGACTCTAAACTATGATGCCCAGTAGTACCCTTATTCCCCTTTTGTAGTCCAAGGTTCCTTCCTTGTTACCCAATACAGCCCTTTGTATTCCTAGGTTACTGGGCATCCTAGTAAACTATGAGAGAGCTGTGGTGTCAAAGGGCCCATCAGACTAGCTTCCCATGGCAACCCAGTGCCGTCGGAGTCGGACGGTTCACCGTCGTAGACGGGGAGCCTCGGACTTTCGGGCACGGGGTGTAGGGTGAGGGATCCTACACCCCAACCCCCCAAGCGTGAAAGCAACCTTTGAAAAGCGACGCGGCCATAAAAGAGCTTGGGATTTTGGGAGTTTAGGTGGGGCTTGTGTGGTTGTCGGAATTGGGGAAGATAAGCATGTGCTTCAGGGTGGTTTGGATCAGCATCAGAAGCTTCTGACATGCAGCACTGCGGCTGCCGCACCTTGCATGTCAAGACCTTAAGTTGTTGCTCGAGGATCCTTAAGAGTGAGGGCATCGGGCTGCCTATGCGGTGCGACCCAGCAAATCAAAGAGGTTACCTTTGCTAATTGATGCCCGTTGTCAACCCCAACCTTACCCAACAACCGATTTCATGTGCGCCGCCATCTTCTCTCAATTCACTCGGCAGTGCTCCTGCACACTCGGAAGGCCAATCGCACTGTTTGGAGTTGGCAGAAACTCTGGCGAGTTCAATATTGGGCCGTCTCAACGACTTAATGATCAGTATAGGCTCTTTGGGTAAAGTCTGATTCGAAGGCATATCAAAACTAGGGGCTAAAAGGGGATGCAATTGCTAGCCTTTCAGGGCCCTATGTTCGGCTTTGGGTTAGGGTGCAATCGCTGAGCACGGTCGTATCTTATGACGGGTTCCATCTGAGCCTCTGCTGCGCTTCAAGCGAAAAACCTTAGGGTGTAGGTCCATTTCCGGGCTTTGGGGTTTAAGAACGCGAGGCGTTCAGGCGCTTGGGATCGGGAGAAGATCAGGCACGAAAACTCCCTGTATATCGTTCCTCCCGAACTATGGCACTACTATGCCCACCTAAAGCCCTAGTCCCTTTCTTAAGGCTTATATACTATTCGAGCACTTGCAGTTTTGAGGCTACCGTTTGAAGATTGAAGGGCTCACCCTATACCTTGAACTCCTGCCACGGCGACTCTGCACGGAAGCCGGTCATTGTAAACACGAAGTGTTTCTTTGTTTTTGCTGTGTGCTTTCGGGGCAAGTACATTGCAACTTGCAGGATTGCAGCCCAAGGACCAAACAGCCACTGCCTGCAAAGGCGTATCATCGAGTACGTCTGGTAATTCGGACCTCCGCCTCCAAACTCAGCTCCGTTCCATACCGTAGACCCTTATGTTTCGGGATGGGTGGTGCATTAGTCCGATCTCGAAAGGCTCAAGATCCAATATTGGGGTCTGACTGACGGAACTGTGCTTGAGGGTAGGAAGTGTTGTCTAGTTTTCTGGAGACTATAACGGGATATTGCAAACAGTTGTTCATAAGTCGAAACTACATTCTCAACTCAATATGAGCTCATCACGCCAGCCCTCCGTGTGCATGCGAGGCGCAAGCGCGACATGGCCCTGCGCTGCAGCCGCTGTGCACACCTCAGCTGACCAGGATACCGTAGGGGCCTTAATAACAGGGCTTTGGGGCCCAGTATGTCATAATTCATAATTGTAACAAGGAGCCCCCACAATAGTATTGGTAATTGTTTAGGCGAAGGTTTGAGATGTAGTGTTTTGCTTTTGGGATGATGGTTCCAAGGTCCGTGATGCTAGCCTAGTTTATTTGGATACCAAGACAGTGGAGAAAATTCAAACCTTAAGCCCTAAACCCTCACCTTTCTGTTTTCGGGTCTCGGGCATGCTTGCAGCACCCTGCACCGTAATTCCGCCAAACCAGCCCCCCCCTCCCAGGCTTCGATCGCCTTTTTGCCGTCTGTCGCGGCCTTGTTGAGATGCACCCTTCGGGGCTCCTGGCTTGTGAGTTGGGACGTCGATTGGGGGATTTGGGTGGTTTGGGCTTGGGGCTTTCGGCGGCCTGGCGGATTTAAGCTTCAGCTTTTGGAACGTAGTGGCCTTAGTATTAGGGATGCCTGCATATAGTTAGTTGCATTCCCAAACCCCAAAACCCGATTGTGTGTACTAAGGCCTATATGATTATGATGGCCCAGGAAGTTGGAGTCGGCTGAACTCAACGACTCCAACATTCCGTGATGCCTAAGCCTACTTCCCTCATCCAACAAACTTGTGGAGCACCTGTAACTAGGACCCAGAGTAAGCCCTTATTCCCTTTTTTAGGGTTCAGGTTCCCTTAAAACCACCTTTAAACCAAAAAGGGGCACCATTTTTTCCTAGGCTACTCTTAGGTCTAAAGAAGCCCTACTCCGAGCTTGTGACAGGGTTCTTGCCCCAACTGAGGGATGTTGGAGTCGTCAGGCCCCTAGAAAGCTATGAATCACCATATCAACTCTTCCCATGACTGTTTGTATATATTTATATATATATATATGTAAATATACATACGCATAAACATTTACGCATGCAGATAGATAGATAGCTAGATAGAATCCTGTGAACAATTCCATAAAAATCCGCATGAGGCTCAGTACAAGCCCTGCACCACCTTCATCCAACACCTTTCGCTTTCAATCCTCTGCTCTAAACCCTAATCCCTGTCCCCTAAGCCCTCTACCCTATACCCTGAAACCTAGATTCCCCCAGATCCTATACTCTAATCTCTATACATCTTATACCCTTGAAAGAAAGCCCATACCTAAACCCTAAGCGCCGGCGCTGAACCCGCCCCCCGCCGGATGCACGGAGGCCCTCCCGTGAGTCGGGGAGCCGAACCCCAGCAGGCCGAAAGCTTTAGGGTTTAGAGCTTGCTGCTTTCTACCCAGAGCCTCCAAAACCCCTTAAGTAAGGCTTGAATCATATGCGGGATCCTATTACAATTTAAGGTAATTTCCTCAATTAAGGGGTTTTGGACTCGGAGGCTCTGGGTATTTGTCCTCGTCTTCAGTAGCATGTTTGATTCAATGCTTTTGTCTTTGAAGCTTTTGTTGCATACGGTGCTCTGGTCCTGTAGGAATTCTTGCGTGTTTTTCAAGGGCTCCGAAAGGTGGGATAAAGGTAGGAAGAAATGCGGTGATCCTGCATATCAGGAGGCGAAGTTGGGTGGAATTTTAAGTGTTAGTGTTCAGGGTCTGGAAGCTGCGGTGAAGAATTTGCTGTTCAGGGTAACTGCGATTTCAGGTGCAGGTTATGCGCTTTCGACGCAGGCCGAAGTTTCTGGGAATCCCTTGCATCTGTGGAACTCGGGTCACGCACTTCAAGCTTTCGAGTGGAGGTGCGCTGAATGTGTTGATGTATCCCTAGACCACTGGAGTCGGTTCAACCGGTGCCAAACAGAACGCAGAAGTGATGAGTCACTTTTATCAGATCCTGGTATACGGTTTGGGGCTCAGAGTTTCTATGTTTAGGGTTCAGGGTTTAAGCTTCCTATACACAGAAAATCGAAAGCCTTGGACCTTCAACTTCCTATCAGCCGTGGTCCCGGAGTACCCTGCGCCTAAAGCTTAGGGAAAGGTTTTGACCCCCTGACCCGGGAACCTGTGGTGCTTTTCTGTGCTTTTAACATCGTGGTCTGCAGAATCCCTATATCCGTGGTCTATTCTCTGCTGGAGCTTGTGGGGCTTGTGACGTATGACGTCGCAGGGCACAGAGCATCACCTGTGTTCGACTTTGCATATCCGGCGCGCCGTGCTGGGCATTTTGGGCTCAAGGCTGTGTGCTGGACGCAGATCAGAATTTTGACAGGCAGTGCCTCTTCGAAGGAGACATGAAGCTTTCAGGTGTTGTTGACTGATGGAGATTGCGTTTCGGCAACTTCGGATTTTGGGTATTCGTGGCAGTGGGGTTTAGGGCTGTAGGGTGCTCTGCAGTGTTCAGACTCAGGATTTCATCCTTTCGACTGTTGCAGTATCTCCGCAGTGGGCTGAAAGGCTGCATCATGTAATCCCTGAACCCAAACCCGACACGCCTCAAAGCACTACACCGACTAAATCCCAAGGCTTAGACCCAACAAGCACAAAGTCCCGCATCCTAAGCCTGGGACCCAGAGTAGGCCCTTATTCCATTTTTAAGGGTTCAGGTCCCCTTGTAAGCCCGTTTCAACCAAAAAGTGTACCCTTTTTTATTCCTAGCTTACTCTTAGGTTTTGAAGCCCACCACCCTAAACCCTAAACCCTAAAGCCTAAAGCCTAAAGCCTAAACCCTAAAGCCTAAAGCCTAAAGCCTAAACCCTAAACCCTAAACCCTAAACCCTAAACCTTGCACCCTAAGCCCTTCGCCCAAAGTCGCGGGAGGATGAAGCTTGCAGCATTCCTCCTCCTCGGCCTCGCCGGGGCCACAGAGCTCACCAAGGAGCGAGGCTATCGTGGAGTTTAGGGAGTTTAGGGAGTTAGGGTTTAGGGTTTAGGGTTTAGGGGTTTAGGGGTTTAGGGGTTTAGGGTTTAGGGCTTGGGGGTTCAGGGCTTAGAGTTTGCGGGTTTAGGGCTGTTTCTCTATGCGCAGAAGCTCTGTCTCAGAGCTCACAAAGGTAACCCTTCAAGGAAAGCCCACAGGCCAAAGTTTCACGTTCGCTGGCTTCTGAACACAAGGTTCACCCCAAAAGCTCTGCCAAGTGTTTCGAAAGTCCTGTCTGTCCAGGGCTACCATGCACAGAAAACACGCTTTTCACGTTAGGTGTTTGTGTGGCTCTAGTGTGTCCAGAGAGGGTTTTGGGGATTGCTGTGGGGAGTTCGGGTTGGGGCTTAGCGGGCTTCAGGGTTGTGAACGTGAAATCCTAAACCCTCGCCCTAACCCCCGATCATTACACCCCAAATCGTGAATCCTGAATCTAAATCCCAACCTTAGAAGTCGTATTCAGTAAGCTTTGAGCAAACCGAAGCAGCCCTGTGAGGAGACTTGGGACGAGGCCGTGAGCGGCAAGACCGTCTTCGTCAAGTTTCTGGGCCTCGGGCCTTCTAGGGTTTAGGGTTTGGGGTTTTAGGCTTTGGGAGTTTAGGGTTTGGGGTTTTAGGCTTTGGGAGTTTAGGGTTTGGGGTTTTAGGCTTTGGGAGTTTAGGGTTTGGGGTTTTAGGCTTTGGGGGTTTAGGGTTTGGGGTTTTAGGCTTTGGGGGTTTAGGGTTTGGGGTTTTAGGCTTTGGGGGTTTAGGGTTTGGGGTTTTAGGCTTTGGGAGTTTAGGGTTTGGGGTTTTAGGCTTTGGGAGTTTAGGGTTTGGGGTTTTAGGCTTTGGGAGTTTAGGGTTTGGGGTTTTAGGCTTTGGGGGTTTAGGGTTTGGGGTTTTAGGCTTTGGGGGTTTAGGGTTTGGGGTTTTAGGCTTTGGGGGTTTAGGGTTTGGGGTTTTAGGCTTTGGGAGTTTAGGGTTTGGGGTTTTAGGCTTTGGGGGTTTAGGGTTTGGGGTTTTAGGCTTTGGGGGTTTAGGGTTTGGGGTTTTAGGCTTTGGGGGTTTAGGGTTTGGGGTTTTAGGCTTTGGGGGTTTAGGGTTTGGGGTTTTAGGCTTTGGGAGTTTAGGGTTTGGGGTTTTAGGCTTTGGGGGTTTAGGGTTTGGGGTTTTAGGCTTTGGGGGTATAGGGTTTGGGGTTTTAGGCTTTGGGGGTTTAGCCTAGCGGGTTCACTTTCGGGGGTGGTTTTTCCTGTTGTTTATGTGCCTTTGTATGCCCTTCTCCTTCGCACGGCCCTTCCGGCACATGGAAAACACCGCCCAGCGCGAGGTTTTCGCCTTGTTACATGTGTTTCGCTCTTGGTAGCCGAGTGTTTTGTCTGATTCGCGCTGTCTTTGTGTTTTGCACCAAAAACGACGTCGTTTTTGGTAGTACATTTTCGGTTGCGAATTCGTCGGAACATCGAAAAACGTGGCCTGCGTGCTGTATTCCTGACTTTCTGCAGGCATGTTTTTGGGATGTCTGCCGCTTTGCGTTTTCTGCGTTTTATGCGTCGTTGTTGCTTTCGGTCATGCGCTCTGCTTGCTCTTTGGGGGGGGGGGTTGGGGGGGTGGGGGGGTGGGCGGGGGGGGAGAAATGACGTTCTGTTCAAGCGAACACAAATCAAGCTGCGAAGTTCCCTGTGCAAGCGTGCTACTGACAGGAAACAGAACAACGAAGAAACATGGGAACCCCGACTCACACGAGATACGCGAACACAAATCAAGCTCCAAACTTCCCTGAACTTTTCTGCGTTGTTTGCGTCGATTTTGTTTTCGGTCATGTGCTCTGCTTGCTCTTTGGGGGGGGTGGGGGTGGGGGGGTGGGGGTGGGGGGGTGGGGGGTGGGGGGTGGGGGGGTGGGGTGGGGGGGAGTAATGACGTTCTGTTCAAGCGAACACATCAAGCTGCGAAGTTCCCTACGCACAGCCAAGGGCTGGGCATGTTGTTCTACAGCCTGAACTCCAAACAACTGCATTACATCAGCATCGTCATCATCACTGCCGGCATCACCATCATCATCATCATCATCACCATCATCATCATCACCCACCATCATCATCATCATCATTACACACCACGTGCATTACATACAACTCAGTAATAGCAATCCCCAGAACAACCAGTTATCACTACACACGAAACAAGTTCACGATACATGCTATCCCAAACCCCTGCCCATAAAAGTTTTTTCTCCCAGTACGTAAAAACACCGAACCCCGAAAAAACCGATACAAAACCACCCCCGAAAGTGAACCCGCAGGGGGGTTTAGGGTTTGGGGTTTTAGGCTTTGGGGGTTTAGGGTTTGGGGTTTTAGGCTTTGGGAGTTTAGGGTTTGGGGTTTTAGGCTTTGGGAGTTTAGGGTTTGGGGTTTTAGGCTTTGGGGGTTTAGGGTTTGGGGTTTTAGGCTTTGGGGGTTTAGGGTTTGGGGTTTTAGGCTTTGGGGGTTTAGGGTTTGGGGTTTTAGGCTTTGGGGAGTTTAGGGTTTGGGGTTTTAGGCTTTGGGAGTTTAGGGTTTGGGGTTTTAGGCTTTGGGAGTTTAGGGTTTGGGGTTTTAGGCTTTGGGAGTTTAGGGTTTGGGGTTTTAGGCTTTGGGGGTTTAGGGTTTGGGGTTTTAGGCTTTGGGAGTTTAGGGTTTGGGGTTTTAGGCTTTGGGAGTTTAGGGTTTGGGGTTTTAGGCTTTGGGGGTTTAGGGTTTGGGGTTTTAGGCTTTGGGGGTTTAGGGTTTGGGGTTTTAGGCTTTGGGAGTTTAGGGTTTGGGGTTTTAGGCTTTGGGGGTTTAGGGTTTGGGGTTTTAGGCTTTGGGGGTTTAGGGTTTGGGGTTTTAGGCTTTGGGGGTTTAGGGTTTGGGGTTTTAGGCTTTGGGAGTTTAGGGTTTGGGGTTTTAGGCTTTGGGAGTTTAGGGTTTGGGGTTTTGGGATTTTGGAGCCTCTCAGCTGAGGGTTGGAATGAAAGCAGCCTCACACCCTGCGGCTTAGAGTACCATAGACCCCCAATCAAGGAACCTATACTCCAATGTATTAATCAACGCCACGATATAGGATTCATGTATACCCAAGGCCCCCTTTTTTTGAGACCCCCCGGTTTGCCCAGGTTCTTGGCGCCTTGGTGAGGACACTGCAAGAAGATGAAGCCCGACTGGGACAAGCAACCTGGACCCGAAGCTTCACAGCGCTCGTTTCTGATTTCTTTTTCTATTTGTAGGGATAGAGCAGAGTTTTTGAACGGTTTTATATGATACTTTTTTGTTAAAAGGGTTAAAAATGGTTTTTATACGGTTTTATGCGGTGTTGACAGAATGTTTAGCTTTCTGGTTAGAGTACATGGGGCGCAGATCGATTCCCTGATAAGCCCTAATCCCTAAACCCTGAACGCCTAAGTCCCTAAACCCCCAGGCCCCAAACCTTCGTGTCTGGCAAGGCTGATGAAGTTGAAACCCAAAGCCCTAAACACCCCAAATCTTAAACCCCAAACACCAAACCGACTGCGCGAATCCTTGGCTTCTTGCCACTACCTTAGCCTTAGACCAGAACCCATTTGATCTTAAGCCCTTGTAATTCCCCATACCCTCAATCCTAAAGCCTAAACCCTACAGAGTGCCCGGGCCTTTGGCCTCTGGCAAGGCTGATGAAGTTGAACCCCGAGAAAAACGATCCCTAAACCCTAAACCCTTAAACCCCTACACCGACTCTGGCAAGGCTGATGAAGTTGAACCCTGATAGTGATTATCCCTAAACCCTAAAACCCCTAAACCCCTAAACCCCTTACTCTGGACAGGCTGAAGAAGGAGTACTCCGATAAAAACGATCCCTAAACCGCTAAACCCCTAAACCCTAAAACCCATCAACCGACTCTGGGCAGGCTGATGAAGGAGTACTCCGGCTCCAAGGACATCCTGATCGCCGACGTGGACTGCACGGCCGGGGGTAAGAGCCGCCGAGCTGAGAGTTTATGGGCCTGGTTAGGGTTTCGGATTCAGGGTTTAGGGTTTAGGGTTTAGGGGTTTTGCGGTTTAGGGTTTAGGGTTTCGGATTTAGAACCCTAGACCTTCAACCCTATTCTGTAGAGGGTTTAGGGTAATTTTTGGTGTTTAGGGTTTCGGGTTTCTGCAGAGTCGGAGGGTTTAGGGTTGAGGGTTATATCGTGTTCAGGGTTTAGGGTTCGGTAGAGGGTTGAGGGCTTTGGGTTGAGGGTTTAGGGGTTTAGGGTTTAGGGTGTCTAGGATATGGGTTTTTGAGATGAGGGCTTAGGGTTTAATTAGGCCTTCTGATTTCTAGGCGTTCTCACTTCTTCACTTAAGAGACTGTTTCTTCCAGCGTCTTTGCAGTTGAGGGCTTGTAAAAGTTTTTATTCCGCAGCTGGGGTTTCGGCGCAGCCGCCGATACAGGTTTGCCTTCAAGCCCTTTACCCCGAGCACCCCCTGACCATACCTCGGGCGACCACAGGCAAATTCTATAGCATGGTCCTGTATCTCTTCTGTGTTTGGGTTTACTTGGAGGTTCATGGGTAGTTATAAGTGGGGTTATAAGTCCCCTACTTCGGCTTATATGTATAGTTACCCTATTTATAACCCTACTTATAACTACCCATGAACCTCCAAGTAGGGTTCAACGTAGGGTATCCTTCAATGTTCTTCTTCACGAACGCCGAGGCAAGTGCGAGGAGGTTGGCGTGCGAGGCAACTGGGGCGCGTTCGGTTGACGGTTGAAGTTTTCAGGGCCTTCGTCTAATGTAGGGGTCTTCCCTTACGGCTCCTAAGAAGGTATAGAAAACTCTCCCAAGCACCCTATTCTGATTATTCAGGCCCCTATATTGTAGGCCTAGGGCTGGAGTACAAGCCTTTTTGTGACTTTTTTTGGTTTGGTTGGGGTTTGCTTGAGAAAATTGAAGGAGATGCGGCAGACCCCAGCCCGTTTAATTGCGGAGGCCCCAATGCTGAGTGATCGTATCCCCTTACAGTCCCCATACCGCTACATTACCAAATAGTCCGTTTCTTCTTCTTGCCTTGGCAAAGCCCCTCAATGAAAGCCTCATTTCTCTTAGCGCTTCTGGGGCTTGGTTTTTGCAGGGGGAGCAGGAAAAATTAAGCGAAGACCCTAGCGAACAACCCGAAGGCCCCAAGAGCCAAAAGCCTCGCAGCCCAAACCCGACTTCAAAGCGCTATGGACTTTGTAAGTAAAGCTATAAGCAAGTTATAATCAGGATAATCCCACTTAGGGGACTTGCAGCCCCAATTCCCAAAGTACAAGCCTACTTACTTACTTCCCTGAACCCGTAAGTAAGCTCCAGTCTACTCCGTTGAGTGCAAAAGCCCGCGTCCTAGAATCCGGGTGTGGGATTCAGGATTTTGGAGGTTTAAGGTTTAAGATTTCGGGTTTGGGGTTGAAATCTTTGTTCAAGGTGTCCTAGGTACTGTTACGGGGGATACTTTCCCAAATCATAGTAATGATACCTAGTATACATTTAAAACCCCGACACTCTTCTGGGTAGGTACTTAGGACCCCCTTTGGGTTGGAAGCCTGAATCGTTTCAAGCGCCAGAGCCCAAAGCCCACAGGGTACCCAACCATCAAGTACGGCGACCCCGACGACCTGCAGGCGAGATTTTGCCAAGAAGCTCAAGTATTGGTGCTACTGATGGAATATTATGAGAAAAATTGGCAAGGGGCTCATGTTTCTTCCTGTTTTTCTTCAATATCGCATTCGGATCTCTGGGTACCGGGGAGTAGATGTTTCTCTGCGGTTTGATCCTGCCCATGCACGTAGGCAAGTGGTTTGCGCTTACGGAGAACAGCGCACTTCCAAGCAACAGGCGTAGCCCTGATCCCAAGGCATTGCGAGCTCTAGACCCTAAACTATCTCACCAGTCAGGACTACAAGGGTGGACGATCCTTCGACGATCTCTCCAAGCACTTTGGCGTCGTTAGCAGCCCTTACATGTCAAGCAAATCGCCACAAAAGCAGGGCATTTCTTAATAAGGTGTCAATGCTTCCGCGTTCGCTTTTCAGGACTTCCACTGGCCACAGCCCGAGCCACACTACCTCCAGCAGTATGGGCACATGCAAAATTTTTTGGTGCCACCAGCAGTGATCCTCGAATTCCGAAGCACTGACTTTCCTATCAGGGTCCTGTGACCTCGGGCCCTGAAGGCTTGAACCTGTGAAAAGTCCTTGATACACTCGAATCCGAAGTTACGTTGCCAGCGATCCACAATGCAATACCTACTTGAATGCTCCCTTGAATCATTCCGAGACCGGAAACCTCCATCCTAAACCCTGAAACCCTAAACCCGAGCTAATGAATCCTAAACCTTAGCCCTTAAATCCTAATCCCAAAGCCCCAAACCCAAGCCGCTAGACCTTACAACCAAACACAAATCCTAACCCCAAGACCCGAACCCAGGTTCGCCAAGGGCCTTGGCCCTCAGTGCGGACCTGGCAACAAGGACCTCCAAACCGTGAGAGTTCGGGTGGTGGGGTTTTTGGGGTTCGGGGTTTTGGCATTCAGCTTCGGGGTTTGGGCTTTAGGGGTTTAGGGGTTTAGTGGTTTAGGGTTTTGGCGTTTAGGGTTGGGGTTTAGGGTTTAGGTCAGAGGGGTTCGGGGATTAGGGCTTCAGGGTGCTCAGGCTGAGGGATGACCTTCGCCGACCAGAATCTACATGTTGGTGGGGTCCAAAAGAAACTCCCCAAGAAGTCTCAACCCAAGACCCTAAACCTAAACCCTAAACCCTAAACCCTAAACCCTAAACCCCTAAACCCTAAACCTAAACCCTAAACCCTAAACCCTAAACCCTAAACCCCTAAACCCTAAACCCTAAACCCTAAACCCTAAACCCTAAACCCTAAAGCACAAAAATCCGAAAGACTGCCGGAACATCAGACCCTCGAAGCCTCTCAATAGGGATTTGTGGGCGTTTAGGGTTGCAGGATACAGTAATAATGAGAATAGGGTTCCCTTAAGAGGGTCTATAAGGGCTATCATAAGGATTTAGTATGGGGGCCTTAATAATTAGAATAGGGTTCCCTTAAAAGGGTCTATAAGGGCGATCATAAGGATTTAGTATGGGGGCCTTAATAATTAGAATAGGGTCTAACCCTTTGTCTTCCACCTTGGAGGACCTCTGCGATGATGCGCACCTTGGCCTCGATAATTAGAATAGGGTTTTAGGTGCAATTATACTATAACGATAATAAAGAACCTCAATCCTATACCAAACCTGTGACGGAGGTTTCGCTTGAAGGGGCTTTCGTGCGTTAGTTGTGGACCGGTCCGAAGATTCTGCTTTCTACAAGGTACTCGGGAGTTGGGCTTGAGTTGATGTTTTGGGGGAGATCAAGTCCCAGGTTTTTCAGGAATTTGTGGTTTGGGGTTTGAGGAAGTTTAAGGCTCAGGGCTTAGTTCAGGAGGGCTAATAGGGACGGTTTACTAGCAGGCTCGGTTTAGCGTATGGTTTTGGGGGTTTGGGGGCCGGGTCGGTGTAAGTATCGACAAGTAAGGGGTTTGGGGCAGTTTATATTACCAGGAATTGTGGGTTTGTCGTCGGGTATACAGTTTTTTGTTGTTTGCGGGAAATGATTTTGTGTAGTTTCGGGATAGGGTGGTGCAAGTGGTAAAAATTATTGAGGAATGTATGGTTTGATATGAGGGTTTAAGGTAAACTGCTTCAAAAAGCTTAGCTTCAAGGGATTTAAACCAGGGGCCGTTCAGATCGGGCGTTCGTCGTTCGATCTGGTCGTCTTCGACGAGCACATGGTCTCCGGTTGGTGCCCCTGGCATGGTTGGGTTTTTGCCTGCAGTTCGTGTGCATGCAGGAGGGCATTTGCATTCTGTCACATGTCATCACGGCAGCTCGTCATGGCCGAGTGTTCTCAGCATTTTGCTTCAAGACACTGCCGGAAGTCCTGATGTTTCATGTCACAGCATTTACACATTCGCAGACAGATTTCAGATTCACAGCTCTTATTGCACATCGTGATTTCTGGGTCATTCGGAATAGGTCGTTCGGTCTTCAGGCCGTTCGGTTTTTGGTGTCTGTTTTAGGGGTCGTTCGCATTTTGCGAACTTCGAATCATGGCCGGACGTGCTGGCCCCCGTCGTACGGCTGACGATCCCGATATGCCGTACGAGGAATGCGAGCTGCCGATCGATGAAGGCCGTTTCTACCAAGGGCCGTTGCTGGTGGCCTACGGGGCGGAGGAGCTGTACAACACCAGCGGCCGTTCGGGGGCCGTTCGTGCCTCGTCTCAAACTAATGTTTAAAAAGCCATGCAGCCTTGGTGCGTGGGGGTGAGTTGGAGGTTTGTTTTGCATGATTCAGGCCAGAAGGGGCACAGCTGCATGCCCTATCACCTGAAGAGGCGGGACCCAGGTCCAGGTGGACGTTCGTGGAATCTGGGACTCGGACACCGCTGCAAGGGCGGCCGGCACTCCAGGCTTCAGTCTTAATCATGTCATGTTTCGCAGTTCGGCAATTTGGTTCAATAGTCAACCGTGGGAGGCAATCCGATGGTGAAGCTCGGGTCGTTCAAAGGGCCGTACAGCCAGGACGAGTTCAAGCCCTGCTTTATCATGCTGGTCGCCATTCTGGAAGGGCTGTTCAAGGTCGAGGGTCGTTCGGTGCTGTCGGTCATTTGCCCCTGGATGCACATTATTTAATTAGGTCTTGGTGACATGACACTGTCGTCATTCGTGTAGTCTTGTTTGCTTTGGCTTGTCATCCGAGGTTCTCATGGCCGCAACCGTTCGGCGACCTTGGTCGTCGCTCTGAGTGCGTTGTTCGAGGTTCCGATGTGGCTCCCGAGCTACGGGGATGCCTCGCCCAGCCAAGAGTGGTGGTGCATCGCCTCTCTGCCGAACGAGATTCTCCAGCAGTTGGAGGAGTGGCGTTCGGAGGCCAGGGGCGGGCCGTTCCGACATGGCAGGGCCGTTCCGGCGCCCCAGACTCCACCGGGCCCACCGCCTGGCGGGCCTTATCATGGCCACGGGACGTTCGATCCCGCTGACTTGCAGGGGGCCATGCCCTCGGTGGGGAACCCCCTGGTGGATGCCGCCCCTCGACTCAATTAAACATTTCAGCTTGCGACTTTTTATTTGTCTTCGTAATCCCTTTCTCAGGTTCGTCTTGACATATGGAAAGTGGCCCCTGGGGTCCTTCTGGAACTAGACGAACTTCGTCTAGATGAAAAATGCATTCGGGCCTCTCGGTGGCAGTGGTCGTTCGCTTTAGCCGCAACAAGCACAACTTCCTGTGAACCGAAGCATCATTTAAATCATCATGACAGGCTGTCGCGAACATCGCTGGACATTCGGAGGATGGGGCGAAGTTCGTGCGGGAGATCTTCCAGGTGTTGCAACGAAACTCGGCTTTGTGGCGTGAGGGCTTGCCACTTGTTCTTGCCATTCGTGTGCTGCCTGAGTTCATTTAATTTGACTCAGGCGAGAACCAGGTCGATCTCAGGACGTATGCCAACCCGTCGGCCGCGATCACCAGTGCCGTCCGTAAGGAGTTGGATCGCTTGAGGCCAGAGATTCAAGGTCTGCCGGGATCGTCGGGTCGCTCGGATTTCATTAGTTAGTTAGTTTGGACTTTGGGGGATGTGTGTGAGTCAAGTTGAATGCACTTTTGAATTCGAGGCGATCGTCCGGGCAAAGGCGGTCGTTCGTGGCATGCTGGCAAGGGTGGCGGGCACTACGACGACTATGATGCTCGCCGAGAGGAGGACCGTCGCCGAGACGAGGACCGTCGCCGTGACTTGCATTTATTGGAGCTGCAGTTCGAGACTGACTGTCATTTGTTGGAACCCACTTTGCCACTGACTCAGGTTATGAGGCCTCTCGTCAGTCGAGCCCTCCGCCGCTCGGTCGGGACTATCGTGACGAGCCCGATGTCTGGCGTTCGTACCAGACCCCGTACGATCGCGAAAGGGCCGATCGTGACCGTCGGGATCGCGAGGAGCGGGAGCGGCGTGAGGCCTACGACCGGGACAGGGCCGATCGTGAGAGGGCAGATCGCGAACGGGACGATCGCCATCGCCGTCACCATGAGGACGAGCGGCTCTCGGACCCTGGACACCCAGGCCGGCCGGCTACTTGACTGTGATCGAAGGTGTCTGCATGCCTGCATTGCATGTTGCATCCCTATTATATATACAGCATGAAGCTAAGGACTTTCGCCGTCCCCGCTATCACGATCGCCGCTAGGTCGTTCGGTGGTCGTTCGGAGTGCCTCGGTTTCTTTATGTGTCACGATATTTTGTGTGTGTGTGTGTGTGTGTGTGTGTGTGTTTGAACTTGCAATGCATTGCATCGTCTCAGGTGGCCCCATGGACTATGAACTCCCGGCATTTTGCCACAGCGGCCGCCGTTCGGGAGCCAGTTTTGCCTGGCCGGAGTTGCCTGGAGGGGTGGAAAAAAGTTGTGGGTGCTTCAGAGTGTGCTCGGTCGTGCGTTGCGAGCTCTGTCATGCTGCCATCGCCTTTCGTGCCAGGTGCTGGACGTTCGAGCTCAGGCGTGTGCCCGGGGAGTTTTAGTTTCGGCGTTCGGTGGGTTTCGTCGTTCGGTGAAGTTCTGTGGTTCCTGGGGTTTCTGAGTGCGAGCTGTGTGCGTGCCGAGTGCTCTGCATTTCCCACTTTAAATAGTAATAACAATAATATTATTATTATTTAAAAAATAAGTTAAATGAATAAAGCCCTGACACCAAAACCCAATTAAACATCCAATTAACAAAACACCACACCACAACATCATTCGCCCGGACACTACCAATTTATTTACATAATGTAAACAAAGCCCCAAAACCAGCCCATAAAAAAAAAAAAAAAACTAATAAGACAAACCCCAACCCTGAATACCCGGAGCCCCAAAACACGGAGCACCAAACCCTATATCCCAAACACCTTACCCCAAATCCCAAACTCTTCTATTCTTAGTCTTGTTACTATAAACAAAACCATCGCCCTTAACTAACACAAAAAACTTACACAAGCCCCTGCACCCTTTCCCTATATCTCAAACCTGATGAAACTTTTTAATGTACTTAATGGCACTATAATATTAAACTCGGGAGGTACTACTACATCACGGCCGTTCGGAACGATGCTGCAGGGTCGCTCGGGAGGCTGGTTTGGTAAGGTTTAGTTAAATTTCGGGCATAATAGCTTAAGCCTTATAAAGTGAACACCTTAAGCCCAAAGCTCGAGCCCTACATTGTATCCTGAATCAGTAGCTCGAGTTATCATCGGATCTCCTAGTCAAGAGCCACAAGCGGAGTCGTTCGAGTCTAGGACAGCAGGTGTAATTTGTCGTTCGAATAGGCAAGGTTTCCCACGAAAGGACACATCGGATTTGGGTTTGAGTCGCATTGCAAAGCCCAGGGTCAGTGAGTACCGGCGTTCGGTGGTGTTTCATTCTCAAGGGTAGCAAGTGAGATTCACCTAGTTCGTTGGCAAAAGTCCAGCACTCCAGACTCCGGGCGGTCGTTCGTGTCGTCGTTCGTCGTCGTTGGTCGCTAGCATGGTTGCCAGGGCCAGAAGGACCTCCGGGGCGAGCGACAAGAAGGCGACGGCCGCCAAGAAGCAGCAGGAGAAGGCAGCCGCTCGGAGACGTGCGAAGGAAGCGAAGATGCAGAAGAAGGCCGAGAAGACGTTCGCCAAGAGCATGGCCACCTTCGCTGAGTCGTCGTTCGAGCGAGCACGGGCGTTCGTGGACTCGGCACTGGATGACAATCCTGGGTGGGTCAGGCCGCTCGCGGACCTGATTCGCGACGGTGCCTTGCAGACCTTGCTCAAGAGTGGCCAGTCGTCGGCCGAGGGCGGCGGTGGGGACAGTCGGACCCAGCCCCGGAAGTGGGCCGGCAAAGCCAAGACGTTCGGTGAATTGCCGGAGGAGGCGAAGGTGCACATGCTCTCGAAGATCGGCGTCGCCATTGAGTCCAACGGTGTGTCGGCCGACGTTCTGGACGGCTTTTTCGTCGTTCAGTTCTTCGTCGACCCCGACACACCGTTGCCGGCCGGTGCTCGGTCCTTCGACGTTCTCGAGAAGATGGCCAAGCAGCGGTTCGAGACCCTCGGCGAGCATCGTGTGGCACCCCACGTGACCTCGGAGTTCGACCTCCAGTGCTTCACCTTGGAGGGCGACCAGGTAACGAATGCCCTGGACGGGGAGTCGGCCAGCCTTCCGTCGCTCGCGGTCGCGGGCGACGAGTGGGTTCTGGACGACGAAAGCCAGCCGACGGCCAGGGTGTCATCGAAGGCCAACCCGCATTTGTCGTTCGGTTGCCGTACCTTGTTCGACAACTTGCGGTCCGTCGATCCCCAGGCCAAGTGGGTCATGAAGAAGGACGAGTGAGCCAGTGTGAGTCTCTCGGGTTGTCGTTGTTCGAGACAACGGCAAGTTTTGCGGGGATCCTGTAGTTCGGCTACATTGGGGATGCACAGGAAGCAAAAAGAACCCTTTCAAGTCGCCTACTAGGTGCGTTTCAGCAGTTTCTAGGTGCATTTCAGGTGTTTTTCAGCTTTTTTCCAGTGTTTTGGGCCGTGTTCGATGAGTAGTGCCTCTAGTGGACACTTTTCTGCGTTAAGGGCTGCCGGGTTAGGGACAACAACCCTTTTCAGTAGATTATGTGCGTTTCAGCAGTTTCCAGGTGCATTTCAGGTGCTTTTCAGGGTTTTTCCAAGGTTTTTTGCGGCGTTTCGCAGTTCTAGTGTCAATCCAAAGCAAAACCAAGCCAACTCCGGACAGGCTGGCCCAGCGGCCCGGTGCTCGGCCCTTCGTTGTCCTGTGCCTCACTTTCTGCGGGCAGTGCCTTGGCGTTTGCTGCGAACAAAGCTGCCCTGCTCAAGGAAGGCTCGCCCCTGAAAGGGGCCCTAAGCACTTGCAGTTGCAGACCCAAAGACCTTGCACGGGCAGAGACAGTCACGACTAGCAGGTTTTAGCCGGTAGGCTTAATCAACCGTGATCATGGCGGTCGTGCGTGAAGCAGAGGTAGCCGGAGAAAGGGACGTTCGCGAAGCAGAGGCCCCGGCGGAAAGGGCGGGCCAGAGAGAGGCCGTGCTGCGGGAGAGGGTGGTTCGGGCGATCGTTCTGCCCTGTGGCCCTCACGGGTCCTTCGAGGGGGAGGTGTATCAGTACACCACCCCCGTCGCTGCTCGCGACGGCCACTCGAGACCTGGTTTCTTCTTCTGGGTCTTCCGATGGATGATCGATTTCCTGGGCGGTGTGGGGATCGCCAACATGGCCGGTCGCTCGCGGGAGCCGATAGCCAATCGCACCGCAGCAGTCATTTTTGATGGCCTTTCGTCGTCTGATGAGGAAGTTCAGAAGATGGGCGAGGAGGCGAAGGAGGAGGACGAGGAGGCCATCGCCTTGCCGGTCGCGGACGACCACTTGACGTCCTCCAGCATGATGGCAAAGCAGGTTGCCGTCAGTGCCAGGAAGCGGAAGGCCGCCGCCAACGACGAGGATGTTCGTGAGGACGTTGGGGACCGGGAGGCGGAGGAGGAGGAGGATGAGCCGCTCAGCAGGGGCGACTTTAGCCTGTCGTCTTTCGCCTGCATCTGTTGGCTAGGCCAGCTAGCTTATGGCGAAGGGCCCTCGTGCGAATGCGAAATGGAATCTGGAGCCGAATGATATCAAGGCCCGTGCAGAGGGCATTCTGCAAGGGATGCGAGACACCTTCTGGCAGGACGTTCGAAAAGGCTGCTTTCAGGTCGTGCGGGGCGAGGTGTCGGTCCAGTCTCTCGTCAAGGAGCACGGCCAGATCGCAGCGAAGATCTTCAACAAGCAGGAGCAGGTTGAGGTGGTGGAAGCCTTGAGAATCCTGCAAGCTGATGCCGTTCGCAGGAGCTTGAGTCAGGACCGGCGGAGGGCGGCAGAGAAGCTGTTCGCTCGTTTCGTCCGGTCTCTCGCAGAGAGCATCGACGACACTGTCGGCAAACCGCTCTGGACGGCCACTCGAGTGGATGCCTTGGACCAGCTAAGGACCCGGAAGTCTTGCAAATGGGGTTATTTAGTTAATGCAAGCCCTAAACCCTTAAACCAGCGAATTATAAGACCCTTTAATGTTGTCGATGTGCGTTTCAGCTTTTTCCTGGTGCGTTTCAGGTGCGTTTCAGCTTTTTCTTAGGGTTTTGGGTATCTTTTGTGAGGGATGGCAGTTCTTCCTTGCAGGACGGCCCGAGGGTATCGCAGATCGTCGCACGGCTGCCAGGAAGCCATTTTGGATGCGGGTGGACAGGCAGGCCCATCGATCGCTGCGGCTCTCGTGGCTCAGAGCCATTTCGCCTCGGGCTCGGGGGCGGCCGAGACGAAACGAAACAGGGAACGACCCTCGAAGTTCCTTGAAGCCGAGCGTTTGTCCTACGTCGCTGCTGGTCGCTCGGTTTTGGCACAGGCTCCCGTTCTCAGCGTCGTCGCTGATGCTGTTCACGTGGGACAGGAGGACTGGCTGAACGTTTTCCTCTGCGACACAAGCGAGGACGTGTCTTTCCTTTGCCCGCCACAGGCAGACTGAGAGGGTTGGACAATGCTTTTGGGAGGCGTATTTTGGCAAATTTCTGCAGTAAATGGGCCCTCATAAAACCATACAGTAAACCGCGCCTAAGGTCGACCATACAGCAAACCGCGCCTAAGAAACCATACAGTAAACCGCGCCTAAAAAACCATACAGTAAACCCTGCCTTTTTCGCTTTTCGCCAGGGTCCCGGTTTTGCCAGGTCCCCGCCATTCCCTTCTAGCAAGAGGCCAGGGCTCCCAGCCAAAACCATACAGCAAACCGCGCCTAGCAAAACCATACACTAAACCGAGCCTAAGGAATCCCCGGCACAACCATACTTCAAACCGCGCCTAATTTTTGTATAGCAAAACGAGTCCATTTTTGGCCAAAAATGGACTCTTTTTTGGCCTTCCGGGTATGAGGTCGGAGAAGGTTTTCACAGCATCCAAGCTTTGTGTCCTGACTGCAACTTCTGATCACAAAGGGAGCACAATCCTGCAAACCAACAGCAGTGCCGTAAGGTATGTATCGTCAATTGTAAGGCAGTAGAGTCTATGTGTGCTTTTTTTGCGGGCAAAGTATCCAGCTGCTGTTGTTGCTTTGGGATTCCTAGCCCTTTAGAGAAGCAATTCAGAGCCCTTAGGAACTCTTCCTGTAGCAACACTTCTCTCCGGGGCCCCAAGCCTGAATCTCTATAGAGTTTGGAGTCAAAGTTTTGCCTGTGACAGGTGAAGAAAGGGACGGCCATCACGTCGGACGACTGGACGGACATGTGGCAGGGCCGCATCACGAAGTTCTTCAAGAAGGCCGGCTCCAAAGGTCGCTCGGCAGCGAAGACCACAGGCGGCTACAAGGAGCCGGAGAGGCTGGCCACTCAGGAGTGGCTCCGAGACATGTCCCACAGCCTCGCGGTCGTTGGCTGGGGCTTTTCGTCCTTCCGACGGACGAGCGAGGCAGGCCGGCCGAGGGTCTTGATCCTCTGCACGGATCAGGAGGCCATTCAGTTGGCGGCCGTGAACTACTTGAAGTTCGGCCGTTCGCTGTTCGTGGAGCACGTCAACGACCCGGCTCACCGTTCCCACAACGACGTGAACCTCGCGATGGCGGCGGCCGGTCTGCTGACGTTCGGCCTCGTGTCCATCGGCCTCTACAACGTTCGCTACGGCCCATGGAACAAGGGCACGTGGTTCGGCAAGGTCCAGACGATGGCGGACGAGATGAGTCGTTCGATGAGCCCTTCGGATCCGTTGCTGCTGACTTTCTTTCCGGACATTCTGGAGGACCAAGGCCGTTCGCAAGAGGACAACAACGAGGCCGAGCGACGTGCTTTTCTGGAGAGCCTGCCAAACAGGTCGTTCGTGAGAAGCAAGGGCAGCAAGGCCTCGCAGTCTCGCTTCAACAGTCTCTCGCAGGCCCATGCGGAGCTCGACGGCGACTGGTCGGCCTTTTGCCTCGTGCTGGTCGCTCTCTGCGTGGCCGAGGGCTGGTGCACGACGGCGTCCCAGTTGTGGTCGCCCTCCGCTGGCATGGCCGAGACGACGACGGCCGCCACGACCAGGGCAGCCGCCAAGTCGGCCGCTCGCAAGGCTCTGCAGCAGCAGAGGGGTCGTTCGGTGAACGTCTTGCACGGGATGACGATGTTCGCCTGCAACCAAGACAATCGGTCGCTGGCCAGGTCCGTGTTTTTCGTGCTTCAACCGGAGAACGTTCGGTGCAGCACGATGCTCGCAGACCTTCGGGCGGCCGAGGCCACCGTGAGCCAGTATGCCAACTGGGCTCACTGGCAGTACATGGAGGTCGCTCGCGAGCATGTCGCCAAGCTGTCCAACCTGGCCGCTCTGAAGCGGATCGGCCTTGACATGTCCTTCGAGCTGCCAAAGGAGGAGGTTCGAGAGGACTCGCTGGCGTGGCAGGATGCAGTCGCTCACAGAGTCGTTCGCCTGACACACCGTCTCTTGCGATATCGTTGCGGCAGCCAGCTAGGGTCCACGAACGGCTGGGGAGCATCGGCCGGCTTGCTGCACGAGTCTGCCGCCCTTCGACAGTCCAGCCTTCGCTTTCTGGAAGAGGTGGATCGCACGGTCAAGCGTGTGCAGGCCGAGGGGTCGTTGGAAGCGAAGCTCCTCTTGGACGGCCACTCTGCCACGGCGCCCGTGATGGCCATGTTGCTGTCCGAGTTGCGGGAGGTTCCGCCGGGGACGTTCGAGTGGCTTCGCCGTTCGTGGAGCGGCCTGCTGAACTCGAAGCTCGTGGAGGACGCCAACAAGGTCCAACGTGAGGCCGAGCAGCGGAATGGCACTTCGAAGACGTTGGGTCGTTTGGAGGGCTGGCACGGTCTCTCGAGAAAGAAGCTCCTGGAGCAGTATCACAGGAGAGAGGTGCCGAGTGGCCGGATGGCGACCGTGCCCGAGGCCGACCCGTGGTTCGTGCGGCCTCAGCGGCTCCGCACGGACCCGGGCAGTTCGTCGGCCGCCGTTCGCGACCTTCTGAAGGGCGTTAGCCAAGCGAGGACGTGGGCCTCTCCCACACCTGAGTCGGAACAGGACAAGCTGGCTGGGTTCTCGCTGCTCACCAAGGTCGTTCGGCAGAACATGGACTGGTCCTTCGTGGAGAAGGGATGGTGGGCAGCCTTGGCTCCCGAGGGACATGCCTTGCAGTTTCCGACTGGACCACCGTTGTACGTGGTTCGCAGCTACAAGCGAGCGGCTCTCGTCTGGCCCGGCAAGTTGCAGACTTCCCCTGCCGGAGACATCGTCGGCCTGGACCTGGAGAACCCACAGGTCGGATGGGTGCACCTTTTCGACGAGGCCGTGGACGTTCTGGACTTGGCTGCGACCTCGCCACAACGTGGCCTGGCCCGCAAATCTCTGGTTCCGTAGTAAATATTCACTTAGGCTATAGCTTCCTAAATCCTAAACCCCAAAATCCAGCACAGGGAACCCTTTAGAGTCGTTTATGTGCGTTTCAGCATTTTCTAGGTGCGTTTCAGGTGCGTTTCAGCTTTTTCGTAGGGTTTTCTATACATTCTCGATATTTTAGAGTTTACCCACGGCGTGACAGCAACGAGCAGAATCACCCGAATGTAAGCTGCAGTCAAAAAGCGCATTCTCCGCCAGGTCTCGTGTCTCTCGGTGAGACCCGGGCCATGGGAGTTGTCTTTCGGGTGCAGGCCCGATGTTCCTTGCTTCAGCACCACGAGAAGTTCGGCTTCGCAGGCGTTCCGGAGTGGGGTCTGCGACGACTCGCAGAGGTGAAGGGATGGCCGGCCGAAGCTGAGGAGACTGGCCACGAGGAGGACGACCGCCTCGCCGTGGTGTGCCTCTTGTTTCTCCAGCCAACTCTGACGAAGGACGACGTGGTCAATCGTCTCCTGTTTCGCCAGGACGTGGCCTCGTGGTCGGGCGAGTTTGGGGAGCTCGATCTGACAGAGGTCGTGCGAGACACAATGTTGGCGGCCGACCAGGACGTCGCCCTCCAACAACTTGCGAAGCGGAAAGCCGCTCGCGAGACTGCCGTGGAGATCCGGAAGCGGGTCTCGGGGACTTTCGAGGCCGTCGCCAAGACCTTTGCCAGCCGACCCGAGTACAAAAAGGCAGCGGCAGCTCGAAAGGCCAAAGAGAAGCAGGCATCGCAGCAGCAGAAGGACCATGCCGCTGCGATCAAGCGGTGCTATGCCGCCCTCAGCTCGGACATCGACAAAGTCGTGAAGGTCGGCGTTCCCACAGCCGTCCGAGTGTATCGGGACGACTACAACGGCCGCTGGCGTCTCACGTACAGGACTGTCTGGGCTCAGGTCACTCGCAGCATTTCGTGGACTGCCGTGGGCAGTAGGAATGCCGCAGCGGAAGCCGTTCGCCAAGGCTGGCAGTGGGCGGAGACATTCGACGGCCTGCCGATGCCGGAGGAGGCAGCAGGCCTGTTGCAGAAGTTGGCGGCTTGAGGCCCGTGCGATGGCAGAGAAGGACGTTCCAGAATCCACTGGGCTTTTCGGTAGTTTCACTGCGGAGTAAAGCGGCCGTCCGAGCAACGAGTGCAGAGCTTGCAGAAACGGCGTTTTGTCCTGCTTGCTGTAGCGAAAGCCAGAGTTCTTGAGAAGACGTCTTCCACAAGAAAGCCTTGCTTCGCCCAGGTCATCGCAGTTCCGTTCAAGCTCCGGCCGTTCCTGCTCTCTCTTCCAAGCACGAGGCCGCCACTCCGGGAACTTTCGCTTCGCTGTGTGGGAGTGAGCCGTTGCAGTTAACTTCTGTAAGTTTTTTCAGGGTATGGGGTTTACAGGAGGTTCGTCTGCAAACAAGTCTTGGGCCGTCACACTTGCAGCAGCAGAAGCAGTAGCAGCAGTTCTTGTTCGCTCTACCCTGTTTTTCTGCAGCGTCTTCTTTTCAAACCTCGTCTAGTCACTATAGGGGAAGCACCATGGGACGGGCCACTTTGGCGGAGACAGGTGGCGAAAGGTCCGCAAGCGCCTGGGCCCTGTTTAACTCGTGGGTCGCTCGGGAAGGCCTGACGGTCTCTCGGGCTGCGAAGTTCCGCATTCGCGGGAAGCGGATGCTCCGGGAGAAGGCAGCGATGAAGCTCAAGTGGATCCTGGGATTGTTTTATTTAGTTAGCAGATACGGCCAAACATTGACTAAACCAGGATATCTTTATATTGCTTTGGATGGTTTAGGGAGGTGTTTAAAGTTCCAAGTCAGTTTCACACCTTCGCAAAGCCTCCACTTGAAGCCCTCTTGGCCTACTAAAGTTTATACCCTAAACCACAAAACCGAACCTTTAGAACCCTTTCAGTAGCTCTATGTGCGTTTCAGATTTTTCCAGGTGCATTTCAGGTGTTTTTCAGCTTTTTCCTAAGGATTTTATACAGTTGCAAGGAGTGGGCTTTTCAAACGACAGGCTTCAGACCCAAGGAGGCCCAAGGTTGGCTTTTGAAACTGTTGCATCGGCCGATAGGGTTGCACTAAGACTACTAGGGAAGTCCTCCGAAGATTTTGGCCCACATTGCACCTAGAACCAATTGAAGGTTCCCCATAGCCAGCAAGCTTGAGCAGCCTTAGCAAATCTAGTGAGCAAGGGCCCTACTACTTTCCCCTTGCCGTCGCACACAGTTTAAAGCTTTCCGAGAATCAACCTCCCTTGCACTGAGGAACCACCGAAAAAGCAAGGACATTCGGGAGAAGTTCGCGGCACTCGCTCAGGCGAAGTACGAGGCCAACCGAAAGAAGGCCGAGGCTTACAGAAAGGCCCAGTCGTTCGGCGATGTTTCGCCGCAAGTCGCTGCCGACGAGGCCGAGGTCGTTCGAAAAGCAGAAGCCGAAGCCCACCTGGATGCTGACCTTGCCGTTCGGGAAGTGCAGGCGGACACCTGGACCTGGACTTTGGGTCGTTCGCTTCGTGACTTCAAGCCGGTCGGCCGTGGGGCGAGCGGTGAGGTCTTCTTCGCCACCTTCGAAGGCCTTCCGGTTGCAGTGAAGCTGACAAAAGGTCGGGGGCTGCAAGCGGCAGCAACCGGCATCGACGTTCAGGAGGAGTTCGCCGTTTTGACGGCCCTGGGGCAGCACCCCAACGTCGTTCGAGCTTTCGCCGTTGTCACGAGCTCGCTGGGCCGGCCGGGCTTGGTTCTCGAGAGGGCGTCTGAGAGCCTGCATGCGAAAGCTCGCAGGCTCAAGGACGATCGGCCGGCAGGGCCTCGCTGCTGGGACTTTTTTCGCAGTTCGTCCTCGGCCTGTCCTTCGTGCACGGGCGTTCGGTCATGCATCTCGATGTGAAGCCCGCCAACATTCTCGTGTTCGATGCAGAGGGGGTCTCCGAGAACGGTTGCTCTGTGGTGGGCGATCGTGTGTACACCCTGGACTTTCGCTGCCCGGAGTGCCTCATGGCCGGCGGCCAAAAGGCATGGGTTGCTGGCGTAGCTATATCCCTGGAATCCTTAAAACGTAGGCTCAAAGTTTCTTTTCTGATCCCTGCAGTATCTTTAAGCAGTGCCTCTGCCGAACCTTGCAGCTAGCCTATTTCGGACAATGTAACAGTTAATAGGAAGGCCCGAGTTTCAATCACAGAAACCCTGCCAGGTTCGTGTCAAGTTCGCCGCTGACGTCTGGGCGGCCGCAGCCACGTTGTTCGAGGTGTGCTGCCCCAGAAAAGCTTCGCTTTTCTCAGTCCCGCCGGGGACGTTCGTGCGGGAGACCGAGGAGCAGACAGCAAAGGCCATTCGGGAGATGGCCACTGCGAGGAGCTTCAAGCTGATGCCGTACGACCAGACAATGCAGGACATCCTGGAGAAGACGTTCGTGCCGGCAGAGAAGCGACTCTCGTTGCCGGGCTTGCTTCGCATCCTGGACAAAGAGCGGTCGGCCTCGCGGTCCATCGGCAGGCCCGCCTTCGGCGACTGACGTTCCTGACTGGTCGTCTTGGACGGAAGCACCAAGAGTCGTTCGAGAACAGCTTCTCGAGCACGGTTCTTGGAGACTGTCGACTCTCGGGTCTCTCGCCCGGCGGATAAAAAAGGAGTTTCTTCAGTCAAGCAGTTGCTTTCACACAGTTTGTTTCCCTACGGTCGCTAGCCACACGTCTGCAGCAGTTGCCCGAAGCCCCGTCCGCCCTTCGACAAAGTTGCTAGCCGTGCTGGGCAGGTACTCCATCGACGATGTCTTCTTCCTCTGGCAGAGCCGGCGTTCGGCGCCGGGGTCAGACCTCCGTCTGGCCCACTCCCCGACCCCTCCAAAACCCCCAGTTCAATCAGGAACTTACGTGAATTGCAGCATTTAGTTCACCTGGAATTGGAGTCCCCCAAAACCCACCGCAGAAAACAACAACTTCGGAGTGGGCATCCTTCAGGCGACATACTTTAAGTGTGAAACCCTGGCCACACCACCTTTTCCCAGCCCCTCCTCTCCTCACTGTCCTCCTAGTTCGACCATTTTTCTCCACCAGCCCGATAAGCCCCTACAGTGCAGCACAAAGCCCACTTCCCGACAAATTTCTAACACAGCAAAAACAATCCTTAACCCTTTGCGCCGAACCAGAACCACAGGGTTTAGATCAACAAGGCTTATATGAAAGGAACCCAAAATCTCATTTTTGTATGTGGTTGGCTTTATTTGTGTTTAAAAGTGTTTTTTTGTATTTAAAAGTATTGTTTTGTATTTAAAAGTTTTTTAAATAGGTTTTTTTTGTGTTTTACAGTTGTTAAAATTCTTTTATTTTATTTTTGGTGTAAAAATACATGTTTGTGAATTTTGTTTCTGAGTGAGTCAATTGGCTTCCTGTTGTTCTACCTGGTTTCCTGCTGCTGTATGTCTACAAAATTGTTGTTTATTTGTTGTTGAAGTTAATATTTTTTAATATTTAATCTTTTTAAATAGTTTTGGGTTGTGATTGAATAAGAAGGGAGGCCGTAGTGACATGTTGACTTGCCTTGAGATCTTGCCCTTACCCACGCGGATCGACTGCCCTTCTCGGTTCGTGGGCACCGTTGGCCGGGTGTCAGGTGTTGAGTCGATGGTACCTGGACCGCCTTGGGGCCAACGTGCCAGGGCAGTGGCATATGACACCCGGGCACATGGGCTAAAGTGCCGGGTGGGGTGGTCCAGTGGGTGTTGTTCGCAATCTGCTTACAGCCCTGAAGGGGAAGCCATCCATGCTTGTCACGTTAGTGAGCCTTGCGACTTGGAGCGACAGAGGCAGAGTGCCACCTTACCCACACGGATCGACTGCCCATCTCGGTTCGTGGACACCGTTGGCCGGGTGTCAGGTGTTGTCGATGGTACCTGGACCGCCTTGTGGCCAACGTGCCAGGGCAGTGGCATATGACACCCGGGCACATGGGCTAAAGTGCTGGGTGGGGTGGTCCAGTGGTTGTGGCTTTTTTATTTTTCTCCCAACCAGGAGGGGAGGCCATCCATGCTTGTCACGTTAGTTAGGGAGCCTTGCGACTTGGATCGACAGAGGCAGAGTGCCAGTCGAGCCTCTCGAGGTTGCCTTACTTAAGTCCCTGCCCCATCGGGGTTGCTCCCCACACCGTTGGCCAGGTCTAAGTGTTCGGTTTGAATCCAAGCCTAGTGAACGCCTTCTCTTCCATTTCCTTCTCTCCCATCGGTCTTCATCGGCTTCCAGCCCATCGAGAAGTGGATGCCAACTGCTGGGATCTCAGCATCAGCTTGCTTCAGCTACTTCCATTATTATGGTACAGTCCTGGCACCGAGGCTCATGACGAGGATCCTGAGGACATGCTGCCATCGCAGAGGACAAGCTGCCTTGCATAGTCAGTGAGCGTGTCATGTATCGCAACTTGCCGCTGCAGCAGTTGTGCTCGCTGTTGCCCTGCGTAATCTACTATAGTCGTGTTACAGCTGCTCTGTCTCAAGTCTAAGTCGTAGTAGGCCCCCCTGCAAGCCGGCAGATGTCGTCGACGTCGTGGAGTGACAGTGAGTCTGTGGGCTCGGACTGGGTTCTGGTTGACGATGAGGGTGCAAGCACTGCGGGCTCGGTCGCGGACAGTTTTGACGACGATGATTCTGTGATTCCGTTCGACACGATGCTAGAGGAGTGCTTTACGACATTCTGGATGTTTCTGAATTCTCAAGAGCGTGGGCAAGTCTTGCAAGTAGCCTGGTCTGTCAATGAGCAGATCATGTTCACACTCTTTCCGAGACTTCGGCGGGATTTTCGGCAAGGCAGAGTGCCAGGAATTTTATATTACAATGTGTCAGACGAATTTCTGGCGTTACTGCTTCAATGATTTGTCGTGTTTGTACAGCCTCCGAGACCGTATTACGGATGTTGGGGAAGGCAGAGTGCCGGGTTTGCGTGTGTTTAGAGGATTTTGAATTCGACGATCTCGCCAGCAGAGCTAGACTGTCCGATTTGAGACCTCAGCGGTAGTGTGCGCAACTTGGATTCAAAACGGTTACCCAGCATGACATGCTGACTACACAGTGCCGGGTGGCAGTGATGTCCTCAGGACCCTGCTGTCTCCGAGGCTGGCTGCCTGCCTGCCTGCCTGCATAGTCTGTCAGTGAGTTGCCTTGCACCATACATGATCGACATCTGTCTGCCGGCCAGGGAATCAAGTGATTCATTCATACTGATGTAACAGTAGTAACACAATGTTACATATCATTGATTAATGTACTGTATAGTGATGCATTAGTCACTGTTAATGTTTTAATCTTTGGACAATTGAAGTGTGCTCGATGAAAGCAGTGATCCCGACGACCTGCTCTGTCTCTAGTCTAAGTCGTAGTAGGCCTCCGTGCAAGCCGGCAGATGTCGTCGACGTCGTGGAGTGACAGTGAGTCTCTGGGCTCGGTCTCGGACTTATTGGCTGTTGGCGAGTTTGCAAGCACTGCGGCGTTTGGGGGTTCGTTTGTGGGCTCGGTCGCGGACAGTTTTGACGACGATGATTATGTGATTTATTTCGACGAGCTGCTAGAGGAGTCCTTTTCGACATTGTGGATGTTTCTGAATTCTGAAGAGCGTGGGCAAGTCTTGCAAGTAGACTGGCATATCAATGACATGATCCTGTGCGTACTCGTTCCGAGATTTGTGCGGCAAGGCAGAGTGCCAGGAATTTTACATTACAATGTGTCAGACGAATTTGTGTCGTCACTGAATCAATGATTTGTCGTGTTTGTACAGCCTCCGAGACCGTATTACGGATGTTGGGGAAGGCAGAGTGCCGGGTTTGCGTGTGCTTAGAGGATTTTGAATTCGACGATCTCGCCAGCAGAGCTAGACTGTCCGATTTGAGACCTCAGCGGTAGTGTGCGCAACTTGGATTCAAAAAGGTTACCCAGCATGACATGCTGACTACACAGTGCCGGGTGGCAGTGATGTCCTCAGGACCCTGCTGTCTCCGAGGCTGGCTGCCTGCCTGCCTGCCTGCATAGTCTGTCAGTGAGTTGCCTTGCACCATACATGATCGACATCTGCCGGCCAGGGAATCAAGTGATTCATTCATACTGATGTAACAGTAGTAACACAATGTTACATATCATTGGTTAATGTACTGTATAGTGATGCATTAGTCACTGTTAATGTTTTAATCGTTGGACAATTGGGTGCTCGATGAAAGCAGTGATGCCGACGACCGTTTCAAGGTGCTCAGGGAGTTCCGAGGCAGAGTGCCAGACTTCTGCTGCTGACCATCAGAATCAGGCCAATCACATTGACCTTGGCAGTGATTACTGGAACGAAGCCGTGCAACAACTTCGGTGGAATTGTTTACACTGTGGCAGATCAGCTGCCGACTATACCACCGGGCTCCGAAAGATCCAAAGGGCTGCACAATTGGATCAACGAATCAAATTGGCAGTTGAGGCCATCTCAGATTTCGGAGATATGGATATGAAGTTGTACAAAGCATGGACCGGCCAGACAGATGTGCTGCCTGGGTCGATCCCGCCACCTCGGCCATGCCAGCATGATGTCGAGACGTGGCCCATGGATGATGTTTTGATTTACGACCATCCCCAGTGGCAACTGTTTGTTGGCAGTATTGGTTGCCCGATCCGATATGACCAGCTCCGGGTCAAGCCTGACATTGTCATCTCTATGAATGCAGATGACAGACCTCGGAATTTTGAGCCATGGGACTGGTATCAGTATTTGGCGAATTGTGGACCGTTTGGCACTGCACATCTTCGGTATGGTGGCTGGGATCAAACACATGCCAATGACTTTGATGCTGAACAAAGAAGTCATGAGTTCAAGACCATTTGGCGCCGCCTCATTTCAGATTTCAGAAAGATTATGATGTGCTGGCAGCGCTCAGCAGAGGAGTTCAGCCAGAGTCAAAGGCAGAGTGCCATCAAGGGCAAAATGATGGGCAAGGCCAATGGCGGCAGGGGCAAGGGCAAGACAATCAGCAAGGGCTACAGCGGCCCCTGTCAGGTTTCCAATCACATGCAAAGCCAGAAGGCATCGACGAAGGGCTCATTTGGCTATGGCTGCTCCTATGACAAGGGCTTCAGCAAGGGAAGTGACATGGGCAGCCTGTTCGGAAGAGCCGCTGATGGAAGGCAGAGTGCCGATGGAAGGCAGAGTGCCTTGAAGGTGGCCGATGAGACATTCCCTGGTGAGCTCGGTAATGCTCTTGCTTTGTTGGAGGCGATGAAGCTTCAGGGAGGTGGTCGGAAGCGTGGAGGCAAGAAGAGGCCAATTCGTGTGCTTGTCCATTGCTACGGTGGCATTAACAGGACCTGTGCTGCTTATTGTGTCCTAGTCATGGCCTTTGCCTCGATGACCATGGAACAAGCCATTGTCAGGTGGATCAACCACCGAGCCTACTATGCTCCATTCCGGGATCGTGAGTACATGATTGAAGCACTGCTGGAAATGCAGGATGAGCTGCACACGTACAGTTGATCATCGACACTGAACCCGAAGTCCATGGTCAAACAGTTCTGCTCCAATGAATGATTCTGAGCCGTCGAAATTTGTGTCCCGACACTGGCCCAGCCAGAGAGTCCTGGACCCGACACTGGACTGCTGGCTGGAAGTGAAACACAGTCCTTACCTTGAAAAGGCTAATAGTTACATTCCCACTTTCAGCTGGCAGTCACAGCTTAATTCGTGCGTTTAAACCTGGCTGCCGGTGTTACTGACTGAGCTTAAAAAGAAAGTGAGATCATGCCCGTCTCGGTTGTGGAAACTGTCAGTTCCTTTGTCGGTTGTGCCGACATGGTGATCAGGGCCGCTGGGGCGATTGGATGAGTGAATCCAGCCGGCGACTCAGTGGGTGCAAATGTGACTTTAACAGTCAGTCTCCGGTGATTGTAATGAGTGCTCATTTTTGCCTACTTGTGCTGTTGCAGCTGTCTGGGTTCCGGTGTAAGGCAGAGTGCCCTTGTCCCATTTGTGCAGTGGGCAAGTCATTATCCGCCATGGAAAACACGGGCGCAGTTCGCCAGCGCACTCGGCTGCAAGAGTTTTCAAGTTGGCAGATGGCCAACTTGAGCAACGCCGGTCAATCCCAAAGAACAAGTCAGGTCGGGAAGGGAGGAAGTGCGATCGGGAAGGGAGGAGGAAAGCCAGGGCCAGGGCAGAGTGCCAGTGCGAGCAAGGGCGATCTTGGCAAGGGCAAGGGAAAGAAGGGCAAAATCCCGATGCAAGACCCCAACCAGATCCTTTACACATACTTCATGTGCGTGGAGGACGTTTGGCAGGCAGTGGGCAGTGTATGTGATGATAATCATAGCATGTGTTGATTGTGAGTGTTTCTTACTGCTTGACTGGATGTCTCCCTGCAGGTTCGCTTTGAATTCTTCAAAGCGAACGGCATCGCCGCTTGGGCGCAACCCGGTGCCACGCAGGATAACACTCACAAAGGTTATCCGCACTGGTCCTTGCGCCCCACGGCCCAGGCGGCCCTTCAACGCTACCAATGGTGGCCAAAGTGCATTAGATGGCCACTCAGATTCAAGCAATGCTTCGACGCTACATTTATTTATTATCTTATACCTACGGATCTTAATACTGACTAGAATCAAGTAGCAACTTCAACATGATCTCAGTTCAGGATCGATCAACACGCACCGCCAGCTTACCTGAAGCTGGAACTCACCGGTGCAGGCATGCAAGTGATGATGGACAAAAGATGGCTCTATGCCTGTAATGAGGGCTGGGCGCGGGGGGTGGAGAATTTGACGCTGTGGGACGGGGAAGTCACCGACGGTGACCAAATCTTGTGGACCACGACCATGGTGAGATTCGCTTACGACGAAGATGATCCGGAGGCCTGGAATGAAGAGCGTGTGGAAGATGAGGAGGATTACAACGAGTTCGAATTGCCTATGATTGAGCAAGTTCAAATGACATGTGAAGACAGCGAATTCGTTGAAGTCCAAAGGCCGTGAGAAAAAAGGGCAGAGTGCCTTAAAAGGCAGAGTGCCAAAGGCAGAGTGCCCACCATTGGACCATTCAGTGAGTGGGTTGGCCCAAATTCCAATATCAATTTAATTTTCAGGCCAGGACAGTGACGAAGGCAGAGTGCCAGGAAGGCAGAGTGCCAGGTGGGTCAGGCTTCGTCGACTGACTCTTCTCAAGTTTTTCAGTGCCGATGTCTGCTCATGTGGACTTCTGCCTGCCTTTCGCACAGCAACAGGTTATTTGTTTGTGGTGCAGGCAAACCAACAAGTCATGATCAAAGTTGTGAGTGTTTTGGAGAAGGCCTCGTCGCTGTCAGAGTAGTGCCTCCAGAAGAGCATTGCTTGCTGCAGAAGCAAAACTGTGAGTGCTGAGACTTCTGAAGACCGAGCACTTCTGAGTTCTGTTGGATGTGTTGGGTTTGCGACTGTGCTGAGAGAGTCTGAGTATGAATGAAAGTGACCATGCAAGGTTTGGCCGTCAGCTGGCGTCTCCAGACCCCAGGATTGCTGGTCATCGGTGCTGTTCTTAGCTTCCGATCATGCTGCTTCTGCGTTGCCAAATTCAACTTAGCATTCTCGGGCTTCTGAAGTGTCATGTCATGATTGTTTTGCCTATGGCTTATGATGGTTGCTCAGGTTTCAAATGTTGCTGCAGTGGTCCTTGAATCATGGCATATGGCAGATTTGAATATCAACACAGCCCTTGAATTAGGTTTCATTCGTGTGCTAAGCTCCCGATCAGGCTGAGTCTGTCTGGCCCCTCAATTAAGTTAAACTCCGTGTAGCTGCTGCTTCAATAAAAGTGTCATGTCATGATTATTCTGTCGATGGAGTTGCTCAAAGTGAAGTGAGTCGTGGTCCTTGAATGATGGCATATGCATGATATTTAATGTCAATGTGAGCATAATGTCAAAATATAGTTGATATAATTTAAATTGTGTCAAATACTAGTAACTATAATCTAACAACACATTGACGTCAGAGGTAGTATATCATTTCGACATTATAAAGCAGAGTGCCGCCTCGCCATTCTTTGCAGAGTGCCTTGAGCTGGACTGAGAAGGCTGAGTGCCTGCATCTGGCTGGACAAGGCAGAGTGCCGCAATCTGGCTGGACAAGGCAGAGTGCCGCAGGATGACAGCGCCTGTGCATACGAGTCCGCTTGGTCAGACGGTTTGGGCCAATGTGCGAGCCGGCAACATCACCTGTGAGTTTTACGAACAAGAGCTGGATGGATCCTTGCAGATGGGTGGGAATTATCCCTGGCCGATCAAAAAACCTCTAGAATACTATGTCACAGCCTTCGGTGAGGTCCGCCTGCAATTCCGCG